>VWYP01007421.1:21552-169163 GCA_013400435.1 Pycnonotus jocosus | reverse complement strand
AGCGCGGAGAGAGGACATCGGTGAGCGCCCGCTTGAGCGCACGGCTCTGCTCCCGCCGCGCCGCCGAGTCCTGCCGTGCTGTCCCGTCCCGTAGGCGCTCGGCTGCCAACTGAGCCACTTTTATCATCACCGTTATTATTTTTATTTTTGTTATCTCTTTATTTTTAAATTTTTTACTTTTTTTTTTTTTAAACCTTTTCCCCCCCACACTTTCTTCCCCGTCTCCAAAGCCGNGGGGGCTGCTCCGAGCGCTCCTGGGACGGGAGTTCACCGCCACGCCCGGGGAGCGGCTGGCGCTTCCCCTGCGGTGGAGGCGCGGGCGCCCGGCGGAGAGGCACCGGCCGCGGGGGCGCGGGGCTGCCCGCAGCCGCCGCTCCGTCCCGCCACCCTTACCGGGGCGCCACCGTTTTCCTTGCTTCCCTGCCCGCCCGCCCCGGAGCGGGTGCTGCGACGCGTCCGGAGGGACGCTGACCGGAGTTCCCTGCCTGTCGGACCGGGGGTGTTTTGGGAGGCACGGCCTGCCCCAAGCGGGGACGTGAGGGGAGGGAGCGCCCGGCGGGCGGTCTCCGCCGGCCCGGCCCCAGGTGGAGTGGGGTCGGCGGATGTCGGTGCCGAGCCCCCGCCTGTCGCCCGGGCACCCGGCGCAGCGCCGGGCCGGGACCCGCTCGGCAATCAAAGGGCTCCTTCGGGCGACTTCTCTGCGAGGTCGGTAACGCGAATACAGGGGCGCACCGAATTCTTCCTCCTTCCTGCTTTTGTTCTCGTTGGGAGCTTCTCGCTGTCCACGTTCATCGCGCCTCTCCGGGTGGTGCCCGGGGCTCGCCCGCAGCACTTCGCGCGGCTTCGGTGGGACTTTGGGAGGTGCCGCTCGAGTTATTCACGGAGCTGTTGTAGCCGCCGTGGAACACGGAGGGATGGCTGCAAGTGGGCTCTGGATCTTTTCATCCTCGCGGTTTTCTGCCCGCTTCTCCCCCGCTAAACTTTGTCTCCGAGGCGCTGACACTCTCTTTGCTTTTGCCACGCTGGGACCCCGCGGCGGGTGTTTTACCGCTCTGCTCAGCCCTCAGCCCTCTGCTCCTCCGCTCCTTGGTTCTGCCGGGAGCAGCCGGCCGCTCTCCGGCCGGCCGTGCCTTTTTCCGAGCGGGAGTTCTTTGGGGCTCGCCGGAGCGCTCCCCGCGCTCCCCGGCCCCGCTCCTCACTCAAGCTCCGCTGCCGGGCGGCTCTTCGAGAATGGGGAATATTTCCTGTGGAAGCGGCGGGAATTCGCGGACCTGAAAGCCCAGTCGTGTGGTTTGGGTTTTTTTACCTTTCATTTTCCTAAGAAAATACGGCGGAATTACTTTTATGCCTAGATCGACTTAATCTACCACTTTTGGGGAAGGCATTACACAATCGGGCCAGTTATACAAACCTGGGTTATTTCATAACTTGTTTACATCAGCTGGCCCAGCCTCACTCTTTTTTTTTCCTTTTCGGAGTTGGGCTTCCCTCCCACCCCCCTTTTTTTTCCCCCTCACAATATTATTTCTTGTGTGGCTTGTATGTGCGAACTGGCAGCGTGAGGACAGTGTAGCTTTCGCATCAAGGAGTCATAGGATAATTAAAAGAGAAAAAAAAAAAGGGAAAAAAAGTCCAGTCTTAAACTCTGCCAGCCGTACCAGCCCGTGACATTCCTCACATTAAAGAAGTTTTACCAGAAATGACTCGCTGCCGCTCCCTGCCTGCTCCAAACGCATCTCGCTGGTGCCCTCTGGGGGCTGCGGACTGGGGTTTCCAGGGATTCTAGCTCAGCTAAAGCTTATTCCCTGGTTTACAGTAAATGCTAGGACAGGGTGGGGGAGCGGGAAGGGGGGCTGAGAAGCTGGAAACGCCTGGCAAACTGCAAATTCTCACTCTCCCTTTCCTCCTGTGATTTAACAGCTGCTCTGGATTCAAGCGCTTACTGCAAGAGGTCGTGAAACTCCGTCACTGCTTCACATTTGAGCTGTCACAGTCCCAGCAATAACTGGGTTTCCCCCTTCTTCTGGGGCTCCACGTCTTCCCCAGGCAGCTCGCGTGCGTGCTGTTTGATACGGGGACCAGAGCCCAGTTTCTAGGGTTACTATCTGAAACAGGGCTTTGGGCAGGACGTTGGCTTAGCGAGGACATAAATGTTTTCTTTAAGAATCCGGGAGATTTCTCAAGGCCTTGTGCTCTGTCTTTCCCTTGATCCTTGCAGATGTTGTAGATTAGGATCAAATGTAAGCGTTGCCTTTACCCTAGCAGTTGGGCTGTTCTGCTGATTCTGGTCTTTGGAGATCTGCAGTTTTATCACTACAGAAAATATGCATTGCTGAAATTTTTTCTTTATTGTGTTCTTTTTTTTCTTCCAAAAGCAAGAAAAGATGCATCAGTCACATGTTGAAATGGAAACTGTGTCTCTGAGCCAAAACTTTGATGCTTTTTAATTATTTTTTCCCATACAGCACAGCACTGGAACATTTTTCTTTTAAGTTGCTTGTCATGCTATTTTCCTAATCATTGACTTGCCATGTGGTAAACATAGACTTTAATGGGAAGAGTTTGTGTACTCTTTCAGAGTGGTCAGCTTTCCCCTGAGATATTATAGCACTGTGTCCAGTTTTCCTTCGAGGAGATGCTCAACATACGAGAGCCATCAAGGGCCTTGTATTTATTGTAAGATCTATTACAAATACCCTATATTTGATAACTAAGTAATGTTGAAGATGCTCTAGGATTTTTTTCTCAGTCACTTTATTGTTGGGTTGTTTTTCTTTTTTTTTTTTTTTTTCCCCCAGCCATATACCCATTTCTCGACTGGTTTCTGGTGCTGCTCAGCACTTAGTTACAGATGTCAGTGAAGGTCCAGAGTGGAGCAAAGACTCAACAGGGTGCCATACAGAAACCTTAAGGTGGAAAAAGGAACCGCAAAGCCAAAGCTTGAAATGTCCCCGTGCTGTCTGTGCTGCTAAGTTGTGAGCTGCTAATGTAGTCTGTCCCTGGCTGTGGCAGGACTCGCTGGAGCCTCCCCCAACTATGAATCTGAGGAGGCTCTCATCCAACCCCATATTTTTAAGGCAGAGCAGAGACTGACCTCAGTTCTTGGCATACTTAATAACAGGACTCTTTCTGTTTGCTGTTGAGTTGTTGGGGTTTTTTAATGATACCTTCCTCTATGTTTGCTTGGGTCAGGAGGAGAGCGGTGGGTTCGTGGCTGAGCGCGTGCTGCATGTGTAGCCCTGCAATCTGCCTATCGCCGCATCTCTCTGTAGTGCTCTCAATTCCTCGCAGAGCTGGCAGAGAGCTGCTTCCAGGAGCCTCTCGTCGGTCAGGAGAGGAAAGCTGTGCATGTCCTGAGAGAGAAGAAGGCAGGAAGGGGGTCTGGAAAGAGGAGAAGAGGGGAGGTGGGTGAGGGCAGGCAGTGCTGCCAGGCTGACTGGGGCATCGAAGCTCTCTGAGAGGAGGGATGAGGAGAGCAAAGATGGGGCTGCAGTTTGGGGAAAGGTCTGGTACTTCTGTGTGAGGAGGCTGATGCTCAAAGGGGCTGTGCAGGGGAGGTAACAGGGAATTCAGGGCCTGCCACTGCAACTAGCAGCATCCCAGGGGTCAGAGCTGATGCCCACTGGGCAGAACATGGGAGGCCAGCAGCATTTTGGCATGGTAGAGCTGATCTGGTGCAGGGTCCTAGCAGGAAAAGCAAGGTATGTGGGGAAAGCCTGATCAGTCAGGAAGCAATGCTTGTAAATCTGGTGTTAGACTGAGCACACTGTGTCTGAAGACTCAGCCTCCCACAGCAGTGTGTCCCTTAATTGGTTATGCAGGAAAAATACTGCCTTTGGAAAGTACAGTATACAGGTTTGGGGGAATTTTTTTCTTTTTTTTTTTGAGTTATTAGAAGGGAAGCTGGTGACAGAGATGGGGCATGGCACAGAGAGGAACTGGTCTCTTCCCCCCAGGTCTGCAAGCAGGCTGAACTGAGCAGCTCCCCTTCACTGTCCAGGAGACCTCTAGCAGTGTTACACAAGGGTCCTGGGTTGCATACAGGAGTGATTGGAAATTGAGTACCTGCTTAGTCAATGCTTGGAGCATGATTTTTGTGTCAGATGCTTGTATTTTATGTGGTTGATTTGGTGGTGGATCTGACTCTCCCAACCTCTGTTAGGAATTTTTAGCGTGGTGTTGGGTGTTGGAGGCGAAGGTTAGTTCTGGAATGCCGGTGGTGTCTTTATGGCAAAGCACCAGAAACTCTCTGGATGTTTTGCAGTCATAGCTTTCTAGTGTCCCTGCAAAGAAGACAGGACATTTCTTCTCTGCTTTTTGGATATAGAGGGAGGATGGCACAGATAATGGTCGTGGTAGAAGCCATGGATCTTGTGGATCTGGAAGTAGGGCTCACATCTCTTGAGTTGAGCTCGTGGGTCAAGTGGTCTCACACTTCCTCCCTTCTGTGAGGTTAAGGTCCTCTGGCTATGGAGGCACCGATGCATCCTCACCTGTGCCATGTGGTCACAGCCTACACCATGCAGAGCAAAGCAGGGGATTTGCACCCACCAATTCTGATGCAGTGTTGACAGTTTGAGGCTCTGAGCCTCTGTAACTAATTGGGAGCGGTGACATGGACTCTGAATTGTGGGATGAGCTGAGGCTGTGTTGGACTAAAGCTCCAAGAGAATCTCTGAGGTGCTGTTGGGGGTTTTGCCAAGGTCTTGGTGCCAGTGTCATCCTCTCTGTGTAATTTCCCCACCTGCTTAACTTGACTCACTCCTTCCTTCTCTCATCCTTTCTCGCTAGATTTTGAGCTGTTCAGAGGTGTAAGTCGGCAGCTGTCAGTATTCAGACTGGATCTCCTGGTCTTCAGGTGCTGGCAGCTTGCTAATGCTGGCCTGAAGTGCTGTAGCTATCAGCATGTGAAATACTATTTGCAGTAGCCTTGGTTTAACAAAGCTCTTAAGGTGCTTGCCTAGGCACACCCTGAAAAGGAAAACTGTCCCTTATCTGGGACGCTTACCTGGGCTGAGGTCAGGCTGATGCAAGGGCTCTCGCTTCTCTGGGAAGCTAGGTTGTTAACCCAAGAATGTGTGTTTTTCAAGGCTTACAACCAGTAGTGGTGACAACTGTGGGTCCTACAAGCCCTGTCCCTTGCTCAGGGATTGCTGGAGCAAGGCCTGTCTGTGTGTTTAATCCAGTCTAACCATTGAAAGCCTCCTGAAGGAGCTCAGCATAGACAAAAACAATTTTTTCTCTCTTGCTTCCCCCTCCGGGGACAAGCGATTGTTTTCCTTGCAATTTATTGCCAGCATATTATCCAGATGGATTTACCTCTGTCTGAAAGAAGGTGTACATGTATTTTGGAGGCAATCATTACCTGCTGCCTTGGTTTTACTGCTGCCTTGTTTTGTCTAGACAGTGCTGAGAGCTGCAGGGAACTTGTCCGATCTGAATCCTAAGACCTATTTTATAGGCTGCTATTAAAATACATATCCTCACACGTAACCATCTCAGGGCTGGGTTTCTCGGTGAGCACAGAGCTACTGAAGGAGAAGCAGGCTGCTGTTCTTGCCATACCAAGCCCAAATTTCAGAGCAATCCTTTGGTGAAAGGAGGCTTTGCTCTGCTTGGTAACGGCATTTCAGAACTGAAGTTTCTCTTCCTTTTCTTTGGGCTTGAAGAGAAGTGTTTCTCTAGAAACTCCTTAATTTCCCCTTTTGCTCCATGCCGGAAGGAGTGGTGGGCACTGGCAGGAGGTGGCAGCAGTGGGGACGGTGCCCGGGAGGGGAGACTGGTTTAGGGTATGTTGGGGAGGTGTGTGGGGGAAGAGGAAAGAGGCTGGGAGAGGGCAGGGCTGCTCTGGAGGGGAAGTGCCTGAGCCCAGTGCCTTCCTCAGGGGACTGTGGCAGGCAGGGGCAGCTTAAGATGCACCAGCTACTGGTGTTTTTGCTTCAGGTGCTGCTTTGATCCTCACTGGTGCTGCTCCTGAGGGCCTAGCTGGTTTCAGAGTAACCACTTGTGTTCTGCTCTCACTGACTGTTTCTCCTCTGCTCTCTGTCCCTCTTCTCCTCTGCCTTTCCTCCTAGAAATTTCGAGTAGATATGCCAGGATCAGGCAGTGCTTTCATCCCTACGATCAACGCCATCACAACCAGCCAAGACCTGCAGTGGATGGTCCAGCCCACCGTCATCACCTCCATGTCAAGCCCTTACTCCCGCTCGCACCCCTACAGCCACCCGCTGCCCCCGCTGTCCTCAGTGGCCGGACACACGGCTCTGCAGCGTCCCGGCGTCATCAAAACCATCGGGACCACCGTGGGACGGAGACGCAGAGATGAGCAGGTAACTGCAGTGGGGAGAGCAGCTGGGAGCGCCTTGACAGCAGAGATTTTCCCCCCCCACCCCCTCATGAGATCTCCCAGCACCACAGGGGAGCACTGAGGTCCATCCCTGGTGCTGAACACATGCTGGGGCTTCTTAGAGTGGCATAGGGTGTAAGCTGGAAGGTGACTTTTATTGCTGCCTCCTCATCATATGGTGCGATTTACCCAAGTGTTTGTTTCATCAAACGCTTCGCATCACTGGCCCGCATTGCGGCTTGGTTTCAAAAGCAGGTGAAACTCTGAAGTTGCGCCCTGGGTTTCAGTTTGAGTGTCTCTGCCACTCCAGGCAGAAGGAAACCTCCAAGAAAGCAGAGCAGCTTTCATGTAAGGGCCTTCACAAATCTGACACCAAATTACATCAGCTAGTGTTTTCTGACAGCTCTGTGGCTGCTAGCACTGCTCCAGTGTCCATTTGTGTGATGCCCCCAGTACCAGCCAGCATCATGCAGGGAGGAACAGTTTCCCTAGAGCACCTCAACTCTAGTATGAAGAGCCTTCTGGATGACTGGGGTCTAAATCACCTTCCCACTACAAACGTGTAATTGCTTGATCTTTTTGCAGCAGTTTGGTGGGGGATCCCATAAGGGGTCTTTCTGCTCCAAACCCAGAGGTATTTTTGTAACTGGCATGGGGCAGCTTGTACCACTGCTGTCCTGTGCTCAGCCTCCTAATGGAATTATCAAGCTGAGACCCTGGATCTGGTGGACTAGGTGCAGGCATCTCATCTTTGGGAAATCATCACTGCTGTTCTCGTCTTAGTAAGAATCAGCCTTCTCCAGGGTTGTCTGGTGAACAGCTATTCACAGTGCTAGCCTGATTTCTCTTTAAAAAAAAAATAGATCTGACTAAACTCAATCTCCCCAAGTTGTTCCCAAGCAGCATTTGTGTGGGTCGCTGCAGAGCAGTGCAGTGAGACACCCTCCAGACATGAATGCATGCTGTTGCGTGAGGTCTGTTTCTAATAAGACTCACCAGCCCTACTTTTACTTCTACGTCATCTGTTTTGATTCACAGTCCGATTATTTTGTGTGGAGTTGCTGCCTGGTTTAGACCCAAGAGGTTAAAGTTAAGAGTTTAGCAGTACCTCCATGTCGGGAGCTGGTATGGCTGCAGTGAGGACCCGTTTTTGGGAGGAAGGATGGGGTAGCCTTGGTGGTTCGGGTACGTGCCAGCCTTTTCCACCAGCTGGAGCTACTTCCCTGTTCCCTGCATGCAGGGCTGGTGTCCAAAGGCAAAGAAAGTCTCACAGAACTGAAGGAATAATTAGCAACAACTAATTTGTTTGACAAATGCTGCCTCTGTGTTCACAAATTGGCCGTGAAGAGATCACCATATTCTCTGCTTTATTTGTTGTTCAGAGTTATTTGCTGAAGGATGCCTGCCAAGCAATTCCTGGCCTGTGGCTTGTTTGCAAGCCGTTCATTGTGGGTCATTCAGAGCCAAGTCCTTTTGATTAGACACGTGCTAAGGCAGTACCCGGGCACTCTGCTGTGGCCCTTTGGCTCAGGTTTCCATGGCTGGTGCCCTGAACACCACATCCAAGTGCCTTTTTGGAAAACATTGTGTAACAGTTGATGAAAAGAGCCTGTTTTGGTGAACGTTCCTGACAGTGAATGCACGTATTGGGCTTGGACAAGCTATGGATAACGCATACGGCAGGGGCATAAAGAGTGCCAAATCCAACTGCTTTCAAACAAATCCAGCAACCACTGATGGAATATTCCTTTTTAGACCTGGTAAAATGTTACAAACATCCAGATTAGGGGCTTCTGCCATGCCTCTGCAATTTTTGCAAAGTAGCATCTCTGGAACAGATAATTTTTAAATTACTGAAGGCCCTTGGAGCAGAAATTTTACTCCAAACATATTTCAATGAGATCTGTGCTTCCAAACCATGAAAGGGCTCTTGAAGACTGTACACAAGGGCCCCAAGTCAGCACAGCTTCTTTGTGTATGCTCAGTGCAATTGCCATACTGTAGATACTTGTGTGCAAATACATTTTTGCCCTGCACTCATGTGGGGTGGGAAGTGAGTGGGCAGAGCTGTAGTGAGGAGAGCGGGGGCTCCTTACTGGGGGAAGTATGCTGCCCAGCAGAATGGAGGTACCCCCCTACCCTAAGATGGACATTGTGAGCTGCTGATTGAAAAAGCTTTTGGACCTAAATTCTGTGTCCTGCAGTCCTAGAATTGCTTGTGTTGCTCAGTGAGCATCCAGGGGCTCATGTTACATGCAGGTGAAATCACAAGCACAGATCAGATCCTGAAAAAAGTAGAAATGAGCAAGCTGAATGCCCAGAGGCTGAAGTAAACTTACTGAAACAGCAAGCATCAAAATTAGGGACATAGAACAAGCCAAAACAAACTAGGCTGAGGTTGGAGTAAAACTAACAATAAAAAGAAAATATGGTAAAACTATGACTGTCTCATTTGTGACATGGACAGTCCATGAAGATACTAAAACTGAAGCTTCTCTGAAGAGAGGTGTTTCTTCCCATTCTCTGCTGGCAGTCTGTGAGATCTGACGTGCTTTGCCAGATGTCAGGGTTTTGCTTTCATTTACAGTCACCAGGCCAGAGTCCCTGCAGCACACACGTGCTGGGTGAGGCTGAAGGATAAGGGCACAAGGTCGGAGTGCAGGGCTGAGCACGTGCTCTGGATTCCCATGCTGAGCTGTCTGCATGGATCCTGCTGGATCTCCTCGCTGGTCTGTCTGCATGGATCCTGCTGGATCCCCATGCTGGGCTCTCTGCACGACTCCCACCTGCTGGGTGCCACAGTGGAGAGAGGGGCCACGCTTGCCCACTCTGTGCACTGCTGTTCTGGCTCCCTGGCTCTGGCCGTGGCACAAACCTATCTGCTGCTGCTGGGGTTTGTAAAACCTTGTCTCAAACTTCAGAAGTTAAGCATAACTTTGACCAGGTCTTGTGAGCTCCTGCTCACTTCCTCTGGTTTCGCAAGAGTGTAGCTGAATGGGTTTCTATGGAATTGCTCCTGATTTACATCAGTGAGGATGTCAGCTGGCCTCAGGAAGCCCTTGATATCACTGGAACCTTGCCTGCTGATGCAAGAAGCAATGTGTTATCTCGCTGAGTGCTCAAAAATCTAAGGTCAGATTTTTGGGTGGTATAAATCATTGTTGCTTCATGGACTTCATGGGAGCTCTGGTGATTTCCCTGTCTCCCTCCAAACACCATCCCGACCTTCAAGCGAACAACTATTTTTGTGTGGGAAGCAGCAGATATTTTCTTTCAAGAAAGAGGCACTTACCCAACATCATGCTCTGGTTTTGCTTAACGTACCACCCAAGTTGTGAAACAATCAGAGCATCTTTTATCTGTTTGGCCTTGGTACAGATTCACTGTCCTCTTACACAATCTTCTCCCTGTGCCCTGCTCCTTGTCCTCACCATTCTGCTAAGACCTGGTGCAGGCAGAGATACTGTGTGCTTTCATCTTCTGCTGACACCAGTGACGAGGGGGAGTGCTCAGCATCCTGCTGGATCAGGCTTTTTTCCTTTGCATTGCGGTTAAATCCTCACAAACTTTAAGGAATGCCTTGCTCAGATCTGATTGGATTTTCTTGGCACTTGCCCACAGCTGTCGCCTGAGGAAGAAGAGAAGCGAAGGATCCGGAGAGAGAGGAACAAGCTGGCAGCTGCTAAGTGTCGTAACAGGCGCCGAGAGCTAACAGAGAAACTCCAGGCGGTACGTGCCCTGCATGCATTTCTCCTTCCTTGTCGCCCACCCTTCCCACCAGCTCCGAGGGCATTGTTCTTCCTCCACCGGCACATTCGAGGAAGCTGCTTCAAACATGCTCTGCCTTCCTCGTCCAAGGCTGGCCAAGGGTACTGCTCCTACATCAGCAGTAGTTGATGAGAGGGGTACTTGGGCCTGGAGCTTAGGACCCTAAAATTCTCTTTGCTGAGTGCCCAAAATGTCCTAGGACCTCTCTTCCCTTCTCCCCTCTCAACTAGCACAAGTCTCCCTGACTCTGGTCGCCTTTCATACATGGAAATAGACACTGTGTGCCTCAAAGGCAGGCTTTAGGGACAAAAGCACTAAAGAGTTAGGATCATCTGAAAGCCATAGAAAACAAGGCAGATGTTATGTGTGCCTGTCAAAGCTATACCCTTTAGGCTTACTCCTCTTTTGGAGGTGGGTAGTAAAAGCTTCAAAAAGGAAGCACCACAGAGATGTGTGCCCTGATGTTGTACAAGTAATAAATAATTAGTAAAGCTGGAGAAGGTAGAGGTGTTCTCCGTGTAGGGGAGGCAGAACATCCTATAGAAATGTTGTGACTAAAGTGATAGAAGTGAGAGGAGTGTGCAAAGTGGGAAGGCATATCCTGAAGGGCTGAGTGTGAGCTACTCACATGGGAAGGTACTAACTGTTCCCAGACTGGCTGTGATCCATCTGCGTGATGTGACCATGGGAAAGGTAAATGTATTAATCGTAGGATGCATCAAGAGGTGATCCAGTGTTAGTCCTTTGGGCAAGAGTTAGACAAGTGTCAGACCTAATCTGGAATATGCACTACAGAAATAAAATGGAAACAGTTTAGAGAGTGCTATACACTACCTCTGTCAAAGTGAAAAGAATATTACTGGCCTAACATAAAGTCTCAATGGGAGAAGATCTGGGTCCTCTACTAAGGTGTCAGTCAGGCAGAGAGCAAGGGAGAAGACTGAAGTCACAGGCCAAGGCACAGTGGCAAAAACTAGCCATCAGAAAATCAGGGCAAATTCATGAGATTATTTATAACCCTTAGATTGGTGATATTTGGGAATAGCCTACAAATAGACACGTGAAACACAAGATGCATGACTGGCAATGACCTGGTGTCTGCTTGGCTCATGAAGAGTCTGGGGTGTATCTGCCTGTGCCAGATGGGATCTGGACTTGATGGCCCTGTTCCAGGTGAGAGGTAGTTCAAGCCTTTACTATTTTATTTATTTATTCCCCTTTTGTCTGCAGGAAACTGAAGTACTGGAAGAGGAGAAGTCAGTGCTGCAAAAAGAGATCGCTGAGCTCCAGAAGGAGAAGGAGAAGCTGGAGTTTATGCTGGTGGCTCACAGCCCTGTGTGCAAAATCAGCCCTGAGGAACGTCGGAGCCCACCATCCAGCAGCCTCCAGAGCATTCGGACTGGAGCAAGTGGAGCAGTGGTGGTGAAGCAGGAGCCTGTGGAGGAAGAGATCCCATCTTCCTCTTTGGTCCTTGACAAAGCCCAGAGGTCTGTCATTAAGCCCATCAGCATTGCTGGAGGTTTTTATGGGGAGGAGGCACTCAACACTCCCATTGTGGTGACCTCAACACCAGCCATCACTCCTGGCTCTTCCAACTTGGTGTTCACCTACCCTAACGTGTTGGATCAGGAGTCTCCTCTCTCTCCTTCTGAGTCCTGCTCCAAAGCTCACCGGAGGAGCAGCAGCAGCGGGGACCAGTCCTCAGATTCCTTGAACTCTCCCACCTTGCTGGCATTGTAATCCCCCTGTGGCCCCCCATTTTGCCAGTGTGTTACATCCCCCACAGCACCATGGAGGGAGCCCCCTCCATGGGATTAGAGACAGGCACAGGATCGTTGAAGCACAAGGGCAGCAAGAACAAGGATGGGGAAGTGCTACAGCTCCAGGAAGGAGAGTGAGGACCAACGCAAGCTCCCTGGAGGCAGGAAACGGCAAGGGTGGGACTGACACGCCAGGGTTGTTTGGAGAGGGTGATGTCCCCTCTGTAGGGACTGCCTATGGAAACCTCTTTGTGGCCATGGTGGACTTGGGGAGCACTCCTGGCCAGGACTGGAGGCGAGCTGCAGACAGTTGCTAGTCGTCCCTTTCCTTTGCAGATTGGTCTGATCGGTTGTGCTCTGTGCTTAAATCATTTTGGTTAGTTGATCTTTACACCTTCTCTCTTGCGTTCTCTCTCTCTCTCTGCTTTATCATTTCCAGTGTTGTCGATCCCATTACATTTCACTCAGTTGCTCTGAACTCTGAAGTCTTATTAGGATCTTTCCTCTTGGGAATGGCTGAGGGAAACATGGAGGGTTGCCCAGACAGGAGGATGACAGCTGGAAGGACCAAGAGATAGGGGGACCAAGAGGAGCCCAAGAGCTCAGCAACAAGGGCAGAGCCTGTAGTCCCTAGCCTGAGGCACAGAGACAGCAGAAGGCTCATGTAGAAGCCTTTATTTTAAAAAATGTCGATATATTTATAGCCTTGGGCTCCTCAAAAAACCAAGTTAGCATCTCAGGGCCAAAGTAGCATCAGAAAAGCCGCTGGGCTGGCACTTAGCAGT
Organism: Pycnonotus jocosus; assembly: GCA_013400435.1. Classification (NCBI taxonomy): domain Eukaryota; kingdom Metazoa; phylum Chordata; class Aves; order Passeriformes; family Pycnonotidae; genus Pycnonotus; species Pycnonotus jocosus. Next base: position 156,504 of record VWYP01007421.1, on the reverse strand, counting down.
CACTGGCAGGGTTTTACCCTAGTTTGCTGGATATTGAGTCTGCTGCTTGTTGTTTACTTTTCCTGGGCTGCCTGCTGTCTAGGGAGTATTACATCTCCCTGCCCATCAGAGCTCCTGACTCAGAGGCTGATCTCTTCCTGTTAGTAAATCTTCCCCTCCCCTTGGCCATATTTGCAGAACATGCTACAAAAAAAAGAGGTGGCACCACATGCCTATAAATCTAGGATGGAGACTGGCAGCAGCTGAGATGGTGAAATTAGCTGGCTGTACCCTTGCTGATTTTTCCATTGTTGGGAAACAAAGCAGCATGTATCCACCAGCACGGCACAGGCCACAGGGCCCCAGCTCCTGACCAGGCAGGAACCGCATGGATAAAGTATTGATGTGTTTGAACTAAAACAGAGCTTCTGACAAGCTCTGGCAGATGACAAATTGACAGCTGAGGAAAATCGATTAGCATTATTTGCACCTTGGTCTTCGACCTCTGGTTTTTCTTTGCATTACAATTGATCTTGTTTTGTTCTAGTTGATTGGCCTGCAGACAAAGAATCAAACCCAAGTGATCTTTCCCTAGTCTTGGGTCCTTCTCTAAGCCTGTGGGCTTGACTGCTACTACTAAGTGCTCACAGAGGGCACAAGCTCTCCAGTGCTCATGTTCATCACTGAAAACAGTAGTGTGTAATCTATTTCCACTTGGAACCACGCTCAATTCCTATTGGTGTCAAGGCACTGGCAAACCATGACCCTGTACACACTAGGATTTCCCCGCTTGCCAGCTACACTGCTTAGGAGATAGCTCTTTGGTCCTGCCTATTGAAGCTGTGGTGGCAGCTATTTATTTTGGTGCAAGATTTTCTTTCTTTTATACACACACATACATATATATATATATATATAAAAGTTTTTTTAATCAACCAAAACCAGGGCATTTCTTGTTCAGGCTGGACCTGGAGAAATGCAACATACAATTATAGGGCTAGTTGTATGAGATGCGAAACTGCTGCAGTCCCCACCAACTCTACTGGGAATTAATAGGATTCAGTCTTGTGGAACTGGAACTTTACTCAGCAGGGCTGGCTTCCCTCAAACTCTGGCCACTGCCCATTCCTTGAATCATTTCAAAGGGACACTATTCTGGCTCTAAAAGTGGACTTTGGCTTTTTTATTATAACTATTATTTTTAACCCATGTATTTACCAAACCTACCAGAAATATGTGAGTGATCTTTTTGCTTCATAAAGCTGATTGGATTCAGGCTTTTTATATATTACTTAAACACTTCCATTTTGATACTGGTGCTAAAGGTTTTAAATAGAGCTCAGACAGTAAGTAAAATTAGTAAAAGAGTTGTATTGTCCTTACATGTACATCAAAACTTCCTTTCCGATAAAGTAGATCTTAAATTTTCCATAGCTAGCACAGAGGATCCACTTTTCTTAGGGTTTTACACAGATGATACCACTTCAGGTGAAACTGCAGCTTCTCTGTTTCCCTTTTACCAAATACTTGTTTGGGCCACTCTGGAATCTTGTTTGGGCCACTTTGGGCTAATCTGAGAATCTAAACCTGTTAATAAAACATCTCTGCGTGTCATTTCCACACATTTTTGAGGAGAACACAACACTGACAAATGGTGGGTGAATCCCAAAACGGTACAGCTACTTTTGAGGCTAGCTGACCAGGATTGCTGTCTTCTGTGAGATCAGGAACGTCCACCCCTTGTAGGAGTTTCAGGAAGTCAGGTGTCTCTTCACATCTAACTGGCGGAACAACAAGAGCCTACCTTAGCTTCTGGTCATTGCAATATTGCCAAAAGCAGCTGCAGCTGGTCCTTGTCCACTGCCTCCTGCCTGGTCATTGACCTGCTCAGAGACAGGACAAGATGCTCCCCTTTCCTGACCTGTGATACTAACGGGACCCATGTGAAACTGCTCAAAAAAAAAAGGATTATTTTCTACTGTTTGGAAAAAGCCCCAGATACCTTGTGCCTGTCTGTTTTCTCCCTCAAGTCTCTCAAAGAATGCCTGTGTTGGGATCACTGGTCTCTGGCTTTCTGTATTTTGTGGATCAGCCTTACTTTTGTTTAGTTTCTGGCAGGCAGGTACAACTTCACTCCCATTTTGGTCTGGCCCTACATTCTTTTGTTTTTTGGTGTGCTCTTTGGGAACTGATTGTCCTTCCCATGCCCAAAATGTTATTTTCCATGAGTACCTTCCCTGCTGATTCCTAAATGTAGTGTCTCCGTGTTCTGCGTGTAGTGGGGATGTGGGAGCTGTTGTAACTAGTGCTGACAGAGTTGTTGAAGTCAATAGGAAAAGGCCCAGGGAATTTCAGCTGGTATTGGGTCAGGCCCCTGGTGACTGGCCTAACAAAGCCTCTCCTAACATCCTAAATTAATCAATGCCAAACTGGGAGGAGTAGCAGCAGCTGCATTGAAGGAAACATTCAGCTTCTAGGTGATGTTTGCCATTCCAGTTTTGCCCTCATCTCTACTTTGCCATTTGTGGCATTGCCTTCATATATTCCTTTCTTATAGATGTGGAGACTGGGTAAGTCTCAATCCACTTGTGGTGTGATGGGATTTGGGACAAACATGCTGGGGACAGTAGCTCTCTGTTGTGTTTTTATAATTATTATTTAAATGATCTATTTAGTTCATCTGAACCTTTAATTTTGCTGCTTACTGTATGTAGGATCCACCTGGCCTTCATCCTAAAGAAAAGAAAAAAACAAAATGAAAACAAACCTAAGACACCTCCCTTCTCCCTGGTCTCTTATTATTTATTGGCAGGCAGCCGTCTTGTGCCTGCTTCAGCAGATCTGCCCGCCATTAATTTAACATCCTCCCAAATCACATTCCTGGTGTTTGGTTGTTGCTTTTTTTTTTTTCTTCTTCCTTATGTTGTTGCCTTTTTTTTTTTTCATTCTAAAACAGACTTCTGAAATGTAAGAAATCTTATTATCATGACACATGTTCATTTTCATTAGGAAGGCCAAGTCAAACATTTTAAGAGGTGGGGGGAACAATATACATTTATTTCTTATTTATTTATCATGTTTACATCCTTTTTTTTTTCTGTTCAAGCCTTGGATATAATAAAGAAAGCATTAAAAATACTACAATCTTCTTTTTTTTTTTAGGCTAATAATTTTTTTTTTGATTCCTTAAATAAAAGAATCTGAGTTTTGGTGTTGTCTGTATAAAATGTAAAAAGAGATATGTTTTTAAAGATGCATTATCATTCCTCTGTGAACAGTAGGTGGAGTTCAGGACAAATCTCAGAATACAAGATAATAATAAAATCCCATCCTGTTTTACTTAATTGTTCCCCTCCTATCCTGTATGATTAAAGGGTTATTCCACTTTCTTGTTTGTGGTTACTTGATGTTAAAAACATATTAAAATGTGTAGGAAATAGGTATCCAATTGTTTTTGCTCAGTGAGAGGATAAACTGTTGTATATATCTTGATATACTGTGTAGTTCAAAGTAACATCAGTAAGGGATAGTGCATCTTTATTAGAGCGTGAAGTTACTAGTGTCACTAAAGTCTGCTTTAAGATCCTCAGATACAGAAAGGGCCTGGTTCTGATTCCACTCGTGGGACAAATTGAAAGCAGTAGCATTTTGCTGCTGTGAAGCAGGTGTCAGTAGTGAAATGAAGTCTCAGTGACTAATAGGTGACCATGAGGATTGTTGAAGGTTTGGGGGCACCGTTATCTTTTTTTTTCCTCAAAAGTTTTAGATCATGGGTTTTCTTTTTTACTGTCTGTCTGTGGTGAAATAGTTTCTGCCACAGAGGTTCTTAAAGATGACTGCTGAAGTGGGACCTTTCTTCGCTCATAGTGGTCTTAATGTCATTCTTGCAGTCCTGGGGAATTTCACCTCTGAGGCATTCTCCCTGGTGTTGTCTCTTTTCTGTTCATATTATTTTACTGAATTACAGGCCTACAGTATTTGCACTAAAACAAGAAGCTTGTTAGAGAAAGCTTGCTGCTACAGAAAAAAGAACATACTAAAATGGTTTTGCTTTTACAATTTTAACTGAGTAGCATTTTGTAGAATAAAATCAATCTAGACTGAAAAGAAAAAATTACTTCTTTTTTCCTCTGCACCTTCTCCCCTTATACTCCTTTCTTTTCATCCAATTCCTTGGTGGTATGATGTTCCCCTCTTTTTTGGTGCTCAGTTGTAATGATTGGCTGTATTGTTGACTATGCTGCTGAGAGTTATGACACTTGTAAATCTCGTTTTAATGACATTGTGGACACTTTTGTATAGCAAGAACTAACTGGAGTTCTCTCTGTTAATTGAAGTCATTAAAAAGCTCCCTTTGCCATGAACAATTAAAAGCTCGCATGTTCCTTCACTGTGAACAAATGGGTTCAGCATTGCCAGGTGCCTGGCTGCAGCACGTTTCAAGGCTTCTTTCGTAAGAGGAGCTGCAATCCCAACAGCTGTTACCTGCAACGATGGTAGATGATGGGGCAGAGCCTAGCAGAGCAGCCCACCTGGGCTAAAAGGCAAATAAAGCACTAATCCTTTCAACTTGGCTTCAAAAAGGAAAGTGATAAGGGTGGAAAGTGTGTGCTGGCTTTTTTTGTTGTTTGTTTTAAATCTCCTCAACCACGAGTCAAAGCTTCTACTCTGAAAACTTGGGGTGGAAAGCATGGTTGATTCACTGGCAGCAAGGAGGAGGTTAATGTGGAATTCCCTTGCTTGTCTGGGGAAAGCTCCAGCCTCTGGAGTGGAAGGAACTCAAATACATCAGGTTAGGAGTGGAGGATGTCATATTCAAGTTCAAAATGAAACATTGGTGGGGCGGAGATAGGTGAATCATGGCCTGCCAAGCTGGCACTAGACCAAGCTGCTCCTTACTCATGGACTTCCTTGGGAGTAATGTCTGCCCTGGTTTCTTGGTGGTCTCTGTCCCTTGGGTTTTTTCCCTTCTTTTCCCCTTTTTTTTTTTTTTTTTTAAACCTCTGTGTTCTCACAGTTCTATGGGGAAGGAGATGAGAGATGTTGGATTAAGTTATAAGGTGTATGGAAACTATTTGTGAAGTTGTAGGGAATGTTGGAGGTATCAGTCACCAGAAGAGGGAATACATGCACATGCCTGTGTGAAATGAGCTCAGCTCTCAGGAATCCATACTGTAGGAAAGTTGACATGAAATCAGCGTAGGAGGGTTTGAGCTTTAGAGCAGGACCCAGCCTTAGGGTTCTCTACAGGGTCAAGGATGACAGAGGGGTAAGGGAGAGCCTATGGGAAGCTTTTTTTAAATATACTTTTCCTGCTATGGCTAAAGGAAAAAACAGATATTCTGGGGGGCATGGCAACTACAAGCCAATATGCCAAAGGAGCATCATCTCTTAATATCTATCTCCATTGGGCCTCAGGCATGGGGGAGTCCCCATTTGATCTCCTCCTGCATACAAGCCTTCTCCAACGGGAGTGCTTCCAGGATTTCCTGCCTCTCTCTGGGCTTTCCCATTACGCTGCTGTACAGAGGTATCCAGCTTCGATTTTGTCAAACCAGCTCCTTTGGCAGGGCATGCCTCCTCCGCCCCCTCCCAAAAAAAGGCTAACAGGAGGATATGTTCTTGCTCCCTAAGCTCCTGTTTGCTGACAGCGCCCTTCAGAAAGGCTTAATGTTTCTTGACTGCAAATGCTGCTTGCAAGGCCTGGCCTGCCCCCTGATTTTCTCCCAGAGTGGCTGGCTGTGACTGCCTTTGATCATCATTAGCTGTGGACCCCGGAACGTCCACAGCAGTTACTGTAACTCGGTTTTGTAGGATGAAATTGCACAGCGGAGCAAACTCTTTTCCACCAGTCTTCTAGCTGTGGGAGGTCAAATTCTACCACATTGACATGGAAATTATGTTTTTCCCAACATCCTCATCTTGGTTTAGATCATTTTACATAGGGAATTTCCCCTCCTTCTGAAACAGGCTCATCCTCCCTCTACCCTGCAATGCCCTAACTCTGTGATGAGAGGGAGTGATCTGTATCTTACCACAGGGTAGGCAGAGTTGTACTGGAAGAGAGATCACCCATTCCTTTTGCAGGAAACGTTGTGAGGGATATCTGCATCAAAAACTCTTCCATTAGGAACACCATACATCCCAATGATGTCTTTAGCGCATACAAGAACGAAAAGAGGCTCCTGTTCTCTTCTGCCTCTCCCCTTCCCAGAATGTTAGACTCATCTTTGGAGTTCTCCCTGTGGTCATATTTCTTATTGACTGAAGCACTGGCTCCTCTCTCCAAGCAGCGTGTGTTGTGGGTAGCCTTGTCTGTTCCCCACCTGGAACAGAACTTTTGTGGCAAGAGAAAGCCTAGAAGAGTTGCCTGAATATAGCATGCCAGAGGATCTCAAGTTGCCAAATGAAGGCTTTTGGTGCTTTTTTTTCTTTTTTTACTTTAAAAATTTTATCTAGAACCTGCAGGAGCAGCTACAGGAACACTGCAGAAATTCTGCAGCCAATGGAAGGAACAAGCATGTGTTAAATCTGAAGAAAGCGTAACGGCAAGCAGAGCTGGAGTGGGAGTGTGGGGGAAAAGGAGGGCATCCAGAATACTGGTTTGAAGTGATGTTTCCACTGCCATGTGGGAAGGATGTGACAGAGAAAAACGGTGACATGGTTACTGCATCAGATACCCCAATGTGGAAAAAATTACGCATTTAAAAAACCAAAAAAAGACTACACTATATGGTCTTATTCTACTGATGTTGCTAGGTCCTGAAATTTTGTATCATCACAACAAGTGTTTTCTGCTCAGTCTCACCTGGCACTAGTGAGGCCCCTATACAGCAGTGCCTGGCCAGTGTCAGGACAAGGAACAGTGCAGATGGATTACCAGATGGGTGGAAGTTGCTGGCACCCTCTCATAGGGCTGAGGTTTAAATGAAAGTTTTTCATGTGTATTCCAGTGAGATCCAGTACACCTCAGGAAGATATTCCTTGACAAAAACAGGACAAGGCTGGGAGGAGAGGCCAAGACAGCTGGGAGTATTTGGCTATGAGAAAAGATGGCTAAGGGAGGATCTTACCAAAGTGTGTCCATACCTGATGCAGGTAGGGAGCAAAGGACATGCAATCATACTCTTCCCAGTAGTACCAAGTGACAGAATGAGAGGCAGTGGTCACAATTTGTAACAGAGGACATGAAGGTAACTTTTTCACTGTGAAGGTGGTCAAACATTGGTATAGGTTGACCAGGGAAGTTTGTGGAGTCTCCATTGTTGGAGTCATTCAAAACTAGACTGGACATGGCTCTCAGCAATCTGCTCTAACTGAGCCTGCCAGAGCAGAAGGGTGGACTGGACACTATGCTGTGATGCCTTCCAACCTCAGTCATCCTGTGTTTCTGCTTTTCATTCCACACAGTCCTGAAGGAACATATTGTGAGTATATTTCTTTCCCTCTCGCAGTGCTATCTCATCTGAACCCCAGAATTCCTCTGTACTAAATATCAGCCTTTTGATGCTGGCTATGCAAGGTCAAACAGATAAGGACTAAGCTGGGAGGAGGCTATCATGGCAGACAAGAATGTAAACTGTTCAGCTTGTTGCAGTGTGAGTCTCAGATTTCCTTTTTAATTTTGCATGCTCTATTCCACAGACTAGTCTGGGGGAAGAGAGGGAGACAGGCCTTACAAGGCTGTGATCTAGATCCTGCATCCCACAAATGACTCTCTGCAAATCCAGAGACAGTGCCAGGAACTGTTACCCATTTGCCTTTTGCAGGCTCTCCTACTGTTTTTTCCCCTCTCAGACAAAAGTAGTTTTTCAAGTTCCCTAGAAAGGTAAATAAGAACCTAGAACTAATGATCCTAGGTGAGCTCATGGGTCAGGCACAATCCACTAACTGAGCAAAGAGTTCCCTCTGGCCCCCCACCCCATTTCTGTAATCCTGGTTGGGCTTCCACACTCAGGCAAATTCATCAGAGGCTCCTAATGATGACACACACTCCTGCTGGTGACTATTGATGTGAACCACCACAGCAGGAGATGCTGAGTTTGGGCAAAGGGAGGAAATAGGTCAGTTATTTTCCTTTGGGTAACTCAAGCTATTCGAGCACTGGATGCTCTAATTCACTAATTCCTGATTGAGTTTGCTTACTTCATATTACCGCTTGGAAATGTACTTGATTTAGTTTTGAAACTGTCTGTTTCATGTTAGTGAGGGTAGAGCAACAGACACCAGCCTGTGGGCTTTACAGGCCCCCATGCCAGAGGCCCACGAATAATCTAGGGGAAAGGTGAGCTCATGAGCCCTCCACATCTAAGACTGCCCAACGGTCTAGCGAGGCACAGCCCTGCTCTGACTCCTCAAAGCCAGAGCTTTGGGCAGGCCATCAGGACCAGCAGCAAGCAGCACCACAGCCTCATGCCTCAGGAATTGGTTGCCACTGCCTTTGTTCTAGGCTGATGCTGCCTTGAAAGGCTGCAACCCTTCACTCCTCCCTGGCTGCTACAGGTCACGGGGGTGATGGGAGACGTTGGCTGCCTTTTGTAGCCTCCCGTTGAACACCGTGTTTGTGAACCACAAGGACTGTGATTAAATCTCTGCTCTGAGCAGTGTTCTGAGGCCATACTGGTATCTAATTAAATTCTCCGCTCCTGGCAGCTGAGGAAATGAAGATCTGCCTGTGACACTGCCTGTGGTAAAAGGGAGGGAATAGGAAAGAGCAGTGATGCCTTCAAAACATCAGCTTCAGGTGTTTCCCTTGACCTTGGGTGTCCTCTTCTGTCAGCACCTGCAGCTGGGATGGGTGCTCATCCTGGAGTGATGATCTTCTTCTCCCTGCTCTTGTTATCCTGGTGGAGGTGAGGAATTTGTTGGAGCTATAGTCACCTGTGGCCAGGCTGTTCTCAGGCAGCTACAAGGAGCAAGGTTGTCCTGTGGTGGCACAGAGCAGGAGCTGTACAGTGAAGGTCTTGGCAACTCGAGGGCCTCCAAGATGCACCTGGCTGGAGGAGGTCCCTGATTGCATAGAGCTGCCTCCTAGAGGACTAAAGGAAGGACTTCCTGATAGTACGGTTGGCTGCCTTAGTAGGGTAGGTCTATCCTCCACCCCTGGTGACTGTCTGGTTCCAGTTCTGGTTTTCTTTTGTCACATGGCTACAACTCTTTAATTTTTTTGTGAAGCTGTTGCCATTTCCAGTGGCAGCTCCATAGGCACGTTTCTGGTGGCAGGGAGGGAGGCAGACTTTATATTGTGGGGCTGTACAAAGGGCTAAATCCGGTGACCCAGTGCCATGGGGAAGAAAGTCATTACTAATCCCTACCATATAGAGGCTCCGCCTGCCCAGCAGGATCAATGGCGCCATCTCAGCCCCATTATGTTGACTCTGAATCAGCAAGGAACGCCTAGGAGCCGGGAGGAGAGGGCTCCTCCCTGTGTGGGGTACTGTTGCCTGCCTATGGGACGGTCCGGGCCTCCTTTCCTCCCCGCTGATTTTGGAAGAGGTGATGAAGCGCTCAGTGGTTGCTTATCCCCACAGGCTAGCCCCGAGCCCAGGGCAGGAGGCAGGGCAGAGACCCTGCCAGGATGTGTGCCAGCCTCACAGCCCCAGGAGCGTGGGGCGAGCACGGGAGCTGCGCGCCCTCCCGGCTGAGGCCAACCAGTTCTTCTGGCAGGTAGAGGCAGGGGTGGATCTCGGAGCCATTTCCAGGGAGCAGGCTGGTGCTGGGAAAAGAAGGGAGCAGCTGCCTCTTTGCCCTCACATTCACACCAGGCTGGGAATCCAGGATTTAGGAAAGGGTCACCCATCTCTCCTTGTGGATGTGGTTGGGCTGCTTTCGAAAACAAAGGGCAACGGCTTTTCAGACTATACCATTTAAGGAGTTCCCCAGCTCAGTGAACCTCGGCTGACCCCAGGGTATACCGAGTTTCCAGCTCGGCAGAGCAGCGTTTCAGTTGAAAGCACGCAGCCCAAAACTTCCCTCCTTGCATCTGAGGAAGGGGGGGACTGCTGGAGCATGGGCAGCTAGTGACAGCACACAGAAAAAAAAAGGTGATGTCGGTTACTGACTCTCGGATGTAGCCGGATCCCTTCCTAGGAAGGATGTTGCAGTCCGACAGGATCAGCTTGAATGTGAAGCGGCTTCAGCAGCTTTTGGCAGGCCCTGGGTCAAGGAGCATGGGAGGGTGCCAGGCCCACAGCGCCACTGGATGCTGCACACTGGGGAGCAGGAGCAGCACCCCAGCAATGCAATGTTTACAAAGGTGAGAAACATTATTAACATGGAATATGCTCCTCCTGTTGTTTCAATAAGATCAAGGTGTGTACAGGAGAGCAAATGTGTATCTATACATGCGAGCACCCACACGCACTCGCTGCGGCTGGTTTGGGATATCGCTCGGCGCAGGATTATTCCAGCCAGGCTGCAGTCAATACTGACAAATACAGTATACGTCCCGTCTTGTCCACAGCAGTGAGGGAGCTGTGGCAGGCTCAGTGCTTTCCTCCCTCTTGTGAAAGACCTGGGGTGTTTTCAGCAGTGTGGGGAGCTCAGGTCCCGATCGCCTCGGGTCCCAACAGTGCATGGCCTTGCTGCTGCACTAAGAGAATTGGAGGGGAGAGACTCCCAGCCCGGCGCCTTCCTCACCGCCAATTCACCCCTCTATGCTCTGCCCTCTCGGCGTGCTGCAGGAGACAGGGGTTCAGGGTAAGAAGAAGAAAAAAAGAAGAAGAAGAAGAAAAAAAATAGCATGTGAGATCATATAATTAAAGATGGTATCAGAATGTCTAATTAGGATGACTGAGAGAACTTGGCTGGGAGACGCAGCCAAGAGCTGAGTTAGTGTGTTTGCCAGTCCAAAGCTCCTTAACAGTAATTAATCCTTAAATGTCCAATTGTTCAGAGTTCAAGGAAACACCTCCTACTACTGTACTTTGTGTTCCTGTTAAGCAAGGAGACACAGCAGGGCGTGTGCCCTTATTCTGTAAGAGCGACACGCCTAGGGGTGTTGTTAGGAACTAGACCGAAGGTTGAGTATAATTATTAACTACCTAAGAGTTCCCAGCATTGCACAATTACCCAAGCCGCCTTGCAGCTGTGCACTCGCCCTGTTTGGGTTTTTGGTTTGGTTTTTTTTTTCCTTTCTTTTTAAAATAGAAATGCTGAGCTTTAGCAGTGATATGTACAAATCCTACTGAAGTGTCATCTGCTCCCCTTCCAGTGTCCATTGTGCCACTGAGTTGGGATGCGGTGGCAGAGGGGAATGAGGGCAGCACATATACCTATATACATAGTGTATGGCAGTCTGTGCCCCTCGCTGAAACTCAATAGGCTTATTTACATCATGTGCAAATCTGACCCAGAGATTTTCCCTTTGTTTTGATGCTGTCAATGACTCTTGCATTAACATAAAAGCCTTGGCTATTTACTCTGGGGGTTTTCATTCTGTTTGCATTTTTGAGGTGAGTTGTGTTGGGTTTTTTTCCCTTTGCTAATATTAAGTGAGGGGAAAACCTGGAGGAAAGAAATGTAGGTTTGACACGGTGGGTGAACTGATCTGTTTGTTCTGCTACAGGGCTTCTGCCGTTGTTGGACCCTGGCTGAGGCGTTCACTGGGATGGTTGGGAAAGGGTGCTGAGGTGTGGGCAGCTGGCTCTGGCCGCAGCGGGCGGGTGGGTTCGAGGAGCAGAGGCACCCACCGCTGTTTGGTGCCTTCAGGAAAGCCCGACTCAGCAGCGGCATCACAGCTCGCCGGCAGACAGGAGGGGAGATGTGTCATTTCCTCAGGTGCATCATCTTCTTTTAAGTCGTGTTTCTGTGTTTTTATCCTCTCTCATATTTTTTTTTTTTTTTATAATTGACCCTCTCTGGTGGGCGTGGTGAGGGCCCAGCTGGGAGCCGGCCGGCCAAAGTCGCTTCTGCAGGGGATCATTAACTCGGGCGTCAGCCAAGGCCGTTTAGTGTTTATAAAACGCAGACAATTAAACACAGTCGCAGCCCTGCAATGCTATAATTGGAAAGCAGACTGGGACGATGTCCGCCAAGAGGGACCGGCTCCTCGGCACCGAGGAGGGATGGGCGGGCAGGGCCGTGCTGTCCTGCCAGCCCGGCCAGACTCGGACACGGCCGCTGCGTGCAAACAGCCGGCCGGGAGGGAGGGCCCCGGGCCTGCCTGCATGCTATGGATGTGAAACAAAGGCTTGGGAGGGAAACAGAGGAAAGAAGAAGGGACTTGCCTGAGGCCAGCTGACAGCCAGGAGCTGGCTGGGTGCCTCTCTGGGTGCAGACTACACTGTGTCGCTGTGGGTCCATGATAGGAATAATAGCGTTGCTTCTACCGGCATACATGAGAACATGAATGCCCTTCCCCTGCCAGGCCACAGCATGGGGAGGATGAAGGGACCGCTGGTTGCCTCCTTGGGATTTGGAAATAGCCATTAACTGAGGCCTGGGCTGCAGGCTGGTTTCAGGGTCACAGTCAGTGGGGAGTGGGGTGGTTGGGGCTGTTCCCAGATAATACAGTACTCCTGCAACCCAGGCTCCACCCTTAGCCAGTGTGGTGCCACAGCACCAAATGTGTGGCTGTTCCCCACCGGTGGCTGAATGGCCACTGGGAGCTGCATCAGGCAGCTGTTGAACTCACTGTCCAAGTCTTCTGTGGAGTCTGGCAAGTGAGTACTGCATTGGGATGCTGAGTACTGGATTGGGATTGCCATAGCCCTACTCCAAGCTGTGCAATTGACTCACTGTTTCACCATGAGCACTTCACCTTTTTGTGACTCAGAATTTTCATCTATCAATTAGGGATTTATGAGGTTTAATTAAGGTCTGTGAAGCCCTTTGAGATCCTCACTTGAAAGATGCTGTGCAGGCATAAAGCGCCGTACGCAATGAAGAAAACAAGAGAAATTAAAAGCTCCAGACAAGAGGGAAGAGAGGGCAGGTTTCCCACTGCTTGGTCTCCCAATTACATGCTCCTTGTTAGGATGGCAACCTCACTTTAACCTGTGGACAAACGAACTTGTTCACCCCTTCTTGCAGCAGACAGGCGATGACGTGCAGCTGTGTCTTACTCAGTGGTTAGCCTTCAGTCATCTTTCCAGAAGTATGAGCAAATAGGGAAGGGGGAAGGGAGCAAGGGCGGGTGAGGAGTATGAATTCCAGAGAAAAGGGAAGTATCAGAAAGCAAGCTAGGATGTGCAAGGGCCTTTATCACTGCTGTTGAGATCTAGCTTTGCTTAGTAACAAACAGGAACAGATTTCATCTGTCCCTAGAGGTACGTGCCCTGGAGCAGGGAAGAGCTGAATTACAGCAGAGAGGAAGCAAGGGAGTCTTCTTATGCAAGGCATCTCTTTTGGTTTCAGAGAGGAGGTAGATTCAAGGAGTTTGAGGGAAGTGTTTGAGCTTAGCTAAATGAAAAGTTGTTATATCTCTGTTTTTTAAGGTAAAGGCCTTGTTTGCAGAAGCCATGGAACACACACTCTGAAGCTTGTGCTTAAATGTGGGCATAAGCTTAAGGCCTTTGCTGAATGGGGACATGCCCAAATTTATTTAGCTGCTTGGTGGAAACCAGGTCCAAGGGCTGGGAATCTTACAGCAGTGACATTGGCAGGACCTCAAAGGCCCCCAGGAGCCACAGAAAGCAGTAATATGTGAACGGCCTTGCTATACTATTCACAGGGACAGGTTGACCTAGGGGAGGAATGGGCTAAAAGCAAGCTCCTGTCTCCAATCTTTATTTTTGCCTTTGCTTGCAGTACAAACAACCCTGTGGAAGCAGGCTCCAGTAGGTGTGGTCTGTGTACGCACTCCTGGGTGTGCCGCTTTGTTGTGTTAAAAGGACCATTCCTCACCTGAAAGCAAGTTTCCAGGTTGTCACTGACAGTCACATCAAAACTCGTGACCCCTCCCATCCCCCACCTGCATACCTTCCCTCTTATGTAAGAAAAACAGAGATGCCTGTTGAGATGAAGCCCAAACTGGTCCCAGGTTTGGTGTCTGCCTTTGCTCCACACTGATCTGGGACCCCTCTGCCTGTCTTTCTTCTGAGCTGCCAGGGAAAACAGATGCATGGTAATTGCTGCTGGCTAGAACAACCCCCTGCAAGATCAGAGCTCTCTCTCCCAAGAAAACCTTCCCCAGTACATCCAGCTTTCCTTAAGGTTTCTTAAGCTTTCTGTTGGGCTGGCTGGTCTGCTCTAACTCCATCTTCCTGAAACTGCTAGTACCTCAAATTTGGCGCAAAGCTCAGCATTAGTGAGCACTGTTTTGGAGTAAAAAAACAGGATAATGACTTTCTGTGGCATACTTATGACACTCCATTAATGTTATCCCAAAAGAAATGTTTTTGTTGCAACTGCAACAAAACTGTTGACTCATAATGTGATCCACTCTAATTCCTCCAGATCCTTTTGTGTAGTACTGCTGCTTAACCAATTATTCCAAGTCATCCATTTGTGCACTTAATTTTTCCTTCCCAATCATAGTACTTTGCAGTGTTTTTATTGAATTTTATCCAGTTGATTCTGAGCAGCTTTTGCAATTTATTGAGATCACTTGAAATAATAACGTGCACGTTAATTGTTCAGAAAATCCTATGGACAGGCCCATGCCTGCACCCATAGCTGGTTCCAGAACCCAGCCTTTCCATCCTAAAAACAAAGGCCTCTAGCACTTGATGGCATTCTTGCAATATTCTGCTGAAATGTCAGGATGAAGTATGGCAGAGCTGTGAATTTTGGAAGGCTCTTTCAACTCAAATATGGGATAAGAGCATCTGTTCAGCTGGCAGTGGCTTTTGGTCTCTGATCATCTAGCGTTGGTTTGAATCACTGTTATTTTCTGTATTATTTCTGGTCTTCAAATCATGCAGTCACTGAAAATATGAAAGCTTGGAATTGGCTTCTGATTGTGAGGGAGGATGTGATGGTATACCTGAACAAACGCAGGTCACATCAAGAATCCGCTGGCCTGGACTTCTCATCCTAAGGACTGGAGGTACAGCTCCACGGCCGTGACGTTTTTCCCTCACTCTCAGCGGAAGGGTCAGGATACTCGTGTTCAAGAGTAAAAATATAGGAATTTGGTGTCCTCTGGTGGCAATTGCGAGAGTTACAGCTGGCTAAAGCAGGCGTGACCCTCTGCACGCAGTTTGTCACTCAGGCCCTGTGCTCCAGCCAGAGCACTGATACCCCTTTCTGCCCTGCTCTGTAAATATTTCTAGTCCAGTCTGGTTTCCGTAGTTTCTGTATGCTCACCCCTCCTATTTATTTTATGCCCATTTGCTTGATTCCCTTTCTTGAAGTGCTGAGCTCTGTGTGACTTCGGGTTTAAGATTGACTTGATGGTGTTTGCTTGCTGTTCTCCTGCGATTTCTTTGCCTCACAAAAAGAAATTTAGTTTCTGTAAGCACCTCTTCACAGTTACAGAAGGCTTCAGCTGCTTGGCCTTGCATGGTCCCTTAGTAAAATAAGTGTGTCTGTGTCCAAAGGCCTTTCAGCCCTCTTCTCTGAGCACTGGGCTTGTCTCAATGCCGTTCCACTCATCAGGAGAAAGAACTGGTGAGCAAGAAGACACAGAGCACCTGGACAGCCCATGTTTGGCTCTTTTAGCCACAAAACAGGTGAGAGTAGATCAGAGCATTGCATTGATGTTGAACAAACATCTCCCTAGGATGGGAGAATGTGTTTGCCATGATTTGTGTTGTGTGAAGTATGTGAAGGGAGCATGCCAAGCCATATGCTCCTGGCTCCAGGAGTTTCTGTGGCTAATGGACGAAAACTGAGCAACCTCGAGGGCTGTGGAGTGTAAAAGTCTCTAAGTTTGGTGCAAATGCAGCCAGAAAAGTCAAACAGTTACATCCCATATGAGGAAAAGCAGCCTTACCTCCTCTCCCCCTCTCAAGCGCTATGCTACTTCTTGATAGTCTTCTCTTTTTCAAGAGCAAAAGGAATATAGCACATCTGGGGCTGGCTCACTGAGGTCAAAGGAATACGTTTTTTGATGCATAAAGACAGGCTGAAAAATTAACTTCTCAGCAGGGCCGTTAGGTAAAGAGGAGTTTTAGGATGTGCATAGATGGACTAGCAAGTCTGGGACACCGTGGCACCTAGACAGGCTGACCCCACAGAGTCTATGTGTTGCACCTTCATGTGGGAAGAGCTTCAGAGAGCACAGGAGGAGAGTCAGGAGCTTCCCCCACTGGCTGCTGCAGTTACAGCTCTGGCTGAAAACAGAGCCCCTTTGTGGTGTGAATACAAACAGCCAAAAGCTGGCATTGCTTTGGGAATTTTATAGCTTAATGGAAAAGAATAGGAGGAAGAGAATACTAATGTTTTCATTTTACAGAGAACCACAGCACTTTGAGACTTCTTCAGTTCACAGTGGTGTTTATTTAGGTGTCTGATTTCCATGCAAGTCTTTGAGAATTATGTACTTTGCATGTGAGCATCAACGAACTCACCCAGAGACACGGGAAGGGAGCACATATTTTCTGGTGCCTGCCATCGAATGCCATCACTGTCTATCAGAGGCAGGCAGACTGCTTCCCTTTTCTATCTGCCTTCCTGCCAGCATTGCTTTCTCAAGGCTGTGGTAGCGCTGGTGAACCCTCTCAAGTCTGTGGCTGTAAACAGGGCTCCCCAGAAGTGAGCCTTATCTCTTGATTTGATAACCAAGGGGCCAGCTGAGGAGGCCACAGGAAATATCTGGTCCCCAGCATCCTGATGCTTACAGACTCAAACGAATCCTCACAATACAGAAAAGTCAGTAAAAAGAGCCTTTAGCAGACGATCTTTAAATCTTGGCTTCTGCTGTTCTCTGGCTGTTCAGAGTCCTCAGCAGCCTTGCAGCTATCATCAGGCTTCAGGGGCTCCTGCCCCAAGGAGCTGGGAAGATTTCAGCCTATGGCATGATCTGCAGCTCGCCTGTATCAAAGGCCTAGAAGGTGCTAGAGTAGGCAGTGAGGAGCAGTTCCAGCTTTTGCTGCAAAGGGCACACTGTGCTTTTGTGACAGGCAATGGGGATTGAGGGACCTGTGGCAGGTACACAAGCTGCAAAGGCAGGCTGGACACCACCAGCTTCTCAGCAGCACTGAGAAGTTTGTGGAAGTAGACTTTAGTCTGTACTTTGGTGCCAGCCACAGATGAGTGGCTAAAGAGCTTGTGCCCTCAGTAAACAAACAATCTGTGTGGGAGGTTGTGCCCTACTTAAGGCACAAGGAAGAAATGTCAAGTTTCATTCAATTATTAACATTGGATTGGAGTTTTTGTTATGTTGCTGCCTTCAGCTACTGGTAGGTACTTGCAGGAGAGCACTGCTTCATAGTTCATCCAAAACATGGCTATAATTGTGGTGGTTACCTTGCTTATTTGCATACTTACTGCCACATCTTAGGTCTCTATAGCAGCTATGCAGATCCTAACTATAAAAGTCAAGAGTTCAACCATGCACTGAGCTTAAAGTCTATTTGAGGCCTTGTGTTGGCTTTTTTTTTAACAAGATTTCTTTTATTAAAGCCATTTTAGAAATAATTTATGTCCTCCTCGCCTGCAACTCCAAAAGCCCGAGTTTTTTTAAAGGCGTGCACTAAGCATTACAAGGTCTTTTGCTCACTCTCAGTAATCTGACCGTAGGCAGACCGGTGCTTTCCAGTCCCGCATTAACGTTTGTGTTCTTCTTTTCTTTGCAGGGTTTGCACTCCCTCCAGCAGGTGGTAGCAGCCTCCTTCAGGCTGTGCGGATCTCCTGCCTGCTGCCACAGAACTGCTGCCCGATGATTCATGTCCCTGGCTGCCCCTGGCCTCACTTGATCTCCTCACCCTCTGCTGCACGTCTGAACTCCTCTGTGCAGGCAGATCTTCTGTTTAGGTCCAGAGTATGCACTAAATTTACCAGCAGTGTGAATCACAGCCAGAGGAGGCAATGGAACAACATCATAAGGACACATGACACGTCTTGCTGTTGTAAATGATTTATTCCCAACGTTTTTGTAGCACTCTCGTGTTCTACCCATCACAGATGGGTGCCTCATAGATGGAATAATTCAGGGATATGCTTCCTAAATACAGAATTCAAGATCTAATGCCTTGTCAAGGCAATAGGATTAGCTGAAGCAGTGACAGGTTGCAGACAGGCTCTATCTTCAGATGAAATGGAAACACGGTCTGCTTTGTATTTCCACAAGAAGTCCTCTGCTATGCCAGTGTAATGCGATAGTTTTGTGGATGCAATTACATTACCCACTGATATATGGCCTCTGCTTATTAGCAATTGAGTAAGCTGCCTCCCTAACTTATTCGGTAAAAATACAAACATCTTGGGTTTAATTATGTGTGATTGAGTGCTATGGAATTTTTTATTGTTGTTTTTATTGTTGGTGTTTTTCTTCTTTTAATATGCAGCCATACCTTCATTTATGTATTTTAAAACAGTGGTCTTACAGGTGAGAACTTAGATTGAAAGAGTTTTTGGGTTTTGGTATTCCATATGAATAAAAGAAATGCCAGAAAAAAGCTCTGTTTAACAGAGGAGGTAAGGAAAAACTTTAAGGACATGCTAAAAAAAATCCCATGGCTTTCCCAGCTGTGGCTCCCATACCAGGTACCATATGTACCTCCCATACCTTCATGAAAGGTGAAGCTTTAGGTATATTATAAGCCACCTAAAAATGTAGCAATGAACCAAAGAGTTTGGCTAATACGCTTTAGCACCTGTGTTTGAGTATCTGTTTGGATGTTGCTGGCTCTGAAACTAACTGGGACTTTTTTTGGTGGTATTTTGCACTGTTGGGTGTAGACCTGTGAAACAGATCCTTTGCTCGAGAACATGCCAAGGCATAAAACTTCCACTTTTTACCACCAAATCTCACCCAAAGCTCTTCTGTGCCAGTTGTGTTATGAGCCCTCTCCGTCCAGGGCAAGCAACGAGAAGACTCACACCATTCAGGCAGGGTTAACTACCAGGCCTAGCTAGCTCATTGTCCCACCTGAGCAGCTGCAGGCTCTTTAGGGAAGACACAAAATGTTCTGTGTTGATCATTAGGTAATCAGCTACATGGCTGCAGTTCCCCAGGATATTCCTAAATACAGTCAGCTGAGGGTTGGTTTATGGTCTGGAACTCTCCTTGCCTTCAGTAGCTGCATCTAGCTTTGCCCTTGCACTAATGTAAAAGCTTTAATTTGTCTCTGACACCTTCTATATCTAATAGAAAATTCTCTCTTCTCCCTTTTGCAAACTTTTTTTGATCTTTGCTGCCACTTGGTATTTGCTATTCAGTCTAGGAGCTATTTTGATACTTTGGTGGTGGGAAGGAGTGTTTACAAGAGATTTGCAAGCCTTGAAGTTAATGCTGTTTTGCTTCTGGAGCATGTCACAGTGTTTAAAGACTAAACTTACTCTTGGATCTGTGGCTTACGGCAAAAGAATGAATTAATGCTACCTTCTTTTTCATGTTTTGCTTGGTGTACAATGAGGAAGAGGCTTCCTGGGATTTTAAACACTTCCAGGTCTTCAAGAAGTCTGTTTCTCAGACTTTTGATAGGGAGAGCTTTCCCTTGAGGAGCAAAGCAGCCACAAACCCTCATATGTAATGATGAAATCCAACGAAGGTAACTCCCATCCATGCTGAGAATGTGCAATGCTACCTTGAGTGAGAGGGGATAATGGTCCTGACCAGCCTCATCTGTACCTCCCTCATTCTGAGGAGGTGCTTGGGAGTTCCACTGCAGCTCAGCCCAGGCAGGCCTTGCTGCTGTGGTGCTGTGCCCTGACAGTGGGTGAAACTTTAACTTTTCATTATCTTACTGGTTAGAGGAGTTTGGCTGTCAAACTGTTTCAGGAGTGAGAGCCACAAGCAGAATGAGCTCATCACTCTCAGGCTTGAATATGCAGCTGTGTCTGAGGTGAGAAGTTCCTTGTGCTGGTGTGCTTTTGCTGAGCTGAGGGTGGAGATTCAGGGGGTGGAGGAATGCTTTCCCCTGTCTATGTACATTCATCCTTTCATGTTGCTCTGAACAATAGCTGTTCATGTTCAGAATTAATATATCATGCCTGGTTTTTGAAAAGTGAAAGGAGCACAAGATCTGCCTCCAAAGTGTTCCTTCATAGAACATCAAATTTCTGTCATGAAACAACATAAAGCCAAAATAAACAAAAACTCTATTGAAGGATGGGTTAGCCTGCCTGAGTTGGGTGTGTTAGTGGCTTATTTAAGCATTTAAAGCTCTTTACTTAAGCAGACTCCCATTATTCATGTAGGAGCATTCTCTGGGTGTCTGTGGGCTCGGAAGAGGCCAAAGGTCACTCTGCTGTTTCGTGTGAGGACAGCAGGCTGCTCTTCAGAGGTTTGACCCTGACGCTGTAATTGAGGCATAGTGGTAGTCTCACTGGGCAGGATTGTATCATAATCTAGCTGGCATTTCTGCACACTCTTTGACTCTGCAGAAGTGACTGTGCTACTCTAATAGTGTCACAGCAAGGGGCTTGGAGACCTAGGCAGTGTGAGGGCAGAGTTACTGATCCTGCTTGTCTGACACTGCTCTGTCTTGGCAAATACTGCTGAGGCATAACCCAGTGAAGGAAAATCTGCCACAAAAGGAACTAGTGCAGGAGGAACAGCCACAGCATGGGTCTGGTTGAAGGCAAGAAAGGAGCACAGGTAGGGAAGGAGACAAAAGGAAGAGCACAACCTTCCTCTTTGGGTAGGTGTGGGCTGCTGCATAGGGTTCAGTTGTCCTTGTTGCCTCAGCAGCAGAAGCTCCTTCCCTGCCTGGCAGAGGCAGGCTAATGCCAAACTAATGTGTTAAGTATTGCCGGGAAGAGCCTTGACCCTGCTGGAAGGTGACTCATGTGATCTTGGTCCTTACCTTTGCTGAGAGCTCCTCTGAAAGAATGGCCAGCTCTGTCTGAACAAGTGAGAAGCCGTGCCCCTTCTTTGACCCTTGGATGGGCAATGAAATGAGATATCATCATCGCTTTGCTTTCCAAAGGTAGAAGCAAATAAGTTTTATGGCTGCTGAGTTATCAACTTGTAACATATAAAGGAGAAAAAGGAAGAGAATTTCTTTCTTCTCAGCCTTAACCTCTAACACACAGCACTCCAGGATTATCAGTTCACAGAGGTGGTTACCATGAAGCTACTGTTAGGTGTGCTGTTCCTTTGGTTGCTCTCCTCAGAAGGTAAGTTTTGGAAAGCCCTTTGAAAATTTGCATTGCACAGTATTTGGGAACCTCTATTTTTAGTTGTTGCAAGGTGGGTGTATAGCAGGAGTTTAAGAAGCAGGATGAAGAAAATCTGTGAGTAAAACTGTGATCTTAAATGCAGTTTTGGGCATGTTTGATCATTTTTTGATGAAGATGTATGCATTGGTTTGCACCGTTCTGGGGATAGACTGTGTCTTAGGCGCTGAAGCATTCTGGTGAGAGAAACATCACCAAATAATTAGACTAGCAGTGAGATCTATGCCAAAATGGTGCAGAAATTCAAGCAAGGAACAGAGGTTTTCTCTGAATTTATAACTATGATGATTTTCTTTTCAGTGATAGAAGATTATGTGAATGGTTAGTCAGCATCCTGGTGTTCCAGGCATTGTTCAGATTTCTGTAATATTCGGGGTAGGGGGGAGCCCTTGTTCCCTATATGGGTCTCTAAAGTCCATGTTTGGTGCTAGTGACAGTTTTGTAGGTGCTCAAGACTGAAAATGCTTTGGCTTTATTGGTTCTGTGCTTCAGGTTTCTGTCTGTAAGAAAATAATGATAACTAGTAATAGTGCTTAACCTTAGCAGTAGGCTGTGATGATCACTATCTTCAGAGGATTATAAGGTGCTCTGACAAATAATAAACTGTTAGGAGGTTTTGGTTTCTGAAGTAATCAGAAGAAATTATCACATCTGAGCATTTTAATTTAGGGAAAAATATGCACGGTGGCTGCAGTTCCTCTGAAAACTTTATCCAGGAAAAATATGTTGATTGATAGCAGCCTTTAAGAATTGTTTGTTGAAATAGATCAATTGTAAAGGCAAGGGAGGAAGAAGTTAGAATCTTTCTCCCAAATTTTTGGAGAATAATCTGAAAAATATTTCCTTTTTTATGTCAAGAAAATTGAAAATACAAGTTAGAATTATTCAATGGTATAGTAAGGGAGTAACTATAATACTGTGAGTAGCAGGAGTTTAAAAAGTCATCCTGTGTAAAGTGTAAATCCAAAACAAACTAAGAAGACTGAAGAGGTTAAAATTTAATCAGCCAAGCCAAAATTTAGTCTGAAGAAAAACAATGAGTTATTGTTGAAGCAATAAAAACCAATAAATCCTTTTTCAAATTTTTCTGAAACATGGAGTCTGTGGACTGACTAATGTATAAAAGAAGGCTGAAGCTTGACAAATTCTTTTTTTCTTTGGTGTCCTTGCATAACAGCTTAAAAAAGGCCTTGCACTTCAAGCCTTTCAGCACAGAGGACAAGAGGAGTAACAACCAAATCCTTGAACAAACTGATGACAAATAGTAAAAGAACTGTCAGGATTGGATGATATCCACCCAAGGGAGTGAGCCAAGCAGAAATTTGAACATGTCCGTTTTTTTAACTGTGATGCTCATACTGATCTGTGTTGGGATGTGGGCTCTGCACATGTTCAGAAGTGACCTGGATAAGGTCACACATTGCATTCTAACTTGCAAAGGTATTCAGCATGTTCAGAAATGAAAATTTGCACTAAGTTTCCCCCTTATATATTACTCTTACCCATGTATGCACTATGGTGAACTCTGAATAGATACTGCTTGACCCTAGAACACAACTGTCTGAAGACATCACTGCTAGTGATAGTCAGAGAGAAATTATTTCAGGAGTTAGTGAGAGAACAGACTAAAAACCACATTGCTGCTGCTGTGTACAGGGCCATGGTTCACCTGCATCTTGACAGTGGTCTGGATTTTTCATCTCAAAAAAGATGTGGTAAAACCTAGGAGGAGGATAAAGGGGGAGAGTGGTCAGACTTAGGGAAAAACTTCAACATGAGATCAAAGAAACTGACTCTTCAGCCTGGAAGAGAAAGGATACATATATGATAAAGACATACAGGTGCAGGCAAAATGCAAATTTTGCAGAAACAGAGGAATGACTACACTCTTTACAAGAGCAACAAGGAATCAATTGGGTTATTAACAAATGAGTACTTTTTTCCAACATGTATTTGAGTGATGAAGCATTGTTTGCCACAGGTCTTGGGGAAAGCCAAAAGTGTGAAATTATTAGAAAAACAAGTAGGCAAATCCATGGAAGAAAGATGGCTGGGAGTTCTTCAACATTAAGTAATTGCTTGCACAGGGAGCACAATAGTATAAATAATTGAGAGGATAGAAAATTGAAGTATAACTGTGTTTTCCTTATTTTTTGCCTAAGCATCTGCATGTGGATATCATCAGAGGCAAAATCCTAGACTAGATGGACTTTCAGTCTGACACATTTAAACTGTTTCTTCAATTCCCTGAGTTCTGGAAATTGGTACTGGATTCTCTTCCTCTCTCAATGTAACCTAGGGAACGATTCTCAAATATAGTTGAAATTAGTGTTAAAATTCCCAGATACTGGTCCCTGCAGTAGATTTGTGTGATGCAGACAAGTCCCTCATTGCTTTTGCCTCCAGTATCCCAAACAGAATGGGGATTCTGGTTATTGCCCTGAGTAAAGCATCATCAAAACCCACAGCTTGAACAGGCAGAAATGTTAAAAAAATGTCACACAACACCCAGGAAACTGTCTCATCCTTCTACTGAGTACTGTAAAAATAATATAAATTTACAAATAGCTCATGGCTGAAACCCAAGGAGGGGGAAAAAAACACGTATAGGAGTTGCTGCCAGTTATTGAATATGAGCATGTGGTGTGGCATAGGTGACAGGCTGAGGCAGTTATGGGGAGCAGTAGTGGCCTTGTGTCACTGCAGTGACTGGTGTGCACAGGTACCCATGTACCCAGAGGCTGCCCAGAGCCCCCTGCCTGTGCCAGGCAGCGTGAGCACCACTGGCTGTCCTACACCCAAGGATGTCTCACCTGCTGGACTGAGCTGGCTCAGCTCTTACTCTGTCATTGACATGGAAACAAAGGTGTACAAGCCAGAAGTACTCAGCAGGGCTAAATATTCCAAAAATAGCTCCTGACTGTTAAAGGACAATTATTCTAATTCTGTATAAGACTTGCTGGATGCTGATGGCTTCAGTGGGGCAAGCAAGAACAGCTGAGAGCATGCTTTGAAGTTCAGCTGACCTAGGCTTTGTGGCTATCTTTGTAAATTTTGGAATAAGACAAAATCTATTTGTATAAATCCAAGTATATGCTCAAGGAAAGAGGATAATGTTTACTGAAGCATCTACAGGCCTGACTCCTGGCTCCACAGGCTATTTTGTCTGCCAACACTCTACTAAGAGAAGAAATTGCAGCTGTTTCTGTATCACTATGGCAAACTGTCAACAGTGTCATGCTGCTCCCTGACTGTGGAAGATGTAGATTAATATGAATGGCTCCTTTCTAAGGAGCTAAGTTTCACCTTGTACACATTCAAACTATTCTAAATTTGGACAGAATAAGACTACAGCAGTGTATGAAATGTGCTGAAGGAGAAAACAGGTAGGGAAGGCCTGTGGAGGATGGGGTTGTTTGAGGGAATCCACAAGCAGCTCATCACCTGTTTCTATAAATCCATTGGCTTCTACTAATTTCAAGGCATCTCACCTGCTTCTAATAACTAAAAGCTTTTTCTAGTATAGAAAAATCAAAGAAAATACGTTTGGTTGTTAGGATGAGCCTCATCTTTGGAAAGTGGGGCAGGTGAGAAAGGTGCCTCCTCTCTGGATTCTGTGCTTTTAGGTATATTAAGTCTTATGAAGCATTTTTTCCTAAGGTTAACATAATATAGCATTTTCTTAACCCTTTCTCTAATGTTTTTAAGGTAATGCAGATGATCAGGAAGAATATCGGACACTAGAGGTAAAGTATGAGTACAACATTCTTTTTTTTGTTTGTTTTCGATACCTATCATTACCTATCAAGCTGTTGCTTCCTCTGAGGCAAGCAGCAGAAGAAAGAATACAGCTTGTTGCTCTACTCTGCTTCTGCAAAGAAGAAATGCAAAGCCAATGAGTCAGCAATGTGATAGTGCAGCTGCAGGATTACAGAACGTAATCAGGAAATGAGGTTTTCTCCGAGCAATGTTTGTTGTTAGGTTGCATATCCTTTACTTAGGCCGTTTGTGGTTAGCACTTTTTCCTAGATGCTCTGTTGCTCTTTTAGAAACACAGGATTAAACTCTTCACTGCTTTTTAACAGTGCAAAGTGTCTGCACCAATAAAGTCCTCCAGCTGGGCACTAGGGAGTGTGTGGGGACCATGGTGGCCCTTGTCACTATATAGATTCCACCTTTAGGTATTGGTGATGGTCACACAGCTATTCATGGTCACTGTGATGAGGGAACCCCTTGCCAAGTCACCTGGGGAGGCAAGAATTGCCTTTCATGTCCCTTTAAAGCACTTGATGTTGGGCTGTGCCTACCATAAGGATATAGGATGGCAATAAACAGTGTTCCTACTGGTACTGAGCTGTCTCTCACGCTGAGTGAATAACATCACTCACATCCTTGCCTTCTCTGATCACCTGGCCAGGTGTTGTTAAGGAGGCAGAATTGGTTAATTCTGCCTTTCCTGTTGCATGCTGGAGATATAACATTTTGTCATGGGACTTGGGTGCCCCTTGGCACAGAGTTGCTTGCAGTAGCTGTCTTTATGACCTCTTCCGGATTAAAGAGTCATTGCAGCAATGGATGTGACAGGAGGTGTTCAGCACATTTCATCGTTTGCTCAGGCTCTGTGCTGTGGCAATCACTAAGAAAACTGAGCAGAAAGTGTCAAGTTCTAGAAGTGTTAAATGAAAATGCAGATGTCCAGATCTGTGTTCCCATGTATTTCTAACAGAGGTGTAATTGTTCTTTGAAATTGTTTACGTGAGTAAAATCTTGGTTCTATGTGAGAATGGAGCCCGTAGGACCCCTCATTCCACAAATTTCCTTGTTTGATCTAAGCAATCAATCATATTTATTTGTTTATGTCTAAGGCTCTAAGAAGCTTGCAGTTCTCATGTGAGCAGGTGATGTTCCCTGAGACCCCTTCATCTTCAGGTTTGTATTTGCAGATGTTGTCTCTGCAGAGGCTTTCCCTAACTAAATTATTTGAGAATGGGCTGGGGCAGAAATCAGCTCTTTGTGGGGATGCCTATGTATGGGATTGACTGAAGTAGAGCTAGACTCTATAAACTCCTTAGTTTTTTGTTCCACTTGTGATTAATTTTCTACCTTTGTTTCTTCAGCTCCTGATTGGGGATGCCACTACTACTTCAGTCATTCTCAGCAGTGTTTTTTTTTAACTTTTCTTGCTTGAGGATTGAGCATTTCAGTGCCTCTAAACACCCAGAGTATTTACTGAAAACCTGAGAAAAAGTTTCTCATGGTTTCTGACTAGTTTAAAACCTCCAATCGAAGCGATCAGTATAGACTTGTTACTATTTTAGCCAACTTTATGTTTTAATATACCGATGAATGTAACTTGCTTTTAGGGTTGTTTTTTTTTTTGTTATCTGAAGTCTTTTGCTTTTCTGCAGTTCATGCTCTAAGGCCAGCTGACATTAAAGCAGTCACTGCAATAGGAAGTTTGCAAAGAGTAAGTACAAGCGGGAAATGTGCTGAACCTGACCCATTTCCTCTGCTGTGATGTTGGAGTCTGATGATGTAATTTAGGGTCTCAGGGTGTTCAGGGCTTCAGTCTTTCCACAAGCATCAAAGACTTCTGGTGAAAAAACGACTGGAAATACCTGCTGTTCAGTGTTCTAATATACCCTAAGTCTAAAAATAGCCAGCTGACTTCATGCAGGAGGAAATGTGATCACAGTGCTCTTGCAGGGAACCATGATATTTGATTAGAGTGCATGGATTTTCCTAACAATGAGCATAACAGATTGAATAACTGGAAGAAGATGCTGGGAAAATTCAAACTGGAACAAATACAAATTTTTGAGAAATGCAGTAGATTTTCCACCTCATCAAGTGTTTTCTGTAGAAATTTGTTTCCTAGCTAGAAGGCAGAAGGTCTACAAGAATCACAAAGATGTTTCTGATGTATAGATCAGTGGGTAAAATTCTCCTGCCTGTAATAATATAGTCAGATTTGGATGATCTTTATTTGTCTTAATAGTTGGAAGTATATATTTGGAACAGATTGGAGGCCAAATTAAAAGCATTTAACCACAATTCTCAAGCTTTGAGGAAGCATAGAAATGCCTGTAGAGGAAAAAATTGATGACAACTGGAGAGACTGCAACTGTGAAAAATAGGGGAGAGTCTTCCTTATTAAAAAACAACTTTCAAATTGGAAATGGTATCCATCAATATATCATACTTTTCCTTTAGAAAATCAGCACTTCTGGGCTCCTCGTGAGTACCTCTCTCATTTGAAAAGAATTATTGTCCTGAATGCAAAGGTGCTTCACCAGTATCAGGTGCATGGCCCTTTGGAGCAAGTCTGTGCCATTCTTTGTGCTTGTGGGGATGTCATAGCAAAACTTGTAAATGAACTTCTTTTAAGAAACGTTTGCTTTCCTAGAGCAAAGATCTCTGTCATTGTCTCCTCATCAAACTCTCTGAAATCAGTGAAGTTCCTCTATTGATGATGCTTCTTTTTAACAGACTCCCTTCTGAGTGCCATCTATGTAAATTATCTAAATGACTTCAGGTTATGTCCCTTGTTGAAAAGGAGTAGGAATAGATCCAGAGAAATTTGGTCTAGAACAGAATTTTGTTTTATGGAATTTCATCTCAATGAATCAAATTCTACTTTAAGCCACATGTAAAAAAAAATCATTAATAAAAGCACTAACTGAGAAGGGATTACCAGATTGTGAAAATGCACTGTAATAGGGAAGTTCTGGAAAATAATATAAACATGTGAGTGATTATAACACAATGGAGAAGAGTGTGTGGAAAACAATACTGTCTCTAAAAGGACTGAAATGCGGTAGAGGAATAGCATACATAGGTCTAGTTTACATTTTGCTTAATATTATTCTTTTTGCTTCTTTGTTCACAGACACCAAGACCTGGTGAGGATTTACTCCAAAGGTAACAATTAATAGTTAGCTTTTATAAGTTTCATTATCCTAATCTCTATACTGTCACAGTGTAGGAGTTAGGCCAAAGCAATTTTTTTATTGTTTTAAGGAGAGGAGGAGAAAGCCTATGTAAAATAGAAAGGATTTTAAGACACTGAAACTTTCCCTTTCTTTGGTAACAAATTTTTTGTACTTATGCAGGATATAGAATTACCATAGGCTTCAATAATCTTGATTAAGAATCATTGCTGTGTGATAAATCCTAGGCAGTAAATATCATAAATCACCAGTTAGAGATTAGAGAGCAGGGATTTATCAGAGCTAAGAAAGAACCCTGATACTCTGTCCTCTGCTTGGCTGATTCCCAGTGCTTCATGGACAAGCTTTACCCTATTTCCTTCTTCCTTGCCCCTTTAGCAGACCTAAATCAGTGAGTGAACATCTGACTAAACCTTACAGTTGCAGGTCTGTACAGATCTTTTGAGTCACAGGATCCCAGATGAGGATTTAGCACTGGACAGATAAACTTTAAAACACTAAGGTTTTTTCATGGTTGCATAAACATCTGTGTCCACTTGTATGTGGGTTTACACGGAGAGGCCCCTGCATCATTTATACCTATGCATAAGCAAGCACAAGTACTGCAACGTGCAGAGAGTACAGAGACATAGAAAACTGAGATCTGGAACTGTGTTCTTACTCAGCAGTAGCTGATGACATGACAGTTTTGGGGAAAGAAAGGCCCCATTCTTACTTGCAGCAGCTGCCATGAATTTCACTCTGAGATGCAGCATAACTAATAAGAAATTGAGGCTGTGCTGTAATATAATTTTTCTTTAAGAAATGTAATAACAGGAACTTCCTGTTTTCTTTTCCCTTTCTATAGCACAGGAAAGAACTTCCTTGAACTAAGCGTGGCAACTTTAGCAGGTGCGTCTTGCTGTCACACTAAAACTTCAGCAAATTAATTTAACAGCTTGCTGGCAGAAGCTCCAGGGCTCTGCTGGGCTGCAGAGCAGGTGCAGCACAGGCACAGTGCAGGGATATAAGGGAAGCCTGAAGGATGGTGTACCTGGGGACATGAGTACAGCTAGCTTGGATTGTCCATGATGGCTTTAAAGAGACAAACAGCAGAGAAGAAAGGATGTGACAGACTGCTGCAAGATTCTTAAATGCCCAACAGGGTTTTTTTGGCCTCTTATTTGTACCCACTACACAGTCTGCTGGTGTGTGCTTGTGGCCCATGGTGACCCAGTGAAATCTTGTGTGGGTTTGCCTGCCCAGAAGTGCCATGTGCTTAGGGTTTACGCTGGGACTGCCACAGATGCACCACATCTGAGAATTTTTTGCCTATTGGCTCTCTGAAGGCAGCCTTTACTTGCTTAAAAGGTATTGCAAGTAAAACTTTCATGTCTACTGAAATGCTGTGTAATATATAGCTGGTCCTGCCCTCCAAATCACCTTCCTAGTATCTTAATTCCTTGGTGTGATGTCCATTTCCCTGTAAAAGGGGTTTAAAACATGCCAACCCATTGGTGTTTTATGAGTCTCCCTGGGCAGCCTTTTCCAGTAGCTTCATTTCTACAGCTGCCACTGTTTAAGCTACAGTACTTCTAATACTATTTAAGCTACAATACCCACAATACTTGTGGCTGACATGAGATGGGGATGGAGGTTTTTGACCTGAGTCTGGTGGCAAACTCAGACATCGAGCTTTCACTTCAGAAGATGAGGGAAAAAAAAACCAAGAAAAACAGGTGAAGAGGGACTTGGGCATACCTCTTGTGCTTGCCAAGAGATCCTCAGACTTTACATGGTCTAGTGCTATTTTAGTTCCAGACTTTACATGCTCTGGGGCTGTTTAGTTGTGTTTAATGAATCAGCAGAGTGGCAGTGTGTTGGATGCAGAAATCACCTAAGCTGTGTGTGTCATTCAGCTCTCATTAGCACCTTCAACCCCTCGGTCCTACATCTGTCCCCTCCGCTGGGCACCACAGGAGAGATGCCAGACAGTCCAGCCAGGTGAGTCTGAGGGGATTTTGGCTGGGCAGTTAATGTACAGCTGGCAAGGGGAAGGATGGAAATCTTTGATGCTGGAGCACTTCACTGGGCACAGAGTATGCTCAGTAGTGGCAGAGGATGTCATTGTGGCTCAACTGGCACCTGTCAAAATCAGGAGGAACAAAGCCCCTCGCTTTGGGGTCTGTGTCACCTGAGTTAACAACAGGTATCTTTGTAGCTGCAAAACAAATTTTTGGCTCAAATAGAAGTTGATGTGTGCCTACTAAGCTGCTGTTTTCATCGAAGTGCATGTGTCTGAAAGTCAGATAGCTGAATATGAACTAATCACCCAAAACTCTCTGGGTAGCCCAGTCAATTGTCTGATCTTAATACATTTAGGAGAGAAAAGATTAATCCAACCTGAATCCTCAAATGTTGATTGATTCAATGGTAAAACATCAGTCAGAGCTTTAACCCTACTGATGTTTCATAATTACTCTCTTCCTTTCTGGTTTTCAGAGACCTCCTGCATCAAGCTGAAGAAATAGTGGAGCTCATGGAAGTGAATCAGGTTTGTTTAAAGCACAGGACAATTCAGAAAGCGTAGTGTTAAAGCAGAAAAAGGCAGAAAAGTGGTTTAATACTTAAACAGTGCTCAAAAATATCTTTAAAACAGAAAATGCCATTTCTTGAGGTTAACAGACTGCAGTTTTTATGTTGTAAATAAGAATCAGTTCTGTGCCTTTCAAGTACAGAGTTTTGCTCTGAAAGGATCCCACCTTTTTTACTTTCCTCAAAGCAGCTGAAGAGCTTGGTAGGGAAGCCAATATGTTTGCTTTGTGTTGGCTAAAGATGTGAGACTTCTGCTAGCTACAGTCTGTAACTGTGCCAGTGTTTCTGAGAAGCCAACCCAAAATAATAATTCTCAGTATTTGTCTCTTCAGTTCCTTTTTGGTCTTTTAGGAACATTTTCAAAAAGCAAAGTAAAGACCTGGATATGCTTTGGCTGATGCTGGTGAGAGCTTGAATTATCATTCATGGCTGAGTGCTTTTTAGGTCCTGTCCCAGAGCTTTAAGCATTCATTTCTCCTTTATTCTTAACCGTGATGTTATTTTGTAAAATTGTCTTGAAGTAATGGGAAAATGTAATTGCCAAGGCAATTCTGCTGTTGCCTCTGCTCTACAGGGATTTAGTCTGCATGTTTGTGGAACTGTGGTTCTAACCAAGGCTCTTCAGGATTGTACAGCATTGCCTAATAAACACAGCACAGCTGAGCAAGGCTCCAGCTCTTTGACTTTTTAATTCCAGTCTTTGTTACACTAGTGCGACACTTTCTCAGCAATTCATGTACAGTAATCCTGTTGGCAAGCTGCAACAAAGATGGAAGGAAACATCAAGTTCTGTGCTAAGCTGTCCATGCCCATCTTTTCCAATAGAGTCTTCTATGGCAGCAGCAATTTCAGGCTCTATCCTGAGCTTTTTGTAGATGTGTGTTCAGCTTTGATTGCAGCATTTGATGCCTAACCATCTGTTTGCTGTGTCCTCTCAGGAAAAGCTGGATGGCTTATCAAATGGAAGGGACTAAGATGGCCAGGGTTGGGCAATGGACTGCTGCTTGGTCTCACTGGTTTTGAACCCACAGCAAATTGTGTGTGAGAAAGGAAAATAGCAAAGAGATCACCTGTCATCCTATTCCTTTATTTTTGTCTCCCAGATGATGGACTTCCAAAATGACTGGAAACTGATCACAGTATTTTTCAGTGCTGAAAGCCCATGTTCCTCCTATGCTTCCACTCAACTGGTAAGCACCTTGTGGGGTGTTTTAGCAGTCAAGGCAGGTAGTTAAGAGCCCTACTCTGCTCTCTGCCACAGGGAACCAGAGGGAAGTAGTTAGGTCTGGGATGTTGGGATGCCTCTATCCAATGATGTAAGCTTCTGGTACACAATGTGTTTTGTATTTATGAACATCTGTACTTAATTTGCCATCCCTAGTCTGAGATGCCTTAGTAGAACAACTGTTTTCCATCTTCAAGTATAAAGATACTTTTCTTCCCTATCCCTGTCTTTTTTTTACTATATGTCAAGTTGTCTATTTATAGGCAGTTAAATTACAAGACTAGTTCCCATGTTATTTACTTGTTGCTGGCTAAGGCTGAATTTAGAATAGAGTGGTTCTTAATAATCCTTCAGTGCACAGCTCAATACACAGAATTTGTGACTTTTAGGAAATAGATAACTGTTTTTTCTACTAGTTTTGATGGCCTTTCTCATCTCATTTACAGGACTGCATATCAGAAAACCTGGAAAATCTTACAGCTATCTTGGATTTTTTGTATAAGAAGGTAAGATGTATTCATCAACCCTGAATAGCTGAATCCTTTGTGTGTTTTTCCAGTCTCCCCTGCTAGACTAGGGCTTGTACCACTCTTCACATGACTTAGAACACCAGCCTCATTGACTTCAACTCACTGGCTCAGTTTGTTTTCACTTAGTATTTTAGTCCCGTTTTTGACACGTGCAAACAGAAAGGATGGATGGGTAACTGCTCTGTTTTGCAACACAGGCTAATGTACCGCTCAATCTATGGGTATTTTTAAAATGATTTCTGTGAAAACTGGAGTACATCTGTCTCGGTCTGAAAGTTACTTGTAACAGGGCTGTTGGTGGAAGTAACTGATATCTAATTACTGATGTGGAGCACCTAGGCAGTGTACAGGCTGCTAACTACCTGGTGATGACTTTTACACACCAGGGAAAACATCCATTAAAATAAAAATAATAGATATTTTAAAATCTATTTCATTTATATGTTCATTTAAAAATCTCAGCCTTTCTAAAGGTTTTCTAGCTAGCTGAGCTAAGAATTATCTGCTTATCTAGGATGGTTTCTGGGAAGCGTTCTGTGCCGTGTCTTGGTCTACTGATGATAGTAGACTAGATGAGGATAGATTACTACTAAAGCAAACTATAAACTGTTTAATTGAATTATTTCAATTGCATCTTCCAGTAATTTTGTTTTGCTGCACTGAAGGCCTACAGCATGCTCTAAATCTGCTACAGTTTGGTTGCCTCAGACCACAACCACTCGTTTTTCTCCAACTGACTTCGACAAATGTTGTGTATGGGGGAAATTCCACCCACACATTCTCTTCAAATTCTCTCCACTATTATTTCCAGAATCTGTTTATGTGCTCTTGTAAAAGTGAAATATCATTATGGAAATGAAAAGCTGCTTTCTGCATGGGGGAGAGGTATGGTGGGTTGCATGAGTGCTTGTGCTGTTATACAGGATGTTTTGTCCCCAGCTTTGCATTGTTGTGTTGCCACAAAAATGGTAGTCCCAAGTTCATTTGAGTTCAGTTTAGCTGGCTGGTGGCCATTTTGGTTATGTAAAATGAATGGTTGCGTCTCAGTAAAGAAAGCACGGTCACAAGTACTTCATAAATTATGATCCTAGATTGCAGACCTAGGAGCAGGGTTCAGGACAGAATTGGCAAATGCTTAGATCATGGATTTTATGTAAGCAGAATCCCAGGCCAGAGGTAATACATGTGAAGTTGTAGATGTAATTTACCGTAATTGCTGCTTGCTGATTTGCTGATTGCTTGCAAGTCTAGCATGAATAATTTTTACTTTATTACTGCAGGTTCCCAAGGCCTTTGTAAATGTAGTTGATTCCACTGAGCTCACAACTGCCTCTCTCGCATGCCAAGATTACAGTAATGCCAGGTAACAGGTTTCTTTAACTTCTTGTCACTGTCTCCTGCTGGTGTTCAACAAACAGCTATACATATGCACTGACTTTGACTGAGATACAATCTGCTGAGCTGTTTTTCTGCCCTTAATACAAAAGCATATGAGAGATTTTAAGTCTTCCCTTTGTTTTTGATACACTCTCTCTGAAATATATATTTAAACTAGGAAGCTAGTACTTTTAATCTTATCAATTAGACAGCATATTTAAATATTGGATCAGAGTTAAGGAAAAAGAGGAAGCCTTGACACTGTACAAGCACTGTTCACCAAGAGCCAAAGCATTGGTTTGTTATCAACAGTTTTAGCCACAAATCCAAAACACAGCACCATATGGGCTGCTATGAGGAAAGTTAACTCCATCCCAGCCAGACCCAGCACTTAGATTATGGTCACAAAACTGCACCATCTAGCTACCCCCAGTTTTTTATTCAGTGATACTTTTGCTCTGCAACTCTCAAGTCAGAAGCTCTGTAGGTGCTTCAAAAGTTTAAATTTCTACATATCGATGTTCACAAAATGAGCAACTGATTTTAAAGGACATTATTAAGTTATTGGAAAGATTCTACTTGAGCTTAGGGTATGCCAGAGTAGAGAACATCCAAGTTGTCAGTTCCTTATGGTAACTGCATCTATTTATCTGTCTTTCTCAGTTATTTGTAACACAAGTGTGAGTAGTTTGTATCCCAGTTTAGTAAGGAGTAGGAGTGTGCACATGAGCAGTTATGATGGAGTAGTTTACAGCTGGTGAGATTACACTTCATCTTACTCCACAGTAATTATTTTTCCCTGTGTTTGTGGCATAGGACACTATGTGTACTAATATAGTCATCCTGAAGTGTTTCACAAGCTTTGCAAGCGTACAACCTCGGAGACGTTCTGATGGTACGGGGGAAGAGGTCTGGCTGCTATGTAACCGTGTACTTAACAAATACAAGGAGAGGAGAAGCTTTCCTTGTCAAAAGCAGCTGCATGGGGCACTCTAGCTTATTTCTCCTGCACAAACATGAAGAGGAAAAATGTGAGAAATGTGGAAAAGATGCGGTTAGGAATACGGGCATTGCCGTGTATTGAAGGCCTTAAAAAATAAAATTAAATAGATTTTTTTTCTCTGAGGAATTTTTATATTTCTTTTTGTACTGAAAGTAATTTGCTTTCTTATTTGTCAGCATGCTTTTGTAACTGTATTTATGTGGTTGATAAACACAGTTCCCACAAGTTTGTTAGATGGCCTCAGGCCCAGATCCTCTCCCAGATAAGAACCTCCAGCATTTGGTTACTAAGTTGTTGTTATGAACTATACTTTGAGAGAAAAATATAAATCCATATCAAAATGTGAAATTTCAAGAGTCAAGGAGGATAATAGTGGTTGACATTCTCAGTCCTGTGCCTTAAGTTTAGGCATTGAAGTTTGGGACATAATGAGGTTTAAAGTTCTAGTTCTTACTGACTAGAAGCATCTGCACTAAAAGTAATGTATGAACCCTATTTTTAGGCATGTAACTCTCTTCATGTTTTTTATGAGATTCCTCTGTTAGACTTGGGTAAGATTCTGGTCCTGAGTTCGTATTTCTTTCACTCACCAGCAGTGATAATAGCACTTTATCAGAAAACTCTCATTTTGGATTTAGCTAGAGCTCTGTGAAAAGGATCTTGACACATACTTATTGCTTATATCTACAAACTCCCCAGAAACTTTCTCAGATTCCAGTCCATCCAGAAAATTTCAAGGGAATATATCAGCTGGAACCTGACTAATCTTATGTGTATCTTATGTTGTTCCCATCTACACCTTTGGGAACTCAGAATTCTCCAGCTAGCTTCAAAAATATGCAGTAAACCCATCTGACCTTGCAGAAATCTGACAGTGCCAGTCATCCTTTAGCATGGATAACCTTCTGCAGCTTCCATTCACGTTTCTAGATGCTCATCTTCATGCCAAATACTAAAGAAAAAGTTCCAGTGGAAGGATTTTGAGTTTCTTCAATTTTCCTGTGTGACTACAGAGAGCGAAATGTTTGAAAACCAGTGCAGCTGCTATTTTAAGCTTGAGCATGTTGCTAGCTTGTGAGATCCTGTGCTAATCTAAGTCTGGCATACTTGTCAACTGACTAGGCTTTTGAATCAAAAAGAAATACAAAGCTCTGGATATGGGAATATATATCATTCTATGTTTATATCAAAAGTTAGCATGTTCCATGTAGCCTTTTCTACACATACAACAATTTAGTCTTTAGTATGTGCTTGTCAGTGGCTTAAAAGAATTCATGCTATCCACCTTGTTTATCAAAAGTTCATCATGTCTTTCATGTTTTTAATTATTTTCTGCAGCAATCCAGGCAGGAATCAGTGCAATTATGTTGAACACTCCACATTACATGATAACATGCTGAGGTGGTCCTATCAGGTATGGCATCTTCTGTGTTGTTTGGCTCTCATATTGCTAGACATGTCTATTCATTTTCCAGATTGGCCTGAAGCAAGGAGTTAAGAGACGAATAACAGCGAGGGAGTAACAGGCTTTCTATCACATATCCATAGCAATCCTGATCCCATTTCTTACCTCAGAAATATTGGCAATAAGTTCTCTCTATACCTGAGTAATCTTAGTATCTCTTGCAGTTTTAAATGTCTATATTACTTTTGGCAACCTAGCCTTTTTCATATCCCATCAGAGAAATGATCCATCTTGTCAAGTAAAATGCCACATGATTTAGAAGAGGGAAATATTCTGTTAAGACAAAGACAGTTGTGCTAGAGTTTCTTTTAAACATGCCAGGGTGGCAATAAACATGCCATCTCATTGCCTTGCTAAACTTGCTGCCTTTTCAAAGAAAATGATGGTAAACCATCTTTCTCATAGCTACAAGGATTTTCCAGTTGTTGTGTAACAAGATTTCATTAAATTACTGTCTTTGTTCTGGATTACATGATTTTATTTCTGTGGTTTATTAGGGATGGGGATCATTTAAATTTACTTTAAGCCCTGATGAATCACACATACATTACACTCTCTACCCAATAATACTTATCTCATTAAATGGTTTTCTATTTAGGATGCTTTGGAAAAACTACTGGAGTCTGAGAGGTTTGATCAAAAGGATGACTTCACTGTGGTTCTTCAGCCTTCTCTCCAAGGAAGAAATTTGCTGCTTAGACTGGTGAGTAAACTCAAGCTGCTCCATTCTTTCTGGTTTGTGTCTGCTGAGACTGAATGCAATATTCAGCAGGCTTTTCTGTCCTAGGCTGTGTAGGAAGACAAGCCAGAACCTGAAAGACAAGGGTAGTCAGGCACAGGAAGAACACACCTCAGGATCAGACAAGTCCTGAGAGTGGAACTTGATTTAAACAGCACCAGTCAGAGATCCTGTGTTTTTTAAATGCTGTACTCCAGGATAAATCATGCTATGGCACCTCTGCACCTAAAGTTCCAAGTGTCTGGAAGCTGTCAATGCAGCTGATTTTTCCACATCTTTATAGTTATCACCATACTCATCCCTGATTATGCTCATGTGTTTGACAACAAAAGATGGATAATGTGAAGTATTTAAAAGGGCTAGAGGGACAAATGACAAAGGTATTTGTACACTATGTTGGAAAGTACAGTTATTTCCCTGCAATGAGTCTGGGAACTCAGACTTTTTTTCTGGTGTAGGCAGTAGGAAATGAAGATGGGTTTGCCTAGGATGTCAGGCATGGTTTTGTCATAAGTGATCTTTAAAGGGAACTTGAAAGGTCAAGGTTGTCTAAGATCTGGCAATGAAGAGGGAGAATACTACTTTCTGGACAATGGCTCACTTGGAGTGAGGTATCAAAATCTA
The DNA here is from genome assembly GCA_013400435.1 of Pycnonotus jocosus. NCBI lineage: Eukaryota > Metazoa > Chordata > Aves > Passeriformes > Pycnonotidae > Pycnonotus > Pycnonotus jocosus. The sequence continues at coordinate 118,810 of VWYP01007421.1, read as the reverse complement.
TCGCATTAGGTGCTTTTTTTGTAATATAGGTTGGTAGTGACTCATGCTTTGGGTTTTTGAGCATCATGATAGCTCCATGAATTTGAGGTAATTCCATTGCTCCCCTCAGCTCAGTATCAGAACAAAGTGAACTGGGAGAAGAAATTTTTCTTCCAGGAAAAGAAAGAATTTGCTATGTTGCAAAATCTTCTTTTTGCTGCTGGGGTCATCTTTTGCCAGGGTTTTTTTTGTTTTGTTTTGTTTTTTGGGTTTTTTTTTGTGGATGGCTAGTCCATATGCAAATAGCAGACTTCTAACTTTCTTGGCATTACTTTTTCTGTCAGTAATTTGCTCTATTATTTCTTTAAATCCCATCATATGTCATAGGTGTATTCTTTATTTCTTCTGATTTCTGGTATGACTGCAGACCACGATGTGTAACCTTCCAAACTCTTCCAACAACTATATTTCATTTAAAATTCAGCATGCCCTCTTAAGACAAATTCTGCATGTTTCTAATATTTAAATGCATGTGTAAACTAGAAGAAATGTTGTTTATTCCAAATGATTTGTGTGTTCACCTCTGTCTTCCTGCTCTACTGTGTCACTATTGTGGTCATACTGTGTTGTTGCTGTGATCTTCTTGTCCTGTTGATGTGCAACGATCATTTACAAAACCAGCATCTTTCTATCTTGACACACCAGTAGTAACTGGGATCAGTGGCAAGTGGCTTAATGAGAATACCAAAGATTGACTTTTTTGTGGATGTGAATACTATTTTATAGATTGAGAACTTTTGTGACTGAATATCTCATCTTTCCATACTCTTAATTATCTTATGATGCTCAAAGTACTTTCTCTTTCAGAACAAGGATGATTTGACTACCACATCAAAAACACAAGTGGAAATTCTGGAAGATTATATTTTCATGTCAGTGGGCCTCTGGAACAACATGGTAAGCAGTGTCACAGAGACTATTTCTTGCTGAACTTGGTCCAGATCCCTGGTAGCAGCCCTGCACAAGCCAGGCTTTCAGTAGCAAAGAGGCAGGGGAAGGAAGAATACAAGAATTATCCCATGACTGCTATCTTCAGCTGTGCAGGGAGGCTGCTCTTGAATAATGCTAAATGCCCTACTTCCAAGACAAATCTCACTCTGCTGCTACTTTCTACTAAGAACTTTTTAGAAAAGTTTTCAAAGTAACCCTTTGGGAAGCCTCATGGAGTAAATGAGCTGTGACAGATCCTGGTTTTGCTCATTTTATCTCTTTGACAGCACAGCACACAATGACTGAAGCTTGTCCTAACCTGAGATTATAGCAATTATACTCCTGTCTACTCTGTCCTCTATCCTGCATCCCCCACCATTCTTTACTAATGAGTCTTATACTGCTGTCTCCTCCTTAACCATCATCTTTGTGCTGCTGTTGCTCATAGTGAAAAGGTGGAAACAACCTTGAGGATGTCCTCTAGAGTTGGATGTCCTATCCAGCTGAGGAAAGCCAGAAAATGGTGTTTGTATCAGTGGGGGAGGTTGTCTGAAAGAAATGTGAACTTTCTGACTCACTCAACCTTGAACACCATGACCAGTTCTGTAGAGGGCTGTTTCCCACTGCAGGCTTGAGCTGCTGACACACAGCATTTGTGTGTGTGAGACTGAGTAGACACATGTACAACTGGAGGAGTTTGCACTTTAAAATTGGTTGTAGGGGCAAGTGAAGAAATGTGAGTTGCTTTTCAATATGAATGAGACAAAAGAGCAGGTATGAAGGTTTGGACTCAACAGAACTAAGCAGGATGCTACTGTTTGGATATGCCCTTGCATGCATTGTTTTAGGTAAAATTTTGATTTTACTGTTTCTTTTTAGAAGCTTTCAGTGTTTCCTGTTTTTTTTTTCTAGTAACCTTATAACACATACAATCTCTTCTTTAATTAAAAAGAATCTTCAATGGCCAATTAAATTATGAAATGTAAAAGACTTTTTCCTTGTTTTCAATCCATGTGTTAACAAGATTTTCTTTGAAGAGTACCTACTATTCCTGTGTCTGTCCAATTTATCCTAAGCATGAAGGAAAAAAAAGTCTATACTGCAACAGCCTTTTCATAAACCACATTTAAAAATAGATTCATACATATTGCCATGTTCTTGTTTTCTTTTATGCTAATTCAAACAGTAATAATGTTGTTGTAGCCCTGATCATTTAAAGAAGCAGAATTTGCAAGAAGAGGCTTCTATTCCACCTGATGATATATCTAGAAGAATAGTACAGTCACTTCAATAAAATGTTGTCTTTTAGTTAAAGTTAAAAGGACTTTAGTTAGTTAGTAGGAGGAAAGGAGTTAAAAATTGATAAGCTGTTGCAGTGGTAACCTTGGAGCAGCCATGCTGGGTCCATTATTTATTATCTGGGTCCATATCTTCTTTGCTGTTAACTGTGATATTCCTTGTCATAATTTCACAGCTCCTACCTCAGTTCTTCCATCATAAAATAGATGCCCTCTGTTTCATTTTTCTGTCTCTAAACCTTTTCTGCACAGAGTTTATTTGTCCTCCTGTGCTCTGTCCTTGAGCAACCCATTCTATGGCATGTTACTCTATCCTTGTCACTCTGATTGCCCAGGAGCATTTTGTGGAAATAGCAGAGGTGAGAAACCATATGCAAAACGAATCTGTGCTTTCAAGGCTGGCTGCATCAGGGCCAGTTACCCAGACTTGGGCAGTGAGCATGCTGTGGAGCCACCAGAACCAAATCATTGTCATAAAGGAGACAAATACCTACTTTGATCTATTTCAGTGGTTTTTCTTAGTGTGAGGTGATTTCCTCTAGTGGTGGAACAGCCTAGGTGAGCCGGAGGAGGAGTAAATGTGGCAAACCCACATCTTGTCACGGGTTTGAAGGAAGACTGTGGAAATGGTAACAACCCCCTCAGCTCATTTTGCCATCTTTTTTGATTTCTCACTGATGAAGTGGACTTTCCAGAGTCCAGCTAGCAATCATCAGAACCTTTCTGGGTTGCTTCTTTGTCTGCCTGTGATTGCCTTGTCCACCTGTATTATGCCATGATGTAAAAGAAGATATGAAAGATGTGTTCAGCATAAAAAGCACTAGCAGGTGCCCTCACCTGATAAAGGTCTCTCCAGTTCTACTGGGAAATCCAGCCAATACTTTATACTGACTTCTTTCAGAATTAAAAAGTGAACCCATAATGCAGTCTTGGGAACTGATAGTAGATCAAGATCATGACTTGTGGATCAGGAAATATTGCAGAATGAAACTACATTCAGAGGTTTCCCTTTTCCTGCTCTCTGCCAGGCTGTCCTGACCTTGTGTTGAGGCTTGGTCCCAGCCTCTTTCCTGGTAAAATTACCTGCTTATTGGCCAAAGGGCAAAACCTTGAAAAGTTAGTGACAATTGGCCTTAGAGCTGCACTTCAGCCTGACTGAGAAGGAGCTGAGCCATCATGTGGTAAGGGCTTGTCCTGGGCAGGGCTGGGTATTTGACCAAAACAGTTCTAACTCTCTAGGACCAATGCAATTCATATGCTAAACAGACCAGAGAACAGTCAGATAAATGACATTGGAAAAGCTCAGAGAGGTTGGCTGTGTAGTTGGATAGCTTTGATGTTTACCACAGAGAGCCTGGTTGTAGGCATTTGCTAAAATGAATCAAATTTACCTCTGGAAATATATCTGAGGTATGCTTAGCATGCTCACCGCCCATTCATGTACGTAAAGAATTTCATAAGAGTAGGAGCTTCTTGTATTTTGGCACTCTTTCGTGCTACCAATCCTATCCTGCAACCAAAAGAGAAACTAAAACCAGGCAAGAACTCAGAAGTGAACAGCACGGCAGGAGGCTGCCCGTGCCTCTCTTCTATGCTCAGGGCTTTGTGCTGCCTTAGAACCTGCTGAGTACCAGGGCAGACCCACACTAAGTGGCCTGCATGACAGATGTGCTAGAATTTGGGGTAGGGTTGGTGGCCACAATACAGCCCTTGTGCCCCATTCCCTGACTAGGACCATGCAGCTGAGCTGCATGGGAGCTGTCAGTCTTTGTTGGGAGAGCAGTGTGTCTGAGCCATCTGAAACTCGCTGCCTTCTGGAGAAATTTGTTCTTGTCACCCAACTCCCAACACATGCAAGTGTCTAATACTTGTTTGAACTTAATTTCTAGTCAAGAAATACTATGTATCCCATGTTTGGGATGATTATGTGTTGGACGTGCATTTTCTTTTAATAATGGAATTAAATAGCTACTTTGTTTCATCCTAGGAGGATGGGAAACCATCCCAATGTATCTTTTCTCTGAGCTTCATTATTTTGCACGTTTTGGGGAGGTTGGTTTTATTCCCTCCCTCAAAAAAAGCAGACTGTTTCTTCAAATGTTTCTCAAAGAATATAAACTCTATATGCCTCTTCTCTATTCCTCTGAATTTTCCCATTATTTTTCATTGATGGAACAATGAAAACAGAATATAGCATTCCTGCCCAGAGTGTATTGGTGACATCAAGCCTGCTGCTGTTGTATTTTCCAGTCCCTTGCATCCTGTTTCTTGAGTAGGCTGCTGGTCCTGGCAGCTGCTGATGCCAAGCTGAGCAGACATGCACTGAGGGATCTAAACCCTCAGCCAATTCCTCTGTGTGTGATTGCAATTTAATTAGCACTCAGTAAGCTGCCTGAACAGGTGAAGTGATTATTTTTGGTATTTGCCGCTTTGTGCTGTCACTATTTTCTGAATAATTCCATAATTTTTCATTACAATAATCTCCTCTCCATCTTGTTTCAAGAAGACCGACAAACATAAATGTTACTAAGCCTCTGTATGGAGAAGGAAAGAACCTTTTGGTGTTGCCTAACATGTGTGAGAATATAGATAATGAAACAGTTCTGAAAGGCTGGATAAACAATCAACACTTACAGTCAGCATTTCCAAAAGCCGAATTAATGTTTGGATGGAAGTTTTAGTTGTGATGGGAAGACAGTCTGCTCACGTGAGAGGACTTGTTTTCGGTTCCTTGCTTTTGTAGGTATACATGTGGTATATTATGCATAGATAAATATTTATCATAGGCAAAAGAAAATTTTAAATATATGTTTTTAGATTTATGTATATGAGCCTGATGGAAAACTTCAGGTACTAGAGCCTTTGTGTTTCTGCTGCTTTCCCTTCCTTCCCACACACAGCACGTGTACAATTCCGCTGTTCTCTCCCTTTCCAGATGCAGCCAGTTGGACAAAAGCAGCCTTACGATGTCACAAAAACCGTCCAGTGTCCATCTCAGGTAAAAGAGCTCCCTTGTTATTCCGTGATTTTATGTATTCTTTGCATAAATTTCCAAGTTTTCAAATACTGTTGTTGTTTTCTGAAATTCTTGGGTAATGTGCGCTTCCCCAAGTTACTGCACTGTTAAAAAATGAGTGTTCCTAAAGTTCTTTGACACAGAGTCTTTATTTTGTACAGATGACACTCTGAAAAAAAGAACTTTTGACAAAATTTAGTTAAATCATCTCTGTCAGACTTTTCGGGAGTCCAAAAAATATATGTAGCTAATCTGAATTTATTAATTACGGGTATGAGGTGCATTATCAATATTCAAATTTGTGTCACCAATAAAATTGAATCCATGTATTTTATATAATCTAGATTTTCTGTGCTTTGCCTCTACTGCCACGTTTTACTAATTTAGTCCCTGAAGCTGTCAGTAGTCAGGATTAGAGCATCCCATATTCAAAGAACAAGTTCTTGTATGCTTTTGCATTTAAGTTCTGACTTCAGTAATTTGATAGTGATAAAATATTACTGGCATCCAAAAGCTTCAGAACAGCAATTAAAATATCAAAGAAATAGAATTTTGTGTTTTGTTTGATGTTAGGTTTAAGGCAGAAAGTGATGCTGTGCCTAGAGCATACCTAGGACAGGGTTTAACTTTCAAGTCTAACCTGGTTTACTTCACTAAGGCAATGTTCATACACAAATTAATACTGTAAAGATTTTTTTATCTCGGAAAATATAGCCAGAAGACTTTAATGTCAGCTGACTATGTTTCCACTAGCGTTGGTAAACACACTCTGTTCACTCTGCAGGAAAATCCATATTTGTTTACGTATAGAAATAGTAACTACTCATCTTCCCTGAGGACATCCAACACCAAAGTAGCATCTCAGGTATAGTAGGACTGTTTGCATCAATGGACTGGCTGTATTCCAGGGAGTGGGGCAGGTGGGTAAGAGTGTGTTGTAGTCTAAATAAACAATGCTACCTGGGAAAATTAAATACAAAACTCCATCTTTATACTTCCACGCTTGACTAACTAGTCAAATGTTTAACAGCATGTTCTCTCCTTGGTGGGTTCTGTAAGAGTGTGAGTAAGGTAGCTATGTTCGGCTGGCCTAAAGTGAGTCTTGCCTTCACTGGTAAGAGCCTATGTTAAACATCTGGATAAAAATATTATTTTCCCTGGGATAAGAAGATAGTGAAAATGAAGCTGTTTAGTCCTACCATGGAAGAAACTAGACCAGATCCAACTACTATGTGGGTCTGATTTTGTCTTGTCTATGCCATAGTGAGACTGAAGGATATGAAATGAGTGGGGTTTCTGTGTGTTGGTTTTGTTTTTGTTTGGGTTTTTGGTTTGTTTTTTTTTTTTTTTGTGAGATAGTTTCAGATTAGATGTATGGAGAAAAAGACCCATGACTGTGTTTTTTAAGTCAGAGTACTCTGATTTTGAGCAGAACTTGGTGTTTCCAAGCAGAAACAGAGTGAGTTGATAATGTTAATTGTCAGAACACAATGCCTAGACCGCATCTAGACAAAATGGCCTGTTCGGCACTGGAGTTGTAATATGAATTTCTGTTCACATTTTAATATAGTGCCATCTGTTTTGTTGGTTACTTGTGGTGTACAGACCTTGCCATGGGGCAATGGTACCTAGCACTCTGGTTTTTGGAAATAGCTGTAGTGTAGGAGGTGTTAAGGATGTAAGGAGCAATACTGTGTTATGTTTGTGGTTGTTTTGCTGGATTTTTAAATTAAAAATTAAAAACCCAATCCAGAGCAATGGGACAAGACATACAAGTATCTTTTCCTTAGGCAAGTTATCCTACTCTAAGGAATTCTCCAGAGAGATATGGAGCCAAAGCACATGTTTGAGTCTTGTGTGAAGGTTTGGTCTGGTATATTGATGGTCATCCCTTCCCTAACAGTGGACTTCGGGGGTATTTCTGTCAGTAGGCTACAACCCAAAAGAGCCAGGAGGGCAAATCCCTGGCTGCACATATGGGCCTGCATACGGAGAAGGCAGGCTGACGGAGGTATGGTTTTGTCCTGGGATATTTCAGGAATGTTCAAACAATTTCTTGCAAAAGATGTTCAGGATATGGGCACACCAAATGTTGCATAGCTGAGCACAACATGGCTCGGAGTCTAAAACAACTGGTCCCACTAGTAGGCCAGGAGTTGTGCTGCACTCATAAGGCTGCATGGCTTCTGAGCAGGCTGAGCTTGTGTCTGCCTTCAACAGAAGGCAGATGCTCTGAGATGTAAATGGTTTATCATGACCAGAGCATGGTGAGACTGATGTGAAATCTTGCTCTGTCTGTCTTTGCAGGAGAGGAGTTATGGAACAAGTGTTCCCTGTCCTGACCAGGTTCCCTCTGATACGGTTCCAGTTTCAGGTACAGTGCTATGCCTTTTTGTCATAGAGCTACTGCGTTTGATGTCAGAAGGAGAACAGAACTGGGTTTACTGAGGAGAGGTACTCTTTCCTTTGGAGAAGTGTATTTTGTTGACAGTGTCTTAAATGTCTTTTTGGAACAATGTGAGTGGTTGTATAGCAAGATGTGAGTTCACTTCCTCAAGGGTGATGAAAGTTTATGCAGCTGCCTCTTCCATGTACAACAAAGAAGTGACAGTGGAAAAGATAGGAGGCAGTCAGGTCCTTCATTTCCAGGGTGAAGAAATTGTAGGGGGCTCTTGTTAAAGCAGTCTGAGGTGCAAAAACCCATATGGAGTTTTTTGGGTTGATTTTGTCTTTCCTCAGAATCTGTGTTGGTTCCAAATATCCACTCTGTGCTGGCCATCAGAGCTGTGCCTGCTTTTCAATAGTTTTCACCAGTTAAAAGAAATCTGAGGAAGAAAAAATGCAAGACTGGACTCTTGCTGCCTCCTTTGTCTCTGTAGCTGCTGCCCAGCTATGGTACCAAGAATCATTTCTGATTCTCTGCTTATCAATCTCTGTCATTATGAACTGATGCTGCCATGAATATTAAAAATACTGTCTCTGCAATGCTTTATTATGCTTATTCTGAGGGAAACTTCTTCTACCCGTCACAATTTGTAGTTTTCCTTCCTTCCTCCCTCCCTCCCTTACGCTACCTTTATTTTTTTTTTTTCAGTTCATAATTTGAAACTGGTGGATATTCAGGTGATTGCTGCCCTGGGAGATTCAATCACAGTAAGTTAAGATCACTGGATAGGCATTGAGAAAGCTAGCAATGAAAAACTTGCAATGAAATCTTTGCTTTTTTTTAACCTGAGAAATGGAATACATACAGTTATGTCCTGTTGAGCCAGACACGTTTTTCACAATTTTTTTCCATGCTCCACCTTGACTGATTGGTAATGAGATCATGAGTCTAATCTGAGTGCACAGTTCCCATTTGAAGCCCACAAGAGTGCCACAAAAGGAAGAGATGTAAGATTAGATTGTGCAGCAGCAAAACTGTTCTGCTAGAGTGGACTTGCAACAATTGCTTTTCTTTACTGGTTTTTGCAGCTCCCAAAGTATTGACCCTGAAACCTATTAGTAAGCAGCATGAAGAGAAAGAAAAAGCTCTGCCCTGATTGTGTATATTTGTGTATCTCTATAATATGATATGATAATACCAAAGCCTATAAAGCCATAGTAATTCATACTAACTAAATACAGGATTAAAATTGCAGTAGAACATTAGGAATGTTGAGTGTAACTTGCCTTGAGAATTTTTTTATTTTAACACTATTCCTAGTGTTAAAAAAAAAAAAAAATCCTAGAACCATATAAGCTCATTACCCCAGACTGGTTGTGATTCTCTAATCAGTGGTGACTGCTTTATTGCTCATATAATAATTCATGTTTTCTACATGTTCTATGCTAATTATCACATTAAATCCTTGTAGTATTTTTCCTTGGAGAAACTGGGAAAGATGTAATATCACTGTACAACATTTTAATGTGAGGAACATTGTAATAAATTATTCATTCAGGATCACTGCTATCTTATTTATTCCTTATGTAAATTTAGAATTATATGAGTATTTTGAACATTCTCAAGTAATTTTTTCCCCACTTGATCTAATCATGAAGTTGATAGAAGAGGGTAATTCACTGGAATGGAGTTAAAATACCTTCAGCCTTTGATCTTCTTGAGAACAGGGATCTGTTCTATTTTGGGAAGATGACATAGCTTGCTTCATTAATATGGTTTTTAATAATTCTCACTAGGATCAGCCAGAGAACCTAATTACTGTAGCAATGCTTATTTTCTGAAGATGAACTCTTCTTTTTCTTCCAGGCAGCTAATGGGGCAGGATCCAGACCTCATGATGTTCTGGATGTACTGACCCAGTACCGAGGTCTTTCTTGGAGGTGAGTCCCAGGAATTTTCTCTGCAGTGGGAGAGAATCCATTTGCTTCAGTTTTGATTGATATAGTTGTTTTTGTAGCAAATGAAGGCTTGTGGAAGCTGGATTTGATGTCACATTTTGCATGATGGCACATGGCTGTGCTATTACTCATGATAAAGAAAATACTCAAATAGTGGTTATCTAGAGTACAATGTAGCATGGCTGGGATAGACCTGGGTATACAGAAAATGGGGTCCTTGTTAAGCAGTTATTTTTCAGTCTCATGGTTGTAGGAGACACTGGAACGGGGTCTTCTGAACTCCATCCCATTGCATCACTTGCTCATTCTGTATCCTGTCTGCTCTTGCCCAGTGTGGCCCACATCATCCATTTGTCTCATTTAAAATTGGTGGTCTACAAAAAATCTTTTCTGCTGTTGTTTCATATGTAGTATCTCTTTTCTTGATCTTTTCCCATTATTGCTTACATCATGGAGAACAGTTAATCAATTATGAGTCAATACAGACTTTTTCATATGCAGCATGTTGTTAGGCACATCAAAAACATTCTGGAGAAAGGCAATCATGCTCAATTGTTAATCTGAAACTGTATGATTTAACACCAAACTTGTCAGGCTGATCTTCTATTCATCATATTTTACCAATCTAAGTCACTGCAACTTTAGAAGAAGCTTAAGCCTGTTCACAGATCATAGAATGGCCTGGGTTGGAGGGCACCTTAAAGATCATCTGGTTCCACACCCCATGCCATGGGCAGGGACACTTTTCACTAGTCCAGGGTGCTCAAAGGACCACCCAGCTTGGCCTCAAGCACTTCCAGGGATGGTATTAGTGCACTTGAAAATCTGTTCCAGATTAAAGGGACATTACCAAGGTGTTCTAAGTCAAACATGCTATATTTTGATCTTTAATAGTATCTATTGACTTTTTTGCAACAAGTATACCAATATTTTTTTCAGCATGAAGGAGAATAAAGAGCACACAGACATAATGGTGAATTTCACCAGTCTAGTAGTATTCTTCCAGTTGACTGAAATGTGAATGGGGAAAGGCAAAGGTATTGATTTTACTTATCACTCTGAATATGCGCTTTTAGAACTTTTTGTTTTGGTTAGATTTGCTAACTAAAAATGGAAGCTATAAATATTTTAATAGGTACAGCTGTAGCAAAGGTGCCAGCCTTGAGGAAACAACTAATTTCTTTCAGCTGGATTTGAGCATATGCCAAAACACATGAAAGAGCTGAAAGGACAACTAATGTTCAGGGCTTCTAATATGATTGTTCTGCTGGAGCTGAGAGTGTCTGGGATGTGGTGACTCCTGGGCACAGGCACACTGAGCGTGGGTGGGCTCAGCACAGCCCCCAGTGTGCTCTGTACATGGGCAGTAACCCAAAAAGGGGCACTCTCCTGCCTTGTCCATTGCCTTGCCGAGTCCGTCGGACCTTACCACACTTTTATCCTGTTCTTTCTTTTTAACAGTGTTGGAGGAAATGAAAACATAAGCACAGTCACAACATTGCCAAGTAAGTGACTTTTTCTGTAAATTTGATAAATATGTGGTGCTGTTTGTTATTCGAATACCTGCTATTCTAAAAGGAGACAAGAGAAAAGGATTGAAATCTGTACCATGACACAAGCAATCCCTTTGTGTTTAATGTCCACTGCTGAGTAAAAGTTGCACAACAGCCAGGCTGTAATATGCTGTGCATGACTTAACTATGTATTTTGTAATTCCTAGGTTTTGGTTTCAGTGTTCTTCTGTTGGTTATAGTTCTGTCTAAAATGTGTTTGGGATAGATGAATCAAAGATATTAGCTCATAGCCTAAAGAAACTATTTTGACTATATGGGAAAGTTGTTCTAGGCAGGGGCAGAATCACATTACAAGATCAGATTTTACATGCTTTTTAAAGGTCAGGACATTTTAGATCTGAGGTGTTTGTAAGACTTGTAACCTAAGATCTAGAAGGGAATCTGAGGTCTTTGGGGTTAATACATCTGGGGCCATCAGGCTAAAAGGATTTGATTCCAACCTGTCTGCAGTTAGAGCATGATGGCATGAGATTCTCCTGCCTGAGTATATGGTTACCCAGCCTCACTTACCAGACAAAATGGCATTGCTAGCCAAGATGGTCATGTTAGGCTATGAGATATCTGAATTCATGAAATTCAGAAATCTTGAAGGCAGCAAAATAATTGTGTGGTGATGACTGTCCATGTTTATTATACTTAAAGGTTGATGTTTTTTTGGTTTTTTTTTTTTATAGCTACCTCCTAAAGCTTTTTAATAGTCTTTTACTAACATCTAACCTTCATTGCCTCATTTGTTACCTGCTGCAGGAAGCAATATTTCGGGGTACTGTCTCTTTCTGTAGATATTCTTCGTGAGTTCAACCCATCCTTGGTAGGGTATTCCATTGGCACTGGAACACAGAATTCAAACAATGCTGCACTAAACCAAGCCGTGGCTGGGGCTCTTGCAGAGTAAGAGGAAAACTTTTAATTTTAATAGAAATTTAATTTTGGACTTTGGCAAGAACAGAGTAAGTCTAATAGGCAAAGATTTCTTTATCCTCACTATAGCATGAAAGCCAAAAAATGTGATGAGGACTTTGCAGTGTTTCTAATATATGTCAAATAAATTAGCAACAAAAGCAATACATTCTCTGGCATTTTCAGCCAAGAAAGCCACAGCATTTTACAAGCACTATTCAGAAAGCTGTCCTGTTGTGAGTCAGACAAAAGATATCTCTGCTTTATAGGGGGTATATTCAAACCCTCTTGTCATCAGGACCAAGAGTTTGTGTAGAGACTGAGAAAATTGTGGATTGTTTAATTCCTGGTCTGCCAGACCTGGGAATTAACTAGAGATCACTGTGCACCATCTTCAGTGCAATTCATATCCTATTTTTTTTTTCTACTGGTAACAGTTCTTGTGAGACCTACTTCAGTGCCTTGAGGCCATATAATAACATTGGTACAAGCACATGCACTTCAGAGCTATGTCTATTGATAGCATCTGTCTGATGGTGAGAAAAGTGCATTTTCTATATAGTTTGTGAAAGTGTAACTATGCAGCATTTGCAAAGTAGCCCAATGCCTGTTGGATGCTAATTATTTTCTTTTTCCATCACTGTCTCAAGACAGCCTTTGGTGGCTATTTCATATATTCCATTCAATGAAAATCAGACTTACTCTGGGCTTTTGGGGTTTTTGATGTCTATTTATCAGGTTTACTCCTTGCCTTGTTATCTATGCAGGATTCTTTCTTTAAATTTTTATTAATTTATTTTATGATTTTATTCTTTTATTTTTAGGAATGTTCCTCAACAGGTTAGGAGACTGGTGGACCGCATGAAGAATGATACTGTGAGTTCAACATGTCATAAATATCTTTAGAAGGAAATGATGTGGCATCATTAGTTTCTAACAGACCAAGAGCAGATCTCAACGGTGAATGCCAAACTTTAAAGCTGTAGCATAATACTTCCCAGTGCAGAGTGTGAGTCAGCACAAAGTAATCTATAGCTTAGTCTTAAATGAATTTGTACATACGACAGTTACTATGTAGCATATGATAGTTACTATCAAACGCATATAATTTTAGCCTTTTCATCATTTTTACTGTAAGTGGCTGTAAATGCAGTGCTGTTGTTTCCACTTCCAACCTGTGTCACCCTGTAAGATAACAGAACCTTTTCTCTGTGAGGATTTTGCTGTGGTGCTATTAATTATCTTGTAAGCAGGTGTTTTTTCCGGCAAAAATGATACATGCTGGGATGTTGAGGGCAAGCTTTTCAAGTAGCAAATCATGTGGAGTGAACATGTGAAGTGAAGAAGGGACTTGTTTTCTGTAAGAGAACAAATTAATCCCCTCTTTTATCTGGTCATCAGCTGATTTTTGACTTACACATTTATTGTTAGGAATTGTTTGATTAATGGTCTGTAAAATACACATTAGGTTAAGGATTGCTTGCATATTTCTCACCTCAGCTTGTGCTTTGAATGTTTGCTATTTGTAATTTGACAAATGTGCTATGCAATCAGTGACCTAAATTACATTATAATAGTTTGGCTTTCCAATTGTGCAGCTGGAAAGCAGCCAAAAAGACTTCAAGATATCTGCGTGCATGTTTAGTGTAAATACTCTGGTACCTACATATTGGCAAAAATATTTGCAGTACCTTCCTTCTTGGTTCACTTTCTTGTAAACAAGATTTCCCTCTGATGGATGCATCTGAAATGAGATTAAAAGGAAGAGCAACTAACAATGAAGGGTTGGATGGTTTTCATTCAAAGCTTCCATGCACTACTCTGCCAAATTTATTGGCCTGAGAATGTTAACCGACATTAATGGAGATATCTTTTATTTAGGAAATAAATGTTTTTTATGTTACTAGTGAAGTTCGTTCTGACTAGAAAGCATGCTCACAGTAGAGGTCATATATCTTTTATGCAAGAGATCCTTTTTACCCCCACTTTTTAAAACACTTGTTGAGTGCAGGAGGAAGTTTCTCCCTCTTTTTAATTTTTTTACCATTTTGAGACCAAGCTATTGAACAGCATGTTTACTAGCGGGGATATGTTCCCTCCTGCCTTTGAAGAAAGGTGTTTTTAAACCACTGGAGGCTGATGCACTATTGGTGCTTTTCTTGCTGGTGTTTTGCACTGAAATTAAAGCATTAGAATATTGAGCACAACATCCTCAACATGCTACTAAACATAGCTGAAGCTTTTCTCAAAACTAAGAAGGCGTTTATTTACTGTAGCATAATTATCCCTTTGCAAAATCCTTGCAGAAACCAAAAGTGCTGCAATATATTACCATTATTGTTAGAGTTAGTATTGCCCCACTGTTCTTTGCAGTTTGTCTCACAGCAAGTCTGAAATATATTGTCCCCCAGAGTTTACTAGCAGGATAGCTGCATTATTTATCATACAGTAAAACACACACCATAGTTTTTGCTATGAAGATGTATTTTTAGGACTGCAGGAAGAGTCACTCTGTATGTGCAAGATATTACTAAGAAAGGCATACAGATAGATTTTGAGCAATAGTTTTCTGAAGCAAATAGTTTTCCACTATGCATTGATATTGTAAATCTGGTTAAGATCATAGCAATTTCTACATTTTCAGTCATGGCTACAAACTTGGTTTTTGTTGTGGATGCCTAGGGAATGATAGCCATGTACTCTGAGAAATGGGAAATTTGGATTTAGTATGTTGCTGGCATCTCCTTCCTTTTCTTTTTCTAATTAAAAACTTCTGTTTCATCTCCTCCTCTGTGTAGAGAATAGATTTCCAGAATGACTGGAAGCTCATAACACTCTTCATAGGAGGAAATAACCTCTGCAAATTCTGCCAGGATCCAGTAAGTTCCCTGAAGCATGAACTGGGCCAGTCAAGGCCCAGAGTCTTTATGAATTCCAGGGAGTAAGAGGGAGGAACTCGATGGGTGAGACCAAAACAGGCAAAGGTCTGAATTGTGCAGCACTGGAATGTAATGGTACTGAGACCGTCAGGTTGCTCAGCATAATGTTTTGACAATGTTAGAGATACCTTTAGAACACCTGTAAATGACATAATTGTTGTGACTTTGTTTTGCTGTTAACTAGGATAACTTTTTGTTGCATAGCCACTTTACCTCCTGTAGATAAAATGCCAAGTGTTTTTACTCCTCTTTGCCTTGTCACACTCCTAAGTTTTACCTGGTTCTCTCTTAATATTTTCAGTGCCATGGGAAAAGTTCTAAGCACAGCTCATGTTAATTCAATCATTTGTAATGCAGTATATATTATATATACATATATATATATATAACATCCATACAGTATCTAGCCTTTGGTATGTGTGATTGTAGAGGAGGTGAAAGGCTGTGGCAGACTCCTCACTTGGTGATGAGGGTTACATACTCACAGGCAGTTGAGCACATACTCATCACCCTTCATGATTAATCTTGGATCAGGAAGGACAGCAAAGCAGCACAGTAAGATGGTTATAAAACAAGGAAGGAGCAAATTAACCATTCCTACCTTCTGCTATCAACCCAAACACAAAGTGCCTGTTCACATGGTTGGGTAGATGGAGAGGAGAGAGTGTGCGTGCATCCAAGGATCACAGTGATCTTTGTGTGGCACAAGTACAAATAGTGCCAACCACAGCACTCCTGGTGAGCTGTGACCTTCGAGATGAATAAGGCATCTGAACTGTCTGCTTCTATGGAGTAGGCAAGTGAGGCTCTCAATGAACTTCTGCTTGACATGAAATGAGAGAGAAAAAAGGCTGAAAGTAAGACTTGTAAGAAAGTTTATGTCACTGTTGTAGTCCCACAAGTGAAAAAATAAATGTTGGATTACTTGAGACAATAAAAGTAGAGTGTTTAAACCATTAAAATGGAACAAGGAAATTTTGGCACTGAAAGACAAGTATATGAAGTGATTTTATTTCCAGCTAAACACTTAAGTTTTGTGATTTATTATTTGTGGCAGGTAAGGAGCACATGGGAGACATGTTCTAATATTCCATACAGCAGAAATAAACTTATTTGTACACAAACTGTTCTCTCCCATATATGGCCCCTGTTAATGAGTTGTTAGCTGTCCTTGTAAGACCAGCCCAAGCAAGCCTGGGAATTGAGGATGTTGTGATGTCTGATAATACCCTGTGAATTTTCATCCTCACTGGTATCCAGTGGCTGCTAGATCTTTTCTTGCCAGTGAGATAGCTGCGATGGGAAGGAAGAAAAGCAGAGACAGGGTCATCTTGCCTGACTCTGTTACTTTTGACCCAAGAGTTAGAAACATAAAAACACTACTGTGAGAAACTCCAGCTAGTCATTCTTGTCCCTGTCTGACTAAACTAATAATAAAATTCAACCTTCTTGCTTTAACAGGTACACCATTCTCCTGAAAACTACACCTACAATCTACAAATAGCTTTGGACTTACTTCACAAAGAGGTAAATCAAACTTTTCTAGTACGTGGGAGCAGGGATTTTGTTCTGTTTGTAAAGCAGTCACTGATTATTAATTAAGAATTTATTTCCTTGCTTTCATCTGCAGAGTACTACTGTATGCAGAGGTGTTTGATCACAGGCAAATCATTGTGAAAGGCAAAAAGGGCTAGAGAAGTTTTTTTACCAAAGGAATAAGGATGTTCTTGGTTCTAGCTGATGTGCTGTGGGCAAATAATATAAAAAAAATTATAACAAAGTGGAACAAACGCTATTAATTGATTAGAAAATGCTTTGCTTGTTCTTTAAGCTGCAAGTAAGTATATTTTTGCCATCATTAAGAGAGAGATTCTGATATTCCACATAAAGAATGATGAGAATTTTTGAAGACTTAGCAGATGTCTGGGTTTTGCTGAGACCTATAACAACTTGTTTGGACCTTTTTGAAGACATTATTTTCAAGTGACCAGCTATCAACGTTTAAAATAGAACTAGGCAGTGCAGGCAGGGGCTGTAATTTAGTATTGCTTGTGTGGGGAATTAATTATTGAGGAAGTACTTTGAACACCTCTGTTATAAATAATACACAATGCCTGAATCAACAGGCAGCTACCAGGGTCTGCTGTGGCTGTGTGGGGACAAAAGCAGCACCGTGTGCTCCAGGAGTTTGCTATGGATTTGTTTGTTCTCTTGGCAGGTTCCACGGGCATATGTGAACCTGGTGACAATGCTTTCCATAGCAAGGCTCCGGGAGCTGCATGCAATGAAAAACAATAGCTGCCCAAAAGTGCTCATGAGGTTTGCAGATGATTTATGTTACAGCTCTCATTGTTGTTCACAGAAGGCTGCAACATTTTCTTGGGAAGTTTTTTCTTAAAGGGAAAAGGATCTAGTATTTCAGACTACCAAACATCTTTCTCTGTGCATATGCATGTACCTACATTTTGATTTCAACATAGCATTTAGAATAAGCTGTCTCTGTTGCTGGCTCTGTATCTGAGCCCTGCTGTTATTGCTTCTTATGAAGGTGCCACTTTTGACTCCACACTTAACCTGCAAGTGAGTTCAAGCCAGAGCAGAGAAAGCTTAGGTGGGCACTCTTTGGGCAAAATAGAGAAGACACTAAGACACAAGGTTTTCTAGTTGTATTTACAGATTTACTTTTCTGCACTTAAAACTCTTCCTCTTCTTCCACAATTTTTAGTCTCTGTAATCTCACTGCTGATTATTAATTTATCTCTAATTAGTGTCTCAAGTAGATGTTTTGGATGCTTAATTGTGCCACCTGTTGCTTTATGGCTCAACAACCCTTTCCAGATCAGTGTTAGTCCAGTACTGAGGTGGCAGTTCTACACCCTGAGTGGACTTTTGGTGACTCAGATAGGGTCCAGCATTGTCCCCTGGAGTTGCTTATGGCAGAACTTGCTTGTTTTCAGGAGAGTAAGTCTCTGCATTTCTGGACAGACAGGGAGAATAACTTTGTCCTGTGAATGTGGGCAGTCACTGCTTTTACAGGAGGTGCAGAGAAGCAAGACTCTTGCTGTGATTTAAGGGCTTCCTCGTGGCTGTCAGTGGAAAATTGGTTTTGAAACTCAGGGTGGTGGTGCTCCCAATAGCCAGTTGTAATTATTTTTTAAAAATTACTTATTTGTTTTTTGTTTGTTTATTTATTTATTTTAAACAAAGGTTACTGGCTAGAGTACTCAAGGCCCTAATCATTTGACAAGGATAGTTAGGGAAGCCTTTAAGATTAGATTGTCTCAAAATAGCTGGAATCTTTCCCCATCATTTCAGGTGCCATGCTGAATTTAACATTTGCCTCTCCGGCAGCAAACCAAGCTTACAGGGCAATAAGCAGACCCTGTGTGGGATGATAAATGCCATTCTACTGAGTAGAAGAACAACTTGAAGCAGGATTTTGACCTTGAAAGTCTTGTCTTTTTTTTCTGAGAGTAGCAAACAATCTAAAGAGAAGATGTTGTGTCTACTAATGTTGCCTAACATATGTTTTTGAAACATCTGAAAACACAATTTAGATTTGTATTGTTCTCATATAGATGTACTGTAGAAGTAAAAGTTTTTGTTAGTTGGTCTTCATTAAGACAAGTTTGGGCATGGTAGGGATCTGTGTATATTTTACATGTATCAACTGCATCTCTATGGGAGGTATTTTTCTAAGAGCTCTCTCAGGGATGCTTTACCATGGTCACATTGTCAGGATTTTTGAAAGGAGTCCTTTTTCTAATTTGCATTTCTCAAGTAGTGATGGGGCGTGCCCTGGAATATGGAACATCCCAAAAATAATCATGTGCTAGAAAGATCAGAACCTCAGGGGAAGGATAAAGGTATCCAACATGCGTTCACAGAATCTTAAAATGTCTCAGGTTAGAATGGCTCTCTAAGGATCGAGAGTTCTGCATCAGTCCTGCTGATTGTTCTGGTGCTCTACCAGCCTTGCTGTGAAACATACTATAACCTCTGACTCTCTCAGCTGATTAGAATGAATTTGTGGCAACTCCATCTTGAAGGATGCTTGCACAGTTCTGCTGAAACAAACCATGTTGCACAAGTGTAGTTATGAACAGTTTTTTGTGGTGGGTTGGCCCCAGGTGCCAGCCAAGGACTCCACACAGCTGCTCATTCACCCCACCCCAGCAACATGGGGAGAAAACAAGGATTGTGAGCAAGAAAATTCATGGGTCAAAAGAAAGACAGGGAAGCCACTCACCAAGTATCACTGCAGGCAAAACAGACCTGATTTGGGGAACTTAACTGTATTTGTTGTCCATGAGCATGAACATTTAATTACTGATTCAGATATTGGGAAATGAACAAAGAAAGAAGTTGAACCGTTAAAGCAGCTGTCCTCCCTCCTTCTCAGGTTCAACTTTTCCCCAAGCATCTCTACCCCCACCCTTGTTACTGCTGCAGGGTACCCTCAGTCCCTTCAGTGAGGCGTGGCTTGGGGTCTGGATCTGGTATCTCTAATTAATTTATCCCTAATAAATGTGCTTCTGCTCAAGAACTGGGGCTATGAAGAAACTCAGGGGTGAGAGGTAATGCTCTCATTCAATGGTCTTTCAAAGAAATCCCTCTCAGGGCTTTTAATCCTGCAGCTTGTCAACTGGGAAGCAAGGGAGGAAAAAGAAGAGCAAATCTCAGTGTCATGCTCTTATCCCACAGGCTGGAGTGCCCTTGTGTCATAAACCCTACGGATGATTCCAATGAGTTAAAGCAATTGATCTACATTAACAGAAGGTATCAGGTAAGGCACAGTGCATTTGTTAGAAGTGTAATGTCATCCTTCTGTTGATCAGGGGGCCACAGGTGGGCTAATTTGAAAATGGGGGACAGTTTCCAGTCATTCTAATGACATATTTGTAGTTGTGATTAAAAAAAGTAGGATCAGGATCTTTAAAATTCTATTTCACTAAACCAACAAAACAGATGAAAAGAATAATTGTTACAGAACCGTAGAAAGTAGAGTATGTCAGAGAGCCAGCAGTTTTTTGATCAGTTATGTTATTGAAAATTAAGTTAAGTCAAACAATATGGTAACTCAGGAGCAAGTTTTCAGGCACAGCATGTCAGCCAAACCAAAAACACTTGGGTAGTTCTGGAAGGACATTTTTTTGACACAAAACCTAATCCCTGAGCAGGCTGCCAGTCCCTGTCAGTCAGGCAGCCATGCCCAGGCTGCCTCTCTGCAAAGAAGCCCAGGATGAGTGTCTTAAACAGGCAGCTGCATTGGCTGGCTGGCACAAGCTGAAAACCATGGTCATGTCTGAGCTTCTACAGGAGGGAGGGACAATCCCTGGGTGAGGTGTAAATGAATGGAACATCCTGATGAGCTGAACACAAAAGAAGGAACAATGACAACTTTTCTTTGGCCCTTTAGGAGAGAACTCGCCAGTTAGTGGAGAGTGGAAGGTATGATACAAAGGATGATTTCACGGTGGTTTTACAGCCATTTTTGACTAATATGGAAATGCCAAAAACACAGGTAAAACTAACAAGAAATCCACACCTACATTAAATCCTGGTGCAATGCCACTGACTTGTCAAAACTGTTTTAGCTGTAAGTGTAGCTAGCAGTTTCTTGACATAGTAATTAATTACTATATTCAGTTACCATCCAAAGTTGTATAAAATATTTATGGAATATGAGCCAATGGGCAACAGGAATACAGGCCTTGATTTGGGGCACTGCAGTTGGACAGCCATGAAGTAAATATTTTAGTTTGAAGTCTTCATTAGGAAGCACTTGCTCTACATTCCCTATATACATCAAGTCCTTCACAGTAGTTTGGTAAATGACCTATGGTATGAAAACCCATATGTTTCAAACCACTGTAATGTGTAAATCTCAAGGGAAATAAAGAACACAATTATCTGTGCCCAGGTATTCTGTACTCAGAGTCATGGTGGTCTGTATTCCTTATTACTTTGGGAATAGTATATTAAAAAGTTTTTAAAGGCTTCTTAGTTCTGAGTTACTAACTTTCCCTGGCCTGGTTTAATTCTGTTTGCCTCAGAGCCTTTGCAGATACTTTGTTTAGAAGTCAGCTGGGTTATCTCACTGGAAGAGAGAAGACAGAATGCACAGCTTTTTGCATATTTGCTGCTTCTGTGACAGCACCTATCTTGTTTTCTAGGAGGGGTGGCCAGATGATTCATATTTTGCCCCAGATTGTTTCCACTTCAGCCAAAAGGCTCATTCCCAGCTTGCACGTGCTTTGTGGAACAACATGGTAAGGTTTTTAAAGGTTGTGTTGGTCTCTCCTTGTTCATTTCATCCTGCCCTTGGCAACATAAACCCCCCAGACATCTACTAGGTAGCCATATCTCTTCTGAATTGTGTCTACAGAAGAAAAGAGTGATCGTATGAAGAAAGGTCACCTGAATCATTAAACCACTCACATCAAACCAGTAGATCTGGGAGTGTGTTAAAGCTGGGTGCGTTGAGGCTGCGTCTCTCAGGAAGATGGTGCCTGCCAGGCACATTGATCAGCAGGCCACATTTCAGATGTATGGGAATTGGTATCTTCAGCATGCAAAGAAACAGTGCATGGGGGGAGGTACCAGCATTGGTGTAGTGCCCTGCGGTTGTCTTGCTGAGATGCAGTGGTGGTTTCCAGTGACTGGCAGCACAGCATCACCCCTTGCTCTCTGGTACTCATTTCCTTTTCCTCTGGGCATCCCTTTTCCCCCCAGCTGGAGCCTGTAGGGGAGAAGACAGATAGTCAGCGCATGGAAGATGAGATTGTCCTCAAGTGTCCATCTGAGGTAAGTTACAAGGGTATCTGTGTTTATGTGGAGGTGCTGGGAGTGGCTGGGGGTCTGTGTGAGCCTTTACCCAGTGCCTGGAGCTCTGTCTCTGTGAGGGTGGTCTGCTCCTCCCCACACAGTTTGTGCCACTGCCACTAAGAGCAGCTTGAGCTCTCACCCAGGAGATGATGGAGGACAAGCAGGAGTAAACTTCCTCACAGTCACACATCACAGCTGGCCAAAACACAAGGGAAGGGTGTTTGGGCTACCTAACTAAGATCATCAAGTATCCACATTGAATGGCAGAGCTTCAGTGAGGGGGAAACAGAGCAATGATGGTATCAGTCAGCATAGCTCTGCAGGATTCACTGGGAATACCTTGCAGTGAGGCCACAAGCTTCTTGTGAGCCACACAGAGCAGGGTCCTGAGGGTATTCTCTAACTTCTGTTATAAAAATACAACACAAATTGACATTGTTGTTACACAGATTTTTTTAAAGGCCATTTATTGATTGATTTTTTTGATTTATTTATTTTTAATCCCTGGATTTTACTTCCTTCAAGCTGCTAATCATCTACAGATATCCAAGAACTGAAGTTTGGGGAATGGAAATCTCCATGTGTTCCTCTGATCTTTTGGATTGATTCAGATTGTCTTGTTTTGTAGGCTGAGCCATTCCTGAGGACATATAAGAACAGTAATTACACATACCCTAACCAAACTCCAGTAAGTGTCAGCATCACCATCCCACTGTTACTCTGCTGCATCTGTTCCTGTATGATAACCAAATTATTTATGTTCTGCAGCACAGGGGAAATCAGGGGCCTGGGAGGCTGAATATATGGCATAGAGCAGGGGAGTACTCCCTGAGCTAGACAGAATGCATCAGAAAACACCTGTAAGATCACATGCTCAAACAGCACTGTTATCAGTACAGGACCCTGCACTCTTCTGAGCAATACTGAATATGACTATTGAATTGAGCAACCAAGACCTGTCTAGTTAATTGCATGCTAAAGAGGCTCCAGTTTATCCACCTGGCCTCTGCTGGGAGGATCCTAGTTACTACTGACTTACCAGCCAAATGCTGTTCAGCTTTCTTTTTCTCTTTAGAATTATGGAAGCCAGCTGCTATGTGAAGACAGATCTCCATCCTCCCCTCCTGCAACTTCAGGTAGTTTTGCCTGTTTTATGTTGAATTGCCTTCAGCTGTCCTTCAAGATGAATGTTAATTTTTTGCTGAAATGGTTGCTGGAGTTTGAAAAACATTGCTCAGAAAGGATGTCATGTTTTCCAGCAGCTGCTTAACAGATACAATGCCACACTGTCACACCAGATAGCATTCTGACTAAGTAGCTTCACTGAACTCACTGCCAGTGGAGAACTTTAAAATAACTTGTGATAAAATTCAAATCTGAGTGCTGACATAGCTCATAAGCTATTCCACCTAAATGTCATGGAAAGAAACTGGAAATACAGCTTCATTCATGTTAATCTGGAATTTAGCAGTATTCAGTTTTTCAAATACCTTCATATTGTCTTTTTCTTAGTCTTTTTAAGTCTTTAATGTTCTGTTCCTGCTTTGTGTAATTCTGCATTGTTTTACCTTCATTTTGGTGCAGAATATTGTTTGCCACTTACTGTTATTTGCTTCTTGCTCTTCTGTCTCTTCGGTAGCGATGTTAACCATTGAAACATTGATAATATGCATATGTTGGTGCTACAATCACAGGAGATGAGCTGGAAAGAACTTCTGATTTCCCACTTGGATATTGCAAAAACAATGTGACAGACCATCATAATGCACAATGACAGATTTCACATACACAGTAGGGAAAAAAAGAATAGCTATTTCCTAACCAGGTTCAACTGTATCTCTTTCCCTTGCAGTGCATTCCCTAAAGCCAGCTGATGTGAAAATTGTAGCAGCCCTTGGGGATTCTTTGACGGTAAGAAGATGGTGTTTTTACTGTTCTCTTGGTAAAACTACAAACATGTGCCCACTCCAGTGGATGGGAAATAGCTGTTGTACCCAGAAGCAAAGATCTGTTCATTCATGGATGATAATAGATGTAGCAGCTAGATTAAGAAAGAAGGTGTTAGTCTTCCAGCACTCTGTTCCCCCCACGCATGTATTTACATGCTTTTGAACTCAGGCGAAAACACAGGCAAATCCTTCAAAGAGGTGCTTAGGTAGTTTACTGAATTGGAGGCAAAAGAGATCAGATGCTGTTGAAATGAATGGGACATAGCACAAGGCTTAGGTTACTGAGCTTTTCAAAGTTTTTTTTTTTCTGAATAGGAATGGACTGATGGGCCTGTTCTTCAGCCTCAGTTCTTTCAGGAACAGAATGCAGTTAAGTGGTGGTGGATAACAGCACTTAAATCATTTTAGCAATTAATGAGATAAGGAAGTATGGGGTGACAGCCCTCTGACTCAATGCATTTCAGAAGATAATTCAGTCATTTTGTTGTGCCTGTTTTAACTGATTTCTTGGTCACAATACAGTTCTTGCTGCTGGTGATTATCTTTAGTAGTCAAAGAGGAATATATTTCAAAATCCAGACATCCTATATTCCAATTATGCCTTTCTGCCTTATGTTTTCATACTGGTCAAAGATTGAACTTCTACAGCCAGGTCTAAGGAAACACTGGATGGAAAGATGTAATTGGAACATAGGTTTCTCTGAATATGAGCCTTAACAACAAACACATTGTGTGTACAAACCATGAGCCCTTTACAACTCTCTGGCAGACATGTTGCTACAACTCCTACACACAGGAGGCTACTGAAATAAATAGAAGAATTTTGATGTAAACCTGCAGTATTAACAAATGAAAGATATTCTGTATATAGTTGTGGTTGCTGTATTGTAATATCTAGGGCCCTGCAGGTGTTTCTGTTTCTAAGTATGATCTGTAGGAACTGGGAATAAAATCTGCTTTCACAGAACATGCAGTAGGTGTATTGCTGTCTCAGAGCTGCACTTGGCCTGTGCATGGTTATGCTGAACACCAGCCTTCTGTTATTTCAATAAAGTTTATACATAAAAGAAAATGCAGTATTGTGGTTTAATCTAAGGTAGAAGCAAATAGGCTGCCTGGTCTTGTACTGTACTGAAGTACTAACCTGCACCTAGATTTAGAATGAAACTATACAGTCCTAACTGTCAGGAGCTCTGCTTCTGATTTCTGGAGCTGTTTTAGGAGGGGTGTAGTTGCTAGCTTGCCTCTTTCTTCAGGGTAAGTGCAGGGACTGCTTCCTTCTTCCTCCAGTTCTGCTATGAGTCTTTCAATTTAGCACAATGGTTTTCAAACTGATGTATAAGAATTGTGGTGCTTCTTTCTGATACATGCTTGTTTTCTCTGCTGAGTTTATGTAGTGTTTCATATCATTAACCACAAAGTTTTGTGTTTGATTGAGGTGTTTTCATCACTGTTGAGTATTGCAACCATAAAAGTTATTTAGCTCATCTAGATGCATGTCTTTGTTCCACAGCTCCATCATATATTTTGTGTATCATATATACAATATGATGCTTGTAAATAATTATGAAAGGTATTGTTGTGCTCTTCACGAGAAAGGTTTGGGAAAAGCCAGATGCCTTTTAAAGCTTTGGAAGACATCCACTCAATTAAAAAGTAAATAAAACAACTGTGTAATTCTGTTTAAATTAGTAAACTGTATTTGTTTATGTATTTGTATGTTTTACAAGTTACTATTGCATTAGTAATTGTTCTTTAATTTCATTTGGTTAATGAAAAATAATGTCCAGGCTGGTTCAGGAATTGCCTCAGACACCCTCCAGGATGTAATCACTCAATACCGGGGACTGTCTTGGAGGTAAGTCTTCAGTCAAGGTGATGAAGAGATGTGTTTTGGATGTGAAGAGTGGTCAGGAAGTTGAAAAAAAGGTTACTTTGCTTTCTTTTTTGGCTGCCTGCAACTGTTTGTATTTTTATGTTGGGATGTCAGGATGGAAATCTACAAAGCAAGTCAAAACTGATTGGTTTTAGGACTTCTCAAAGTTTTCTATTTCTGAACTTTTTGTAGTGTAATGAAAAATAGTTTGGCCAGACAACTTTTGCCACATATAGCAACACACAGTTATAAAAGACTAAATTGTTTTGCTGTTGTGATGTAGCTCTATGATATTGACTGAGGCAGTTCTGTGCTGTACTAATACCTCTGTGTAAGCTGGAGTGTGGCTTCACTATGTCCATTCAACACAAAAGCTGGAGAAATATATCCCTATGCAGAAAGCAGGAGTGAGGAGCTACTGCTGAAGTTCTCTTGTCACTCAAGGGCTGTCTGTGTTTGGTGTTGCCTTAGAGGGGCTTCATGAGGCTGGAATGGGCCTCAAAGCTGACCTTCTAATCTGCAGTACTTAAGCCTTGATCATTTGAGTATGAAGCTATGTCAGGCATTTTTCTGCCACTTGAAAAATCATTGACTATACCCCTGTACATCTGCAAGAGCATTAAATCATTCTGACAAGCATCTTTACCACTGAAACTTCACCTGTTCTCCCCAATAACACTTCCACTACTGTCCTCTCCATGGATTCTGATAGAATGATAGTTACCAAATTAATAACCCTTTGCTTTTCCTCATGATGTGCAGCAGGTTTTCACTTTGTTTATTGTCTGTGTCCAGGTAAGAGATGAGTAACTGGGATCTTTCTTTCTCATTTTAGTATTGGAGGAGATGAGTCGTTGGAGAACGTGACAACTCTACCTAGTAAGTAAATGCTTTGCTAGATATAAATGTCAAGGTTGAGGAGATGCAGTGGATTAATTTCTGATAGATTTATAGAGAGCTTTTAAGTATCACAAAGCTGCTTTAGTGTACCTAACAAGAACTACCATTAAAAGAAATAGTATCCTATGATTAAAAAACAACAAGTTGCCTTCATCAGTGAAGCTGAGAACGGATGGAAATTCCCTTACTTTCTTTCCCCTCTCCCTTTTCAACTCTTTGGTGGATATTATTTGAATTTCTAAATAACCTTGCTGTGTCCATGCTCATGATGTTCTTAACATTTGCTTTTAATAAATATTCCATCACAATTTTTCCAAAAGAAATATTTGCATAGAATAGGCCTCTTTGGTAAATAAGGCTGCCTACTCATACATGTAACCTGAAGGGAATAATTTTAACTTTCTCTTGGCTGAAACCTGCAACTTTACATGGCTCAGTCTATTGTTAATGTAAAGCCACTTGAGTTTCAGTTTGTATCAGCTGTAATAATAAACTTCCATTTGAAGAAGGCCAGCAAACTGTTCTTTTGTGTGTTGACCATTATTTTAAGCAGAATGTAACAGGAATATCATTAGAATAAGCAATTATTTGACTCACAGAGTCGTATTACATTTGATAAAGTCCTCGTTAAAATGTGGTTAAACTGAGTGAGATTGAAGTAGTTTTTATAGTTTACAATGTGGCCGTGTTCGCTCTCAGCTGTGAGTTACTCTGTCAACTTCCTTTTGGAAATTGCTATGGAGAACATGGTGGAACTCCATCAGAACCATGCATCTGAGGCTTTGTTCTTCACATTTGTCAGTAGTATGAGATTTTGCACAGCAGCTGACCCAGAATGCTTTAGCTGGAAACCAGCTCTGGCTGGGCTGAAGGACCCTTCACATTCCTTTCACAAAGTCAACATTGAATGACTGGGAATTTTATTTTAGGCTTTAACCACCACAAAATGAGAGAGAACTGCACACAGTAGTCCTCAATTCTGCTCATCTCATCTGCTGGTGCCAGCGCAGGGCACTGCAAGCACGCTGCTGTCTGAGTCACTGCAGCTGGTGACCCCTCTCCCCACTGCCTGGTGAATCCATCTAGTTTCTGGCAGCAGCTGTGCTGTCAGAGAGCAGAACTGTGGCACTGCTGGTGTGTTCTAGTCCCTGTAGGCAAGAGCAGCTGGAGTCTTTTTGCTTTCATTGTGACCTTTGTTTTTCAGACATCTTTCGAGAGTTCAATGTTACAGTCGTGGGCTACTCAACTGGTACCGGGAGTGAGAATGATTCCAATGCATTCCTTAACCAGGCAGTTCCTGGAGCGCAGGCTGAGTATGTAGCTTTTTGTTTTACATTTGTAGGTGATGGATGCTTCATCTAATTGCTTTTCAACTGTCTCATGTGCTGTCACAACTTGCTCTGAAGAGCAAGCAGAACCAGTTGAGTTAGAGTGGAAATTGGCTCAAAACACGTTAAACGTTTGGGTTTATTTCACAGCTGAACTTTCAAGTGAAACTAACAGTCCTCATTATGAAATCCACTAACAAGAAACTCGCAGAAACAGTTTGGAGGTTTCTACTCTTCCTGTTACCCATCTATTCATTATCTATTTATCAGTCAATAAATCTCTGAGCATGTGAATGTTTTTAGAAATTGAACATGAATTGATAAAGACAAACTAGGAGTAAAATAGGATGAAATCTTATGTAATTCTGCCCTCGAATTTCTGGATAAGCAAGCAGGAGAGGACAGGAGAGAGTTGGGGGGAAAAAACTAGTCTGAAACATTAAGAAAAGAGAATTACTAATGGTCATACATGGGTTTTGGTGCATTGCAGACCTGGTGCAGTTGGACCCAGTTCTGCCAACATAATAGTGATTTGTACTGTCTTGCAGTCACCTAAATTTGGCTCTTTGCTTTTAGTCACACCTGGGAAGCTGCATGAGTTGAGCTTTGCTATATTGCTTATCCTAGAAATCCCTGGATAGTTATTCAAAGTCAGTGCAGTTTAATTAACAAAACAGATGGCTGCTTGAATTCAGTCATAGTTTGGGCACAGAATCTGGCAGACCATGCCTGGATTTGACATTGTGAATTGCTATTACCCAGACCTTAATTTGTTTGTTTAAAGAAAAATTCATCTTGCTTCCCAAAGGAGTCTTGGAAGTGAAGTTCAGAAGCCAAGAGAGATGTTTGTGTTTGCTGTATCTAAGCAAAGATTATTAGGATTTGTCAGGCTTTATTATTGCTCTCCTGTAGGCCTTATGTAGCTTCTGACTCATTCTGATAATCTCAGTAAATACTTAGATTTCCTGACAGAAATAGGGTTCTGGGTCCCCTGCTATATCCTACAGCCCCCACAGAACCAAAAGAAGGCATTTTTTACCTGATGATGGCTGAATGTAACTGTGTATGTCAGTGAAATGTGCATCAGCCATCAATGAGAATTTATTAACATACTGTATGGAGCATATATCCAGATTACCTCCAGCTTTTGCTTGTTGCATGAAAGAATGAGAGAGGTGCCTAGCTCATATTCTTTATCAGCTAAATCCTAAAAAAGGTTTTTTGGTTTGGTGGGAGAACTTCAAGCAGGATACACAACCTCTTAAGTCACCATTATGACTTAGGGCAGCTTGTATCAGCAATTGAGGCATTGCTGTTAAATAGCTATTTGTTAGCTGTTTGAAATAAGTTGATGGATGCTAGTCTAATAAAAATTGCCTACTTCATCTATACCAATTTGTTTTCTCTCTCCCCCTGCAAGTGACTGGACTGGATAAACATGATGGAATTGAGCTATCTTTGTTTTGTAACCCTGTTTGGTAAACATCCAGCAAGGAGACACAGATAACAATCATGCCAGATTTCTGCTTGTCTTCTGTTGTTTTTGTCTCATAACTCTCTGCAGAAAGTTGTGCAAAAGTAAGGTCCTGTAAAATACTAACCCTGAGCTCTGAGGTACTTCTTTTGGGGCTCTGTTTTATAATGTTTTGGCTCTTGAGGTACCTGAGAAGATGAATTTATCCTAGTGGAGTACTGCAACATAAGGAAATGTTTCTCCCACTTTAGGTATTTGACCATGGAATGATGACGCAATCCAGCATTTATTCTTCATCAGCCAAAACCATCCATTTTCAAGTGATTCACAGGGCAAAAAAAGTCCACTAGCTAATGCTGATATTTAAGAATTGTACCTGGCCTGTCTTGCTTTATGGTGCTGATCTGGAAAGTGCTTTCCAGAGGTGCTGGGACATTTCTGAAAGCAGATAATTTTGCAGCCTTAGTAGCTTATGGAAACCAGGTGTAAGGGTTTCTTAAAATGAAATCCATGGCTGATTTGAAGAGCTCTTTATTGAGCTAGAGGAAAATGTAGTAATGCAGGTCTCATACAGCAAAGTGTTCCTAAGCCTATCTTTATTCTTTGCCAAAGTGCTTAAGTACATGATAGAGTTAAGGATAGATATGAATAATGGTCTGAAGCAGAGCCTGGCTGAGGTCTCTAATTTCATGTGGGGGAAAAAAAAAGGAGGTTAAGAATTTAAGAGTGAGAGGAGAAAACAGGTGACAGGAATTGTGAATATCTGTATTTCCCGTTAGCAAACTGTTTCCATTGGTCAAGATCTAAATTTGGTTGAAACTGCAGTTCAAGGATGGATGATTGCTGGCACTACTTCATTCAAGATGTTATTGGATCTTGGTGGCTGCATTGGCTCAGGATGCATCAGCACCTCACTGACTGTATGAGAAATCAAATATGTTGTGGGCTGTCAGATCAATAAGTAGTGTTTTCCTCTATGTCAATATTGAAGATGATGTCTTAGCTTAGGGGTTTCCACAGTAAGAGCAGAAGGAAATTGTGACCATTTGTGGCTTGTGATCACTTTGGGATATAAATAAGTAGGTTATGACATTGGACAAGGGTAGTAGTGATAAGAGTTACTACTTGCATACAGTGTCTGTGTCACAAGTGGATGTGACAGGGCTCATTCTTTAGCAGATGCTCCCTTGCCAGTGTTAGATCAGTATTCAGCTGGACAAGGGTGGTGAGAGACCTCTTTTTTTCCTACAGTAAACAAAGCATTGCAAAGGGGAGCTAAACTCTAGTTGCCATACAAAACAAGTGTCATGCTTGTTAATGTCAGCTGATATGCTCCCAGAAATGATAGACAGCCTGTGTCTTTAACAAGAGCCTGGAGGGAGATGGAGATCATTCTGGACCACAGACCTGCCTGGAAGGTCAATGCTTTCTGACCCCATTCTCTTCCTTTCCCTTCCCTATGAATATTGGAAGACCAACCTGTCAGGGCAGACAAACAAAGCTAAAGCATTCAGCCTAGGTAACTCAAAACTCATTGCAGTTTAGATATCAATCTATCTATTTGTCTGTCTAATCTTTCTGTGTATACATATATGTACAGAAAAAAGAGAATGAGAGTGCTTACCTGGCTGTTGGAAAACAGCAAGGCTGCCATCTTTATTTGTCTGAGTAATCTTGAAGGTTTCTTGGATTTTTAATTCCCCTGGAAAAGTTGTCTGCACAGAGCTGTTTCACACAGTGTACAGTTATGTACTGATTCTGGGTGCAGGCTACAAAAATGAGGAGAGTGTGCACAGTGAGCTCTGAAATCTACATTTTTTCAGGGACGCGTTGCTCAAGAGATCAGCTAAGTATTGGGACTGGGTATTCCCTTGTTTTAGTCTACAAGGAGTAAGTTGATAGCAGCCTAGCTCTACAGAGACCTTCTGCTTACAGCTGTTGCCATTTTGGCTTTTCAGCTGTTTTAAGTGCTAAGCACTGTAATGGGAACTGAACTTATGGTTCCAGATTAGTTACTGAACTTGAGTAAAATCTATATTCAAGTTTGATTTGATGTTGGTTTTATTACCAAGATGCGAACCCAAAGTTTGATCACAGTAATGTGAGTATTCTACTGTGTCCTCGCTCAACCCTTCTGATATCTGACAACTTGATTTAAGATGTCTGAAGCGTGGTGATGTTGATCTCTCAATACAAGGGTGTCTTTCACTCACTAGTTCTCCTTCTTTCCAGGCACTTGCCAGCCCAAGCAAGAAGGCTTGTGAGTCTTATGAAAACTGATCAGGTAAGTTCTCTAGGACTCCTTTAAACTTACAGCATGAATAGAAATCAGTGTTGCTTCACACAACAAATCCACCTGCAATGACACCATGTGCATATCACAAAGTTAAGAAATTCAGACTCATTATTTTCTCCTTTATTGCACAGAGAATTGACTTCAGTGCTGACTGGAAGCTCATAACCATGCAAATTGGAGCCAACGATCTGTGCAACTATTGCATAGACCCTGTGAGTAGTGGAACTGGTTATGTCAAACTGTGGTGTCAGTGTAGAAACACCTCAAGAGAAATCATAAAGCCTTCACAGAGATAAAATGAGTTATATATGGGCTGCTGTATGTTTTGACAGGGGTTGTTGCTGGCAATACCCTGATATAAAAAAGTTACGAGCAACAGAATAGGATGGCTTTGTTTTCTCTGGTTTACTCTAGGATAAGAACCACTGCTTTGGCTACTGTTTTCTGACTGTAAGCAAAAATTGAAAGGGAAGAAATGCCTCACTCCTCTGATGTGGTAACTGCTCTGCTGCTAGCTTGGCCTCTTTAGACATCCAAGAATGGCAGTGGTAGTTCAAAGCGGTGCAACCCTGCAATTGTCATCATGCCATAACTCACAGTGTAGGGAGGTGCTAGGAACTGGTGAGCTGTATATATGAGGGAAGTTGCTGCAGTGCTCAGCCTTATTTGAATGTTATGCTTCTCTGCATTGTGGAGAAGCCTTTAGGGCTGCCATAAGGAGCTCATGGGAGTTGAGTGGGCAGGCAGCAGGGAGAGGCCACCTTTCACTGCCAGCTCTCACTCTCTTGCCTTTAATATGCTCACTTCTTATGAGCATTTTCAATTCTCCTGCAACCCCTTGTGCTTGAGAAATGTGCTTCTTCTGCAGAAGCCTTGCTAGGCATCTTTGCTGCTGCTGCCAAGTTTTATAGCCTTATTTATAGCTATGACCTTGACTTGCAATGATTTCATGTAATTTTATGAGAGCTTATCAGCTGGCTGTGAGCATGCTTATGGCTGCTTGGTTTATGCTGTTCAGCATGCATTCAGATTGGGTTCCTTCCTGCGTTTTTACATGAAGGCCCCAGTGGATTTGGGTTAAATCTGCTGCTACTCGACAAGGTTTATTTTAAATCCAAAATTTCACCAAGTGTCCCTATGTTTTGGATTAATTGCTATGTTTAAAATCCCCAGTCTCTAGAAAGAAGCAAGAACATTCTACTGACCACAGTGCTGTGGGGCAGAAAAGAAGTGAATTAGTGTGATTCTCCTGTCTCCCAGCCTAAATTCCTTGTGTCTCTATTTGACACTAATCTCTTCTGTTTCTATCAGGATCACTACTCAGCTGGGAATTACACCGAAAGGATTCAAGAAACTCTTGATATTCTGCACAAGGAGGCAAGTACTGTGAAATTATCCCAGCATTCTAGCTCACACTGAGACATGACTGACTGATGCTAGCTCTTCTGTTTGTTTGATTTTGTGGGGCTTTTTTTGCATTCTGGTACCAAACATATGCTGTTGACTTCTACAAAAAACATTTTCTTTTGTCTTGTCCATCTGCAGTAGTGAGATGTAGTCTGAAATGAAAGATAGTAACATTGAGTTATGGTGTGGGAGAAGAATCAAAAGCTGAGTTGGAGGAGTTTGGTGGAAGATTTGTTGCTTTTTCGTTCTCTTTAATTTTTTAATCCTTCCAATGGTGGAGAAAGGGAAGGGGTGTCAAATGGCTGGACTGTGGGGTAAAATAAATGCACTGTGGGCTGTGTAACCAGTTTCTTCTAAGCCAAAGTCTGACTTACCTTTCAGGTTCCGAAAGCTCTAGTGAGTCTGGTTGATGTGGCAGACATCCTCCCTCTGAGACAGCTATTTGTAGACACTCCAGTTCAGTGCCCCACTTATTTGGCAGAGTAAGGCTTGTTTGACTTTCTTTTGTCCTGTTTGTGTTCTTATTCCATGCTTCTCTCATAATTTGAACTGATGTTTAAAGGTAGCAGCATAGTCCTGTGGACTTCCCATGCAGTGCTGACGCCACCCTGCCTGATGGCATTTTGTTCCCTTGGCTTTGACCTAAGTTTTTTCCATATCTAGAACGGTACATAATGTACTCCTCAAAGGCTAGGGTTAAAGTTACTGATATAGGGTTCTTCAAGATGGGGTTGAAGTGCACAAACATTTAGATTTGCAAGAACGTGGTGTATTTGAGGAGTAGATAGGTTTTCCCTGTTTCAAAGGATTTAGTGCAATGGATAATTTGCATTCTTTGCTGACCTTTCAGACAGAGGCAAATTCTCTGTCTTGGAAATGCAAAAGGAATTGTTGATTGGAAAGGTATCAGCTCAGAAGTAAAACAGGCAGTACATTTCAAAGTCCTGCTTTCTACTTCCCCAGGGGCTCTGGTGGGCACCTCTGTCAATCTGCAGGGCCTTTGGATGCCAGGGTGTAATTAATGAAACAAACTACCTACCCTCTGTGCAGTGTGCACTACTTTGATACACCTGGGTGAAAACCAAAATTACTTGAAGTAGTATCATTCACGTGAGGCAGAAAATAAGACTAAGGTTTGAAATTACAATAGCAAGGACAATAAGATGTTTTTTGTGAAAACAAAATGTCATGAGGGCATTGGATAACAAAGGGTGGCATCTGCAATATCAGATGTTTAACTGTCTCTACTCCTGTTTTCTCCTCTAACCTCCCCCACAGTTACCTGTGTACCTGTGTTCTCACAGGAGAAGAAAACTCAGAAAATTTAACAATGGTGAGGGATGCCATCAAAGCTTACCAGGTATGACTATTAGGAGTGGTACAGTTACTTTATTTCCAGTAGAAGTGAGCTCTTGATTACCAAGCAACATATCATATCTGTATTTTACCCAAACTATGAACTGAGCAGGAGCTTGTTTGATGCTATCCAAACATATCATGTGACCAAAACTAGCAGCAGAGGTCTTCAGAAAAATTATGTTTCCTAGTAGAGGTTATTTGATGGGAGTTTAGTCACCAAAACCCTGTCCCTGGCAAACAATTTCAGTATTGTGTTCCAGCCTTCTCAGTCCCTTTGCAGCATCTCAGCCCCCTTTTGCCAATGTCTGTGGCTATTTAAGTTCACAAGTAAAACTTCCTTTTGATTCTAGCGCTTTCAGAAAACCCAAACAAAGGAAAAAGTTCTGATGCAGAGATCTTGTTGAAGTACTGATGGTGATTTTTTGTTCCTTGCAGCTTGGCGTTCAGAGACTCATAGAGTCTGGCAGATATGACACTCATGAAAATTTCACAGTGGTCATCCAGCCTTTCCTCCAAAATCTGAAAACTCCTCTTGATCAGGTATGATCTAAAGGTGATTTCTGCATTTAAAGAACTAAGGATGGGTATCTTAACTATAGAGACTATATTCAAAATAATTTCACTTTGTTCTGTGCTTTTCCTATGAGAAGTTGCTGCTTTTTGGTATAGTACAACAGATTTCTTCATATAGTGAGAAGTTCTTAGTTTTACCTATTGTTCTGTCAATATCAATCACTGTTTTGGAAAATGAGTCAAAACCTGATTTAAGAGGTTTGTTTGTGTATTTTCTTTAAAGTACATAAATGTTTTTCTTCCTGAAAAAGACCAAGTTATTATGTTACACTTCTTAAAGCAACATAGCTGCATTGCTCAGGTGAGACCATGGCATCAGCTCCCCTTTATGCCACATAGCTCATTTTTCTGTGTCTAACAGAAAGGGAAGTTTACCTATGATCTTGTGGAAGTAGTTTTATGTAGTTCATATGTATGTATATGTTGATGTATATTTCAGTTCCTTGAATGGCAAGTTCCAGTAAGCTGCAAATCTAGGAAAAGGCTCAAACTTTCCCTAAAGCTTAAACTATTTTCATATGTACCTGGAGCTAAGAGGAGATGGAGCAAAATATTTGGCAGGGATTGCTTTGGCATAATTGAACTGGACTGATTCTGAAATTGTTCCCAATAGCTAGTGAAAGTTTGAAAAGTCAAGATGCTGCTATGGACAGATTTGGAAAACTGGCTGAAAGCTTCACAGGCCTTTTGTTTTGTTTGTTTTTGTGGGATTTTGGTATTGAGGGTAGGGAGCACAGAAATAAAAACAGAAGAAGCAAAATATTTCTGAACTTTTTTTTTTGTAGTCTCACAAGCATTAGTTCAGATTTTAAGAAGTTCAGGATACTCTTTTAATTTCTTCTTTCACACGTTCAGATGTTCCTAAACTGAAAACTCTGTCTCTAAACATGGCAAAAGATACAGTGCAAATTTTGGTAGTAGTCCTCTAAAAAGCAAGTCCAACCACACTGAAACAAAACCTGCTCAAATTTTAAGGAAGAACTGCTCTGACCAAAAAAAGTTATTTCATGTGACCCGAATCTCAGTGTGACCCTAATCTCAGTATTCACATGACAGACAAGATACTTAAATTTCCAAACTCCATTTCCTTCAGATCCTCCAGTACCTGTATTAAAGTACAGCTTTGTTCAGAAAAGAAACTGCTCTGGTGTGCTTGGTCAGCCTGGCTGTCTTCCATCAGACACTTGCTTCTTGATCCTTTCAAAACTCACAGCTGTGCAGAAGGTACTGCAGAGCATAATGTTGCATGTGGTTCCAGGTCTAATGACAGCTGGAGCCAGGGAGAGGAACTAACTCATCCTTATTGCAGAACTTGAAGAGGAACTGTACCCGTAATTGAAAATAGTGATTTTGCTGCTTCTGGAAGGATCTGCCCATGGAGGGCACACAATCATCTCTAGCTGAGTGTTTCTGATAGTTCATGGGTGCTGAAGTACAGTTTGTATTGCCAGATAATCAGGAACCTTTCTTCAATGGAGCAGGAAGAACAAGTAACATGAATCTCTACTGGTTCTGATTTGGCCTCAGCAACTCCAAATTGGAAAGATGGGGATTTTTCTGCACTGAGATGTCCTTTATGCTTTTATTTGTAGGATGGGAATCCAGATGTCTCCTACTTTTCACCTGACTGCTTCCATCCAAGCCAGAAAGGCCATTCTCAGCTTGCCAAGGCTCTGTGGAATGCTATGGTAAGGTGACAGGCTCTGCATATAATGAGATCTTCACCTAGACCTGACTACCATTAACATATCTCTGTAATAAGCATTGCAATTCAGGCCTGAATAATGCTGGACCTTGTGTTTGTCTCTCCTTAACCAGTTTCCTTAACCCTGTGGCTTTGGCACTGCTCTCTGCCTAGAATCTCTTGGTTCTTAGTGTGTGGTGAGGAGAGGGGTGCTGCATGTGGATGGTCAGTCATTCTGTGACTTCAGCTGAGCAGCTTCAAGTCTTCTTCATCCATTTTTTATGCAAGGCAGGATAGCATTTAATAAGGATGATGTTTCTATGGGCTGCTATGGGAAACCACCAAATAAAGAATTGTAACTGCATCTGTCAATTTAAAACAGATTACTTAGAAGTTTGTTTTAAATCCATGTGTTGTTAATGTCTCATTAGGAATTAAAGTGGCTTTGATTCAGTTCAGTTTTACTACTTTTGGAAATGAGTTAAGCTCAATAAAGATGAGTCACTAAAGATTGCTTAAGCAAACCCATTTTACTTAGCATTGCAGTGCAGGAGTACCCAGCAGTCAGAGGCAGTATCTTGGATCCTGAGCAGTAACTTCCATATACTTTGGGGTAGTATTTTAACAGCTGACATGATCACTTGCAATCATCAAGCAGTACCTCCAATTAGGTTTGGTATTATCTTCTACACATAAACAATCTTTTGTTGGAGATGCCATCATGTGGCTTAGCTATAAAAAATTGAGGGACTCTTAATGTCTTTTATGCAAGAGAAGAAAGTTTATGACCTTGTCTTCTGGCAAAATTCCAAGGTACTTCATGTGCCTGCCAAAATCCTCCAGGAGTTTAAACTGCTCCACTGTAGCTTTCCACTTCCCATTTTAAGCTTCTTTCTAGAGCTGCTCTTTTGTTTTGCAGTTGCCATGTCCTTTCTGAGAAGTAGATGCATTTCAGCCTTGGCTGTAAATCTAGGTCTGTAAATACAGGCGTCTTTATATGGATTTGAAAGGTGTATTTATGTTGGAGTTTTTAAAATTAGAATTCTTATACAAATTTCAGTTGAACTGACATGGTTAAAAAATAGGTTCTTTTGTCTTTTTTTGTAGTTACAGCCTGTAGGCCAGAAAGCTGACTCATTTGATTTCTCAGCTGACATCGTCCTTGGCTGTCCAGCTCAGGTAAACATATTCACATTTTGGAAGCTTGCCATGAGGAGGCTGTACTGCTTGTGCTTGCTGCAGAGAGCAGGGATTTGGTATATGTGGAATAAGTTTACTCAAAGCTTTGTTTTCTGTTTATCTCAGAGCGAGCAGGTGTTGCCATATACCTGCGCTGGTGTCCCATGGCCATTCTGCTGTGCCCTGAATACTGATTGACAACATGCTGATTTGTGTGTTTGTAGTTGCAGCAGAGGCTGGTTTTAGTTGTTTGTGAAGTACAGAGGTAGCTCAAGCAGCAAACAACAGAATACACTGCATTAACTTTCCCATCAGCATCAATGAGGTTTGGGCACTGCAGCAGCTTTGAAAACCCAGAATCTGTTGTCTCTTGGATTAGTGGCAGGTTGGTTTTTCTGGCCTGATGCATAAGAGGAATACTTCAGACTCTTCAGAAGCTGCTTCTGCAGTTACAAAACAAGCTGCAGAACTTGCAGGACAGTTGCTAGGTACCAGCATGTGGAAATGACTGCTGCAGGCAGAAGTAATTGGCTCCCTGAAAAAAGGGTTTCAACAAGAAGGCCAAAGAACTGAACAGACTGGGGGGCTGAGTTCTGGGTTCTCTCAGTTTTGGAGACAGGCATTCAAGTTATACATGAGGCTTTTGTCCATATTGTGTCCATCCTGTCAGACAAGGAAAATCTGCTGAGTTATTAACCAGCATA
Organism: Pycnonotus jocosus; assembly: GCA_013400435.1. Taxonomy (NCBI): domain Eukaryota; kingdom Metazoa; phylum Chordata; class Aves; order Passeriformes; family Pycnonotidae; genus Pycnonotus; species Pycnonotus jocosus. The sequence continues at coordinate 80,213 of VWYP01007421.1, read as the reverse complement.
TTTCAGAACTCCTCAGGTTTGCTCAAATTGATCCTACTTCATTTACCCAGCATTCTTTCCAAGCAGCTTAAATGAACTCAGCAACTTCTTCAGTGCCAAATAATGTGGATTTTATACTTCTTTCCCTTCCTTCACTCTTATTCAAAGATGTTGCTTTTTAGAAGTAGGCAAAGAAAAATTTTATATCCCTTGAAAAGATATATGGCCATTTTTTTTCAGAAATGGTAAGCCTTCAGTAAGGCTAAGTGCTATGAAAACATCATTAATAGAAGTGCCAGTAGCCATGGAAAATTTTTTGGTTTGAGGCAACCTTAAGTACAATAAAAGCCTGCCTTCTAATTTTAGTGCTTTTTAAGTCTTCGTTATGCAGATGCTGGAGTTCTTCTTGATTGAGGTAAGTGAGCCTCCAGGTGAATTTTTTTAGCCTATATGATGTGCATGTCTTCCTGAATGCATGCTGCATTAGTAGGGGACAAAAATAACGATGAAATTTCTACAGCCTCCCTTGGAGGGAAGAATGATCTTTTCAGTAAGCAATCTTTCATCTCCCTGCTGCTGACACAGAAGAGCTGCCCATGTTTGTCTGGATTCTACATCGGTGCCTTTTGAAAGGACTAAACATGTAATAAAATCTAATTTGGAATGTTAGGAGAGGAAAATGGTAAACTCCAATCGGCATCTGGCATAAGTAATTTTTGTCCTAAGGTACTAAACACAAGTTTTATGAATTTTAAGGAAGGAGCATGGTTTCAAAGCCCAGGTTCCAATTTTATAGTTTAGGCAATTACTTTCTTGGTTATATGATACCTTGATATCACTTCCTATGTGATATCTAAGCCATACACTAGATACACTAAGCCATGTGCTTATTGCTTAGTTTCTCTTATTTTGTTTCCTCTTTCTCCAGAACAGTCCCTTCCTGGGAACATACAGGAATAGCAACAACACACCTGTGGAGCCCACTAGAGAGCCAATAGAGGTAATTGTTGGAATATTTGCTGCATTTTAGGCAAACTATGCAAAGATGCATCTCGTCTCTTAACACATCATCCTGAATTTATAGATTACATAAACTATTACCAGTTTTTGGACAGAGAACTCTGCCTTGCATTGCACTTTTCATTGTGTAAACAAATGTTTTCCTAAAAGTCAAACAAAATTAATTATATTAGTGGTGCAATTATATCAAAACTGTAACCAAAGTAAGTAACCTAGAATGCATAATGAATTCAGATAGCAAGCTCCTCCTCACAGTATGGAGAAGCTATCTTAGAATCCTGACCCCCAAATAATCTGAGGAAGGTTTAGATAGTCTGCTCTGAAGGCACTGTTCTTCCTTACACTCAAGTACGTTTAACCTGTAGAGGGCAGTCACCTTTACATATTGGATGTGTGACTGTATACAAAGGTGATAGGAATCCCATTTCAAAGGGACTTAATTTCCACCATGACTGAGCAACTATTATGAGGCATGTTGAATAAACTGCAGGAACAGATATTGTGTATAGGACTTGAAGAAATGGAGCGATTATTTGCTTGGCAGTCAAAATGGACTGGGCTAGTTTGACATACTGGGTGTGTTCATGACTAACCCAATTATCAAAATCTTTGTGTGCCATGAGGGTCCCAAAGAACAGCAGCTATTGTCTTAGCAAGTCATAATTTGCAGGACTGAAATGGGATTTTTTTCTGTAGAGCTAGAGTTACACTTTTAATAGGTAATTCTTGGACTTGCACTAAATCTCAACCGCAACAGCTTTTGAAGGGATAAAGGAAAGAAGTACAGGGAGAGGGTAAAGCAACACTTTCTGATCTAAAAATAAGCCTATCTGTCCTTTCTAGCTTCTGCAACCAGACTTCAATGGTTGATAGTGGAGCCTATTACAACACTTTTTCACAAGAATATATTAATTTGTTGTGATGTTTTTTAACGGCAACCATGCTTTCTGGTCCATGTAGTTTTACTCTGGTAGAATTGTGCAGTCACAGAATAATTGAGGTTGGAAGAGACCTCAGGACATCCATATGTTGAGCTACATAGGCATCAAACTAGGATCTATATTTTAACTTGGTTTTGCCCTTCACTGTACATCTAAACCATATATGTATTCCACATTATCTTTTAGCTACAAGATGAAACAATTTTGTAACTTCTCATTTCAGAACTGGGGCAGTGAACTGTCATGTCCTGATAGTACTCCATCTAGTCGTGTCCCAACATCAGGTGAGAAAGACCTCCTAACCTAAAATCACACATAGGAAAAAATTTCATCTTTTGTTTCTAAAAACAATAAGATGTTGAAATTGCACATCCTAGATGGAAACTAAACAATAAAAGCTGATATATTTAGCACCAGAGGGAAGAAGTCTGTCTTCCCATTCACAGTAAGTTCTGCATGACAGTAGGTATGTCTCTGTGGTTAAATGTGATCACGTTTATTATATGCATATATCATATACATCATTAATCATACAGCAGCATGGCAAGTTAAAATTGCCCAGAGGGTTAGTGACTAAGCAGTGCAGTGCAAGTGCTGTGTGTAGTTTGAAGATTTTACAGGGAGATTTTTAATATGAAATATTGGTCTATGACCCAAACCTGTAAGCCAATTAAAAGACATTGAATGTATGCATCTGTAAACATATCTAGTCTGTTTTCACTTTTTTACCTAAGCTGTTGTAAGTTCTATTTCTTTCCATGTTATTGTAATACACTGTTGCAAGCAAAGGCAAGAAGTGAGGCACTTTGCCTAGGTGACACACAGAACATGGGGATTTTTCCACCTTAACGTCTGCAAAAGTGCCATCAGATTGGTACCTAAGACTTGGATGTTTATTCTATTAAACAGTACTTTGTCAGTTGTCAGTAATCCTGCTTTTGTTCTCCTACTGCTTTTTAGTACATGAGCTACGGCCTGCTGACATCAAAGCTGTAGGAGCACTTGGAGATTCCCTGACTGTGAGTACTGCTGTATTCCCACGTTTAGAATGAGAAGAGCAGTTGTCGATTTCTACCCAGATGTTTTCGTGTCAGCTATCATCAGACAGAAAACAAATTGCTTTGGCTTGGCAAAGCAAAACTCATCTACCTGGTTCCCTTTGCAAAGAAATAGCCTGAAGGGATATGAGTGACACTGGCAATTGTGTAATCCAGTAATGAATAGTTCAGGCCAGCACAGAAATAGGATCCCATTCTCTGTTGCATACAGTTTATTCAAGTGTTTTTGAAAAGGAAAGCGGCTGTTTTATGGGAATAGTCTCTTCTGACATGAAAGAAAAGAAGCGAAAGCAGTTGATATTTTTGATGCAGGAAGACATTTTGCTGAAAACTCCCATGGAAATAATTGACTGCAAAATGAAGTGTGTCCCACTTGAGATAATTCTATTTCTTCTGTATTTCAGAGTTTTGCTTTCAGATTTTGCTTCCTGGGTTGGATGTTTTTCAGTTAAAGTTCTGTACTATTCTATTTTAAGTACTAAGAAGTGGAGGTTTAAAACAAAAAGTAGACACAAAAACAAAAAAGGCCCCAGAGAAGAATAGCAGGGGATACTGCTGACATGCACTGAAGTTTTCTGAGAAAAAGTTCTAGAATTACACAACCCAACAGAAACTGGTCTTGCATGGGAGGAAAGCAAACATTTGCATCAACAGTTCCCATGAATTTTACCTTCTGAACTAAACCAGTGTGCTCCTAGCAGCTTCTGTTCCTGTTGAGTTCAGAGGGACTTGAAGAGTCTGAAGCTCTTAAATGATCAGGCTTATCTTACAGGCGGGTGTGCATGTCTTCATTATGCATCATGCACCTTCTCATTAGCTCTGAAACTGATTTTGCTTGACCTGATGTAATCCTGCATTTCCCCCTGCTGCAAAGCTTTGAGCTTTTCTTAGAAGAAATCCATGAAGCACTACAAGTCTCCCTCCTATCCATTGCCATGACTCTTAATTGCTTTATTTCCTCCCCCACATCAAATGCTAGGTATGTGCACTAGCACATCTCTCTTATTTTAAATATATTAGTTCTTTTAATATAGGAAATATGTCAGAAAGCCCTAGTGATAGGGGCCAGAATATGATGCTTGATGTCTCTGTCTCAAGAGCTGAACAAGACGGGTTCTCGTAATGCCATTATTCATGCAGTTCCTGCCAGTTGCCACTGCCACAGCAAGGTGTTTTGGGGGGTTTTATTAAGTGATTTATTTGAGGGGTCCAGAAGAACTGGCAGAGCATTTCCCACATGTGTGCACATACTCACACCTCCCACAGCAGCCACACATGCTTTGTACAGCATAACTCACCTTGGCACGGACGGGCTGCAGCAGCAAAGTCCACCAAGGCCTTTTGTGATTGTCCTCCTGATACTCCTCACAAGACCCCTGAATGCAGTCAGTGTTTGTGGCTGAATGGGTGCCATGGTTTTTTGAAGAATACAAAATTAGGTGGGACCACTAAAAATCTGTAAAGCTGCAGAAGAACCCCTTCCCAGGTTTGCTGCCCTGAATATGAGTCAGGGTGCTGACCTTGTAGAGGTCTGTCCCCATCCTATGAGCTACTCATATTCAGCACAGAGATCTTTGTTATGATGGCTTTATGTATTTATTTAATTTTGAAGGATATGGAAGTTCACAGTGCAGGAAGGAAGGCTGTGTCAATCTAGATACAGTTAGAGATCAATGAAAAATTGAGCAATTTAGTCATGTCACTGGTTAGAATTCATCTGTCTGACTTCTCTAGCACCAATGCACAGTGAAAGCAATAGACACACCAACGTGCTTATCTATACTGGCAAAAAAAATCCTGTCTACACCTCATCAAGTTTGTGTGTTAAGTAGCAGACTGGATCCAGGAGAGGAAAAATTGATTGTACACCAAAGATTTGTTTTCTTGGCAGATTAAAAAGCAGCTCCTCTGATTTATGTACAGCTAAAACTGGATGGGGATTTTTCATCAGTGTTTGGGGCTTTTTTCCTGGATTATTAAGCCTCTCAAAATCATCTTTCTTCTGGAAATGCCAGGATGAACCATTTTCCATCAGAAAAGAATCCAAACAAATTCAAAGCTTTTGATGTTAATCTGGGTCCCATTGGGTTCCTAAAACAGTATGAGTAGCAGCTTTACAGTTTTATGTCCTTGACCTTACAATCTGATGTCCTCTGGCTGGAATATATCTCCTGTGATGGTCAATGGTCTGCTATCTAGATGAGTTCCTTTTGTGTGTGAGGATAAGCACAGAAAATTGAAGTATGGGAGATTCAGGGCTGCTCACAGGCCAGTGTGTGCTGGTGAATAAGGATATGGGCTACTTACACTAAAACTGGGATATTGCAAAAGGCTGGCTGGATGCAGAGTAATGCAGAGTTACCAGAATGCTTCTGCACTTTCACAACATGATGTCTATCTCACCTAAATTTGTAGGGCTTTTTTTCTTTTAGTTATCAATTGTTATTTCCATCTTCTCCAGACTGCAGTAGGAGCCAAAGTACCAGACCTGCAAACAGACTGGAGGGGACTTTCCTGGAGGTGAGTGAAAATACTAATTTTTTTCTCTCTGTTTTTGTCCACACAGTTAAAAGTGTGGGTCACCTGGTTCTGTAGTTACATCTTTGCGTGTGTAAATTCAGGGGAAGGATGCTGACAGCAATTATTGCTTGGTAGGATTGGAGGAATCAGGACTGGAAGAGAAAAGGAGTGATTGCTATGGGGGCAGGGCAGGGGGTGTGTTTGTTTTTGTGGGCTTTTTCTTGCTTCTTTTTTCTTTTGTGTGTGTGTGTTAACCCAACCTGATTGCTACAGGTGTGGTCCTGTGTCACAGTATCTTTTAGCCTTTCACTAGTGTCTCTGGAGCTTATTCAAAACGTTGCTGTGATTATTTGCTGCAGTGTCTATACTCGAAGGTCTGAGTGAGTGTGGATTGGCATGAACATGGCGAGAGCATTGCATACATTCTCAGTGAATATGTTCCAAACACCTTTGCTATTGCAAAGTGGGCAGACAATGCACATCACAAGGTGTGAAGCTCAATATTCCTCCTAGAGTGGAAGAAAACTGCCTATGTATGGTTGATAAGTGTGTGCATGTATCCATTGTTCTCTTTGCTCTTTCTGTGTCCCTTTGCACGTGTCTGGAGGCATGGATATTTTCAGGAGGGCCTGCCACAAGTGGTGTAAGAGTGTATTGGCTCTGCACACAGACAGTTTTTAATGGTAGAGAAAGAGGCTCCCTGTAATCGTCATTGCAGAATTGCAAATAGGTAGCTAATGAATATTTAATGTGGTCTCTCCTATGCATAACTGCACACAAATACAGTTTCAGCAAGGAAACGTGGAGCAGCTTTAGCGAGGAAGTAATGCCTTTCTGTGGTAGGTGTCCCAGCATGTCCATATGAAAAATCAGTTCTCCCAATATGGTCTGTTCCCAGCCTGAAGGCATAGCTTCTATCTTAGTGCTGCTCTGCTTTGTTTAATGTGAGTTATCGTTTCACTACTTTCCCTGAATTCCTGTGGTTTATCTCCTTAGTCCTGTTTGAAGCAAGTATTTTGGGGAGGAGGTTGTTTTTTAATTCTTGGGCTGATACAACAACATATGGTGACAATAAGACAGATGGCTGCAGGATTAACCCTACTGGGTGATTTTGTTCTTTCCCTTTGTAGTATTGGAGGTGATGAGACCCTGGAGATCCAGGCTACTTTACCCAGTGAGTATCCTAGAAAAGCAAAAGTTGGGTATTACACTGAAAGTCACTTAAGTGAATGCTAGGAAACATCTGGAAATGGTCATTCTTTCCTTGAAAGCAGTGGGGATGCCCATCTGTTGTGGGTATAAGCAGTTCATGTGAGTGAGAGCTGAAATCTAGGCTGACCTGATTAGCTGTAAAGTTGATTCAGCCCCTCCACATCACAGGACCTGCATGTGATTGTATCATCCTTTTGACCAAAAGAATTAGGAGAAATGTGCTGAAGATGACAGAAGTTCATGGCAGACCTGCTCCTCCCTTATTTTGTTTTGTTCTTTATAGTGACTGTCTATAATGTCTATGGGCAAATGAAGGGTTATGAAACAATTAGTCCATCTAGCCAGGATTGTTGAAAAAGCTATGGTTCTTCCTGATGATTTCAAGTTGCTACATACCAGTGGGGAAAAAAAAATCTAAAAGTACTAAAAATTTTTGCCCTAGTGCTCTGTGTAATTGGGCCTGTTGTTTCCATAGAAACCTCTAAGTGGTCAACAGTGACAATAAATTGGAAGGCATTTGGTTTACAATGGCTGCTCTATTTGTATGTGATCCATGCTGTAGAGCAGTTTGACAATATCTGACATTGTTAGTAATAAAATCTGATGTGCTTTGCCTTGTACCAGGCACATCACTATGTTTGAAGAAAAATAGAAGGTGCAATTCATTTATGCATTATAAATGAGATTCTATAAAGAGGTTTCAGACAGCACTAGAGACACAGTAACAATAACAGTTTTCAGACATCATGCTTCCCCACTGAAAGTTTCAGTGAAATCTAGAAAAGTGAAAAAAATTCACTTCTCTGACACAAGTATTATTATCTAGCTGGAGGAGTGAAAGGTAGACGGCAATATTCAGGGTATCTGCTTCTGGTACATGAAAGAAAGAAACCATGAATACTCTGACACTTAAATTCAAGACTGGTGATTTGCCCAAGACCCACCTATGCATCTCCTGGGCCACCAGGCCCTGACTCCCCAGGTCCATGGAGAGAAATAATTGCAGTGATGAAATCTGGACAGTAACTAGAGTCTTCAAAGCAGATGTGTCTCTAGCTCCTGTAAAGTCAAGTGAGTGAGGGGAAAACACAGGTCTGTGTTCTCACCGCTCAATTGGCTCCTGCTTCTGCAGGGAGGCAATGCTGCTGGTTGTACTGTGAATGGTTAAACATTGGGTTTTTTTCTTTTTAAGATATCTTGAAGAAATTCAATCCAAACCTTTTTGGCTTCTCCACTGGCACTTCTCAGGAAACAGCTGGATTCAACGTTGCAGAGAGAAATGCCACAGCACAGTAAGGACAATCCCAAATGAGAAAGGCAAAGGAGTAAGAAGGGATAGACTGACAGGTTACCTTTGTGATGCATGTCAGGGCTGAGGTAATGCTGATGACCTGCTGGTACTCAGCATGTTTCAGTGGTCTGATGTTTCTAATTGTGAGGTTTGGTTTTTTGGTTTGGTTTTGTTTGTTTGTTTGTTTTTGGTTTTGGTTTTGATTTTTTTAATTCCATTCGATATTTGAGGGATTTATTTGTTATTTTTTTTTCTAAATTAGATACAAGCTTCCTTTATTTATTCAATATCTGCCTATAATTTTTGACCCAATGCCTTAGTTATGCTTCTAATTCAACCAGTACCTTTTTCTGCCCAGTCTTCAGTGTACAGGTCCCTAATTCACTGTCAGGCAATATCTATAATGGGGAGAAAATTCACAAGCATCTCTTCTATTCCTTGATTTCTACAGAATGTGCCTGAAACTAACAAATAGAAGCCCACTGTTACCCTAATGGCATTAAAAATTATCCCTGTTTGCAGTGCAAAGGAAAAAAAAAAAAAGGCAGCTGGAAAATAACTCCTTTCTCCTCTTGAAGAAAAAAAATCTACTAGTCTGTTAACAACCAAAACATGTAAGAATTTGTATGGCTTACACTGTGCTTGCTCCATGAATAGTCACAGAATTGGTTTCCAAAGCTTTTTGTGACACCTTTAACAACCATTAAATCTGCTGCTAGGGAGATTTAGGATAACTATCAAAGCCTGTATAGCTACTAAATATTTCATAGATTCCCTGAGCAAAGCTGACTCAGCATGATCAATATGGTTCTAGGAATCCAAATAATGTGACTGCATTTGTGTAGCTGCTGGAGAGAGGCAGGGCTTATCAGCTCAAGCACAGTCTTTTTCTAGTATATCAGGAGCTCATTTCCAGCTGGTGTCTCAGCATGGTCTGTGCTTTGGCCCATGGATGTTGCATCCTGTCCAGAGCTGGACTGGGATTCTTGAGCCTGGCAGTCCCACAGTGTAAGCACTCTCTTCCAGCCATAAGACAAGCCATAGGAATTTAAGGCTGAATCAGGAAGGCTGGTTAGGTGCCCAGCTTCTGTGTCAGCACCAAACTCCCCCACTAGATTTTTGAAGGGAGTTATGCAACTCAATGTCTCTGTGCATCTGGGCATTAGTGGTTTTTTCCCAAACAAAATGCACTGAGGCCAACTCTGAGATGGGAAGAACTCATACTAGTTGCCTGCCACTTGGCAGCCATCCCAGCTGAAGCCTTTTACAGATCAGATTATTCACTTGTGCAACTTGGTCCTTCAGTGTTTGCTCAGCCTTTTGAGGCATCACTTTCCTTATACTGATTTCTGCTGATCCTGAGTTCCCCTGCAATGAGGAGTGGGGATCAAGAAGGTGAGGTGCTTTTAGAGCACACATCTAAAATCTTCTGTTCTCTCTCCTAGTGACATGCCAGCCCAAGCACGTGCATTGGTGGAGCTAATGAGAAGCAGCTCGGTAAGTGGGATTTGGGTAAGTGGGATTTGGGCCACACCTCGGTGCTGCCGTGGTCTCTGGGAGATGACTGTAATTAATGGGATGCTTGAGTCGTGGAGAGTGCTTTACTGATGAAAGAAAAGTCTTTGTCTGCTGTGCTTTCCAAGAGAAATATGCCATATGAATTACCCCTAATGTAGGGTGCAGTGCAGCCAGGAGATGTAAGGATGGTAGTGAGGAAGAGGAGAAATCTGAAGGCTCTGGTGAGATGACAGGATTGCTTTGTTGAGCAGCAACCTTCAAAGTGATGGTAATACAGGGTGAGTTAAAATTGCTGAAGCAGGTACCTGCAGACCAACATGAGTCACAATATCCACAATACTGGGAAGAGGGACTACTGAAGTCTCCAGGAGAAAAAGCCCTCTCAAAGTCTGGTTTTGAGCAGACAAATAATTAATTAGTGACCAGTAACCTGTAACCCTAGAAATGGATGAATCTCTGTCACACCATAATATTTTAGAGAATTAGTAGGGGATCTAGCATTGTGGATCAGTCTGCTGTGCTAAGTCCACTGAGGGCTACAAAGGGCATCAAAAGCAGGGAAGGGAAGAAATCTGAGAAAGCCAAGGCTGCCCTGCTCTGAGTGTTGGCTGAATTTGAGTGGATGGCTGTCTGGGTGTGAGCTGTTGGTTCAGGGAGAGCATTCCCTCTAAGGGAATGGGAGTGCCTGGTGCTCGTTGGCTCAGACTGAATGGGAAAGGAAGGCACTGAATAAGCAGGATTTGTCAAAGCATGTGGCTCTCCATGCCAGAACTCTTGATGGATGCTGCATGCTCACCCCACTGTCAGTTACTCTGCATTGCCAATTGTTTGGCAGAGTGAAGGGAGCTGGCATGGCTTTTCAATAGAATAGAAGAGGAGAGGCTGTCGTGCTTTGTTTTATTCACAGCTTTTTATGCATTTTTTTAAAAAGAGAGAGGAGTGTGTCCCTGCCATAACATTGCCTCTTCATGAAAGTCTTTCTGAGAAAATTGCTGGTTAAAGAGGAGAATTCAGACCTATGGGTGATTCCCAGGCCCTCCCTCTATTTGTGGGATCCTTTCGCAGATGTTTGTTATGTAAATGCACCACACTAAAAATAGTTGCCTTTGATTCCTTTCTTTGTACTGAATGTTACAAAATGTTTTGATGAGATCCAGCTCTCAGCAGCGCCTATTGTTAGCTTGCGGTGACGTGGATGCTGCAGCTGCCCTTATATGAGCTCAGTGAAGTCACCAGCCTCCTGGACTCTTCTATTTTAATCCAGCTGTCTGTTCCCTGGGGCACCCCTTGCCCCTCCTGGCCACGGGGTAATTCTTGCCCAGCTGGCAGGGATCCCCAGCAGCTCCAGTTCCACAGCTACATGAGTCACTCCAGCCTGCACTCCCACACGGCTTTATCCCCACACTGCCTGCAGTGTGCAGCCATGGCTGGCAAATCTCTCCTGTCCATCCCTGTTCTGAAGCTGACATTCATTTAGTGATGCTTGCTGCCACAGTCACATTTCCCTGCTTGGTTACCCTGACAGAGCTTGTCTGCTGAAGGGAATTTCCTTAGAGAAGCCAAGGTGAATTGCAGTAGACTAGGAAACAGTTCAGATTTTCCCCCTGGAGAGATGCTTTTCCTTTGCCAGCTTAACTCAGCATACCTCCTTTGTTCTGCCCTACTGTCAGTGCCCCATTTAGTCCCATTTGTGAATGTTACCTCTGCATGCCTAAGCAATAGATGCTGCATTCTATTTATTTTATGTGCCACTAGAAAATTAACTTCAAGGAAGACTGGAAGCTGATTACCATCCTTGTTGGAGACAACGACCTATGCCAGTACTGCTTGGACAAGGTTTGTATCTCTGAATTAGGCATGCTCATCCAGGCATTTGGCAGGTGACCAGCCCTGGAAACATAGCCTTTCTCTCTCTCAGGGAGCCAAAGTTCCTCTTTGTTTAAAAAGCACTTAGAAGTCCTGCCCCTTTCATCTGTATTGTATCAGGAACAAGTGCATGGCTTTTAATACAGGGGCACTGCAGCTCTGGAGAAATGCATGATTGAAGTCCTAGGAACCTGCTCATATTGAACAAAACACAAAGATTAGGCTGAAGAGTTCTCCCTGCTTAACTGGACAAAGTAATCAGTGTGGTGTCTCAGGCCTGTTAGGGGACACAAGTGAACACATTTCCACACGATAATTACTGAGGATGCCCAATTCCTGCTTCAGAATGACACCCAAAATAATAATATTGGTTTATAGTGAAAAACATGTCTTTAGCTGTCAGTGGTCATCCCCTCTGAAACTTTGTGTGGCACAGACTGGGGGTGTGTACCCCAGCTTGTTGAAATGACCAGGCACTGTTCTCTCTTTTGCTCTTTCCTTTACAGGCCTGAAGCCCTTGTCCCCACAGCTACACCTCTATAACAATAGTCACAAAGTTGTTTTGCTTATGGGCTTTGTGGGGTCTGACTGCCTTCATATCAGTTTCTACAGACGAGCAGTTTGAAAAAAAAAAGATATTGTTCTGTTCATAAGGTAAACCAGTCTGCTCTGGGTGCCATAAAAGACAACCAAAAATCCAAAAATATGATCAATATAGTCATTATCAGGGAAAGGCTCTGCCAAGATACTTCAGGCGTGCTGGTAAACTTCTTGATCTGGAAAGATATCTGCCAACAAAAGAAAGAAGGAGCATATAGTTGGTTTATCTTCTCACAAATGACTTCATTGGTTCCTGAAAAAGACTTTTTTCTTTTTTTTTTTTTTTAAACAGGAAACCTATTCAGTGCAAAAATATGTAAAGCACCTTCAGGACACTCTGGATATTTTCTATAAGGAGGTAAGCTTTTAAGATACCCTAGGAAGCTATGTTCCTGGCAAGTACACTGATGTTTTTCTCACCTCTGATAGACTGGCAGTGATTATGTTTCATACAAGGTCATCTTTCAAATAGCTGGAGTCAGACTGTTCTTCAGTGCTGCATTTCAATGACTGGACTAGCTAATGCCCTGAGAAAGAGAACTGCAGTTTCAGAAAAGCTGTGTATTTGACAATATTTATGCTGTGGACCAAACATACCATGACAGTTTTCGTGGCTAAACCAACCATGAACAGTTTCATTTACCCTAGAGCAAGTGGAAATGTCCCAGGGAGTGAAGCAGCATTTTGGCTAGTTTGTACTAGCTGCTGGAATTTTTTTGGCTGACAGCCACTGTACATCTCCCTCCCCCTCCTTTTATACATCATCCTTGCACATGCCATTGGCTGCAGCCAGTGCAGTTTGCACTGACTCCCTGACCTACGGATGGCACTTCTTGCTCTTTGTAGTGGTATCATGTTCTGTTATTTGTAACATGTCTGTATGTCTGGTTATTATAATCCTCACAGCTCCCAAGAGTCTTTATCAACGTGGTGGAGATGCTGGAGCTCTCTGGACTGCGTCAAATCACAGCAAGCTCTTCAGAGTGTGCTTTGACAGCAGAGTAAGTGAGCAAAACAGCTCTTTCCCTATAAAGTGATTTTTTTTTGGCTCAGTCTCAGTTTCTACAGGAGGACATCCACACTGAGCTTTCCAAGCTACTTGCATTGCTGCCTTGACCCAATGCACTAGTTCCCATCAAATTTCTATTACTTCTTGCAATAACCCAGCTAAAAAGCATGCACCTGTAGATAGCAGAGTTCTCACTTCTCAGCTGTAAGGCATCATGACACAGCACAAGTCAACATATGATTGCTGTACTGCAGAACCTCGAAGGCTTTTTTGCCCAGCTGCACAGGTTAACGTCCTTGATTCCTCTCTTTGTTTCCAGTGCTGCATTACCTCTGCTGCAGGCTGGACTGCACAAAGCAGAGCACAACCAGAAGCTGCTCCTCGCACCTAATGAAGGGGACCAAAATCTTAACTCAAAGAAAGTTGAGAGATTTATTTTAGAAAGCAGCTGAGTCTTTAAAGGCATCAGAATGGACATGAAAAGGCTCTTTTAGTCTTGCAGAGAAAGGTATAACAAAGACCAGTAGCTGGAAGGCGACACCAAATGAATTCAAATTAACTTAGGCACAGATTTTTAAAAATACAAGTGATTAACCACAGGAACACACTGAAAGGGAAAATAATGAATTGATGATCTTGCCCAATGTCTTCATATTTATTCCAAGCACATTCTTAGAAGATGAAGATGAATTTCAGTGAAGCACAAGTTATTACCTCTTATTATGAAGGTAACATAATAGAACAGAGTGGTGCAAGGACTCACACTGCAAGAAAAGTTTGTCTTTTCTAACTTTAAACTCCCTGATGTCTGAAACTCTGCTATAAGTCCATTTATGGGGTGGGTTATTCTTGTTATTCTAACGTATGTGATTCCCTGCTAATGAATGCTAGTGTGGCATACTGAACACTTTTTTGTGTTTGGCTCAAGAGGTGTGGATCCTGCAGCTCTTTCTGCCTGTGATAGGTGTTCATTTTGAAAAGTAAGTCAGTAGAGATTTTTCTTTTCTGAAGTGTCTGTCCATTCCTAGGCCACCAAGGTAGCTCTCCCTTCTGCATGTGAGCTCTGAACACTTATCCTGATCTTCTTGAAGCAGACACACAGTGCTGAAGAACTGTAAATAGACTATCCTAGACTGGCTTTTAATTTTAATATTTCTTTCATTAAAGGAAAGTTTGTCCATGTTTCTTAAACCCAGAGGAAAATTCTTCTGAATTACAAGAAATTGAGAGAGTTAACAGAGATTTTCAGGTAACACATTGATTCTGTATCTGGTCATCTTCACTTGTGTCTCTTTATATTGCTTCCCTCGCTGCCCTTCCTGTCATGCATATCCTCAGCAGTACAGAGAGAGAGATAACTGGAAAACAACTTGGCTCCAGCCTAATCAAAACCCTACCCAGCTAACCTGTTAGTAGCAGTGCAAGGCTTTCTACATTGCCTTGTGATGTGACCTCAGTTCTGAGCTGGATGCAGATGGAGACCAGTTCTGTTTCCAGCTGCTGTTTCAACAGCCAAAAGGGATTTAGTAATGATGGCTGCTTTGTTGATATGTGTTTATCTGTTATGAGTCCAATGAGTAGCTCACATGAATTAACATGTCACTGCAAGAGTGACGAATGACCTTGCATCAGCTATTTTGTGGTTACTCTTAGCAGAAGAAATTAACGAAACCAACCGTGGGCCAGCTTGCCATCTGAGAGTAACTTTTCATAGCTTCAGGCATAAGATTCACTCAAAATTAACAGAGGCTATAAATAGCTATTGGAGCAGAAGCTTTTTCCATCAATGTTCTTACGAATACAGGAATCACTGTATCACATCACATTATGTTCTCCATTCTGACTCTGGCAGTGGCTGTTGTCCTATGAATCTGACAAAGCTCAAGAAATTCACCCTGGGTAATGCTTGTATAAGCCTGCTAGAGGGGTCATTTTCCCTAACTAAGGAAGAGGGATTAGGAATGTTTTGAGATATGACCAGAAGCATTAGCATTTATACCCATAAGATGGCAAGTTAAAACAAGATGGGTTTTTTTATTTGTATGAATGTCTGTGACCATTATTTTTGAAAGTGGCACATAATTTTTCGATGTTTAAGTATTATTTTAATTCAAGTACATCTTTCTGAAAAATCAAGTGCACTTCAGCCTCAAGCTGGCATTCTGGCCTCATTTCTCAACCTTCTAGAAATGTTGATCTTGTTGCTTTTTTAAATAATATTCTGCAAATTTTAATCTCATTGCACTTGTGCAGTTTTGGTTTCTGTAAGTAAGGTTTGAACTACATTTTTTTCTGGCTTTTGTTGGATTTTTTTTTCAATCAAGCAATTAAAAAATTATTTTTGTTTATATTTATACTTTATATTTTTTACTTGTTTGTTTGTTTGAAATAATCCAGCTTCTGTGCATTTTCCTCATGAAAATCTCTTCATGAACCGATTTTCTTAGCCATTTTCTTGACTGCTTTATAGCATTTAGCTGGACTTAGACTATTTACGGCTTCCTACACTGAAAGATGTGTAATCTGCATGTTTCTGGTAGCTGACAAACGTTAGATGAGCCTTGCAAGTAACTCTTCTGTTTTCACTAATTACACTACACGCAGGCTGGAGCCTTGCAGCTGATCAACAGCGGTCGGTACGAACAGCGGCAGGACTTTGCTGTTGTCATCCAGCCATTTTTCAGGAACACCTTGTTGCCCCTGGATAGTGTGAGTCCTGTTTTGTTTTCTCATTATGCAAGGGCCAGTATCTTGGTTTCTCTTAAGCCAGTAAGATCCACGCCACAAGGAGCGTGTTTTCTTCCCATTGCACAGTCTAGTGGCACAGTGTGGTAAGAGTGAGAGAGAAGGAGACAGGAGGTATCACAAGAAGGCAAGAAGATTCACAATAGTGCCGGTGACTCAAAATGGTTTTAGGAAACATTCATAGCATGCACCCATAAACTAGACACCCTCTGACTTTCTCTAAACCTTGTTGAGGTTGGTTAGCATTCACCACAGTTTCCCGATTTAGGTTATGGAATGTGTTCAGGTTTTCTTCAAATGGAGACTAGCACTTGAATCTCTGACTCATCCAAGCATAGACACAGGAAGCAGCCTTTGAAACCAAACACTGATTCTCCATCTTTTCTCCAGCCTTAGCATTATGTATGCTGTGTAGTTAAGGATACAAATATCCAGCAGGAATCCTCATCAAAACAATCCAGTTTTGCATAGTACAGACCTTTTTTCATACCATCTCCATTTTTTTTTCTGTCAGCCTACAAGGTTGACCAATGGTCACCAGACAGGTAGTGATGAGACAAATTCCCTTTAAGAGAGACATTTGCCACAGTTGGGTAAGCCCACCATTTTTATTGTTATCTGAAATTCAGCAGAAATTTCAACACTTGAAAGGTTGTAAGTCTGAGTCACAGGAGTTTAAAAAGCAATAATAAGCTCTTTTCTATCAGTTCTGTACAAAATGGAATGTGGGTCAATGGCAGGGTCCTTGTAACAGCTGTGAACCTTGTTGGCTTAACAAGGTAACAGCCAACCTTGTTGGCTTAATGATAAGTTTAGTTTTGTTACGAAAATTTCTGTGTGAAGTTGAGCAGGCTGCATTACACAGGAGGTCTCGAGGTGCAGTCATCAGCCCATAGTTAGGAGCACTTAAGTTTATTACCATTGTGAAAGTATGAACATATTGCCTTTAGGAAGATACCAAAATGGTGAAGTGGTATATCAAGTATACTATTAGATATAATATGTCAGATCTCAAAGATTGAAACTTGCTGAGAAATAAATTTTTGGTTTTATTGCAGAATGGCAAGCCAGATATGAGTTTCTTTGCTGCAGACTGCTTTCATTTCAGTGTAAGAGGCTACGCTGAGATGGCCATGGCTCTCTGGAATAATATGGTAAGGGGTTACAATTTAGATGCCTATGTGTTTGTGGTAGCGGTATCTACAAAAGATTATGAGAAAGGTGTCTGATACAAGAGAGTAAGCAAGACATAAAACTGATACCCTAACAAGGGGGAGTTGCTCAACTCTGAGGTTCTTCTCACTCTGCATTGCTTAGGGATGTAATCCAAAGTGATTATATTGCATGAAAGGGTGTAAGTCTTTGCTCATTCAAAATGAGAAGTCCCAAGAGTCTTAATGTAATGAAAACTTCCTTTCTGATTTGGTAAATAACTTGCATTAAAACAAAAAGTCAGCCTAGTTAAAATTCAGTTCTGCAGGTTTGCTGAAAATGTCTGTTCAGTGAGCTTGCCCTTCTTCAGCAAATTCTGTTATATTTATTAGGAAAACATATATGGGACTGAATTTTTGCTGCCATTAATAGTGTGGACATGTTGTACCACCCACTCTTGTATCCGAGGCAGTTTTAGTAGAGTCACTAAAACTAATGGGGGGCTGAAATCAAGCTTATGATGCTTGTAATCACATTCCATCTGTCATTTTGGGGGAAATGATAGCTTTCAAATAGTGTTGGAAGAGGGTGTCAGAGGCACATGCTAGACTTGATAACTCCAAGGTCACAGTTGCTTTCTGAAATGTTTCCCCACATTGGAATGAAGACTATGCAGCAATATTTCCTCCCCTTGTCTTGTAAACACCAGTAGCCAAATACATTGTGCTAGCAGAAATCCTGTATCCTGGTTTGTGCAAGAAACAAGCATAAATGGAGGTGAATTTCTTTTCCGTCCAAGTAAAAGTTTGAGCAAGATAAGAAACTTACAGGATACCCCAGAATGAGCTTGAAAATAAAGACTGGAAAATGCAGGGCAGGAATCTGTGCAATTGCCCAGTATAGCAAATGAGCTGTAGGTCCAGGAATATAGAATATACAATGCAAGCACGTGCTCGGAGTAATTGATTTGTGCATGCACAAAAAATCTGCATGTTTTCTGTCAGGCTTCCCTATCTGGGACTCCAGATGACAGCAGGCTGGTAGGCTTCACTCTGCTTCATAGCTTAAAGAGGGCTAATGGTGGGCCAGAAACCCCAGGTAAATGTAGAAAAATTGAAATTGAGCATAGCTGAGGGTTTCAAGGAAAAAAGAGTACCTGGGCATATGGCGGTCTTAAATTGGGTTTCTGTTGCCATGTGGTATTCCTATTGGCCATTACTCATTCCTGAATCACCATCAGTCTTTTTTCCTATGCCACCAGAGTTGTTTTTTTTTCTGTCCAGACTGTCACTCATTTCCTACGCATATAAGGATATTGACACAAAGCTTTCTACTGGGGTGGCAGGGATCAGGTACTTACTGATGCAAATCACAACTATTCCCTCCCATAGAGATCTGTCAGTCTATGCCAACTACAGATATTACTGTTTACTATTTAAATCTAGTTCTTGTAACACATCCCTGCTTTTCCCTTGCAGCCCTTGTACGGCAAGGCTGTGCAAGCTTACTGTAAGGCTGTATTGTTTCCCTCTTCCCTGAAAAGCTCGGCAGGCTGCAGGCTTATGGCCAAATGACACAGATTCTTGTCAGTGCACATAAAGGGCCAGACAGTGCCTGGCCACTGTGTGGGTAGGCAGGGATTGGGATGGCTTACGGAGTCTCTCTCTCACCATAATGTTCTTCGCCCTTTTGGCTTTGTGCAAAACAAAGTGTGCTCCTGCTCTCTGAAGTCAAAGGACTCTGTAGTCTTAAGGGGTTTCTGCTAGACTCAAACCAACCTTGTCAGGTCTTTGGCTGAGGTGAGGAGACACATGGATAGAGTGTTTGGTTTGCGTTCTCCATGCTTGCCACATGCTCTAGAAGAGCTGTGGGTTTCTTCCAGAACTTGTCCTGTATGCTCATGGACTTGAGGATACTGTCATCTTTAAAGCTAAGAAGCTAATGCTCCTGAAGAACAGATTGCATAGAGATGAAGTAAGCTGGTTACATGGGCGGTTACAGAATTTTGCATTTTATCATCTTTTGTCTGGGCTCTGTGCCAGAATCTTTACCAAGTGCCCTGGCATGGGAAGAATTACAATTATCTACAAAGAACCAGTTGCACCACAGGCAGAATGCTGTGAGATATGAGCCACATGTACAAATAACAGAGCTGTTCCCTTTAAGGTGCAACAAAACTACCAAATTCAGTCTTCACTGCTGATGGGTGGACCATAGCTGGTGGGTGGACCAAGCAATTGAGTCATGAAAGAGTCCATCAGGACCCTACAACAACCAGCAAAACTTGGTATCCTGTTTTGCTTCTCATCTTCTCTTCACTTGTTAGCTTTCTTCTCTTCCCTAGTTATATTCTCTGTGGTTCATATCTTTTTATTTTTCAGTCTCTGCTAACTTCTTTCTGTTTTTAAATTTTTTATTAAAAATTAACTAGAGAGAGAAAGTATTCTCAGTGTTTCCATATGAGAATATTATGGATAAAATTTGTTTTTTCCATGTTTTGTTGGTCTTGTTGCTGTATTGTTTCTCTTCAGCATGCAGCTGACACTTTAATCCCTTGAGGACTGTAAATGCCTGTATGGACAATAGCAGAAGCAACAGCCGTCCTCTGTGCTGTATTCCCAGAAGTGCTGGATGACAACTTTGCAGTTCTCTATGGACCAATCTTGAAGTCATTACTTCAGGCATGTCCATACAACAGTTGTAAACACTTCAGTTAACATGACTGAGCAAGCCTCTACTCGTTAGCTTAACTATGGCAACCCGTGGTAGTATGTGCACTCCAAGCCAAGCACAACTGCCTGCTGTTAGCCTGGGCATACTTTATATTGGGGTGAGCCTGTGGTCAGCTATTGCAACTTAGCTGACAACTGATAATATAAAAGGCTCTGTTTAACTTGTTTCTTGCACGATTGTGAACCCGGTTTCAGCTACAATTCCCAGTGAATTTCTTGTTTAAGTGAAGACTATAAAGGTTGGCATTGTCCCATCCTCTCTCTGTAACTCTGTCATTTCTGAAGTAACTCCTATCACCATGACACCTAGGCACCTTTCTTTAAATAATGTGCTAAGTAATATGTCTAGCATCTGTCATGTGGGTTTTTTCCTTTGTGCTTTACACTGCCATTTGAGATGAGTACATGGCAGAACTGGGTGTAATAGTGAACCACTTTGCTTTAGCTGAACATTTAAAACACATTGTATTCAGAGCAATGCAAAAGGAAGAAACATTTATCCCATTCCTTGCTTCGATAGGAGTTATTCTGCAGCCAGTACATCAGATTCTCAATGTCTTCAGTTCCCAAGTGTTAAAATGTTTGCAAACTTTCCTCTGCTCCTTCTACCAAACTTCTTTGTTACTGCAAGCAACAAAAGATTGGATAAGTTGTAACTGTCTGAATCAAGAGAGTCTGGGAAGAAAAAAAAATCATCATGTTTAACATTGCTTTTCTCTTCTTTAGCTGGAGCCAGTTGGTGAAAAGCAGACTTACAACAACTTTACCCATGACAGATCAAAACTCAAGTGTCCAAACCCTGTAAGTAAAGGTCAAGGTGCTCTCTCCATTAATTATCTCTATTTTTTCTCCTTTCTTCATACTGGTAGAGCTCTTTAAAAGAGTATCTTTGTGAAGGTTTCAAACAGCTAAAATATACTCCTGTTTTGTTACAGACAGGGAAATCTACCTAAGATTTAAGACAAAAAGATTTATCCTCACTGCAGTGAAAAGCCTCTCATTAAAGCTAGTTCTAATGAGTCTATGTATTTCCATTTCCTTGTTGCAGCAAGTAAATTAGGAAGTGATGCCACCATTCCTGATTCTGAGCTGGCTTCTTTTTTATGTTCTTGGAATTTTCAGGCAGTAAAGCAGGAGAGTGTTTGGGCTAAGATAGAGAGAAGGCAAAACCAGCTGATTGTCTAAAGATCTACCATTCCTCTCTGAGAAGGAGCAGTGACAAATTGTTGGAATACTGCCCATTGAGTGGTCTGTGGTCAATAAAGCCTTTGCTCTCCCTTTGTAGGAGAAACCTTTTCTTTCCACGCAAAGAAACAGTGGATTTGGAAATTCAGATCTCAACTTGGAGAAAACAGAATCTTCAGTCCCCTACTGGGCTGTCATTGTGACTGCAGTAGCTGGGGTCCTGGTGGGTTCTTTACTTGGCTGGGTTGTGTCACGAAGAAGAACCAAGAAGCACCAACGTAAGGCTGACAAAGAAAACAACATTAAAATAACGTCTCTGTAACACAAGTGGAACAAACATCTTTCTCTGATGAGGCTGCTCTCTGCTGTGACACAGAGAGTAGCAGAATAAAAAAAATCCCTGTTGGATATCAATGAAGCTTCTTGGTTGCCCAGGGATTTTTGGGCCAAATCACATTGATCAGTAATGTATTTTAGAGTTATTTTCTGCAGACCAGTCAGGTGGAGGATGAAGTTCAAAGTATGCTGTGGTTTCACGCCAGCTGGCAACTGTTCCAGAACTGGAAAAAGGTAACTGGAAAAACCTTTGGATTGAGATAGGAACACTTTTACTAACTGAAATAAAGCAAAATGTAATAATAATAATTCTAATGAAATGGAAAGCAACAGAAAAGAGAACAGAATAAAACTCAAGAGAAACAAATGCTGCACACTACAATTGCTCATTGCCTTCTGACTGAAGCCCAGCCTGTCCTTGAACAGCAATCAGTCCCTCCTGGACTTCTTCCCCCAGTCTATATAGTAAGCATGATGTTCTATGGTATGGAATATCCCTTTGGCCAGGTCAGGTCAGCTATCCTGGCCATGTTCACTCCTGGCTTCTTGTGCTGGCAGAGCAGGGGAAACTGGAAAGCCCTCGGTTTAGAGGAAGCTCTACTTAGCAACAACTAAACTATTGATTTGTTATCAACATTGTTCTCATACTAAATCATACACAGCACTGAGCAGCTATTATGAAAAATGTTAACTCTATCCCAGCTGAAACCAGGACAAAGTGTTAAAAGCTTTTTCATTCTGAGGTTCAATACTCTGTTTCGTGAATATTACTCAGGATGTCAATTGCACAAAGCAAGAACAGCTGGTCATACTTCTTGGCTTCTTAATTGTGCATCTGTCCTTTTCTCTCATAAACCTCTATTTAAAATGTTGGAGACAAGTCTGTGATTGCAATCTGGTATTCCACAATAGTAAGGTGTGAGGGAGATGAACAGCAGCTGCAATTTCACCTGTTATATTCCAGCAAGAGCACTGCTTTAAGGTGCTAAGGTGATTCTACATGGGCAAGTACAATGCCATGGAAATGTCTTTAAGCTGATTTCTGAGCAACTTGGATCCACATGGTATCCCTGGTGCAGTGCTGGGCAGCACAGGTTGAATAACTGCACTGCCTTGGACTCCAGGCTCCTTCCATCTGGGACTGGGTGTGGAACTGGGCCATATCTGTCACTTCTCCTCCAGGGCTAAATAGCCCAGGGACAATCCTGTATCCTCCTGCTCTCCCCTGTATGGGAGCTGGTTCCAGAATGAGTCTTCTTGTGATTAATTTCTTCACTAGCATCTAGCAAGTAGGTCTAAATAAAAATGGGGTACCTGCAAACTAGCTTGGCTCAACCCTTCTCCTAGGACCTATGCTGTGTTCAGGTCTCCCAGGCTGGAGACTCCACAGTTATTATCCACAGGAGAGCTTGCAAAGTTGTTTTTAACATTTTGTTTCGTTTTCTAAATTCTGATCAGGAGTTCAGAGATCATCCTTTTTGGAAATTAGGACTTCCTTGTTTTAAACCTGCAGGCCAATTCATATGATCTGTCAGTACAAAAGGTTCTTCACAAGATCTGCATGATCTTGTTTCGCAATGTCTTTCTTATTTCCTGTGTTAAATACTTTACCTTTAAATTTTATTGGAGCCAAAGTGAGGTTTGCACTGGTGCAATTTTTTGTGATGTGTACTACATTTCCACTCCAGAAATGCAAATGAGTAGAAAATTATAATGTTTCTCAGAAGAAAGTGTTCTGGGTTTCCTAAATTTTTTATTATGCATGCAGAAGGTATTCAGACTTTACATTTCACTTCTGTCAGTGTCCTTGCTAAGGTAAAAAGAGGTGGGCAGAGTACAACTTACATAGTCAGATTTCAGGGGCTGTAGTTGCATTTACCTCTTTGATCTGCCCTCAAAGGTAGGGCTGTTAATAGTAGGGCTTGTATTTACCTGTGTCTTATCCACAGATGTCTGTCTGTGAGCTCTACAGGCAGTAAAAAAATGGGGACATGTTTAGAATATAAACCAGAAACAGTTGCATCTTGTTCAAGTGCAGCACAGGCTGCTCTTCCTGTCCCTGTCTTCAGTGTGGGTCATTAAGTGTCTACATGATATTTATTTAGCTTGGGAAATGGAAGCAAACACAACCTCCAACCAAGAGACAAGATTTTGGTGTATCCCATAGCACCTATGCCTCAGACACATTGGAAAAATAGAAGCCTCATGTGTGAGGAAGCTGAGCAAATATCCAAAGGCTGCTATCTCCTCTCATCCCTAAATGTTGTTTGTGTGAGTCATCTTCCCTACTGGGAACTTTGATAGCCACTGCTCATAAAATTCTTGGTTTGGGAAGAAGTAAAAAGATAATAGTTTTCTACAGAACCTTTCATCAGTTCTAGGTATTTCAAAGGAAACTCAAGAACAGTAGTTCAGGTTTTACTGATTTTAGTTTTTCACTGATTTTCCTTTCCAAATCATGTGTGCATTCAGGAAGTGGGGTGGGAGTGCTGGAGCATGAGTTAGGGTTACAAAATGCTGCAGCCTCTCACATCAGGCTTGTCCTGCCCAGAGATGGGTACAAGTGTTTTTTGGGTTTCATGATTGTGCTGCCTGTTAGAATAACTAAACCCCTTTTCTCACTTAGGAAGTTAAATGTTGTTCTGAGCTTCTAAAACCTAAATTATAAGAAGTGCAGCCAGTTGTGAAGTGAGAGGAAAGATGGCTCTTAGCTCATTCACTGTCCTGAAGGATTCTAGAGTGGAAATCATTCTTGTGCAGGAGCCTGGGTGATTTGGCTTTTGAGTGGTGAACTGCAGCATTTAGCCCTGTACAGAATGCTGCCTTTACCAATGCTTTTGGAAACTGGGAAACCATATTAATTTTAATTATAAATTAAATTATATTGGCTCTGTTCTGGTAATGCAACAGGAGACTTCCCCTACTTTCTGTAGCTTTGGTGTACCTTTAATGCACAAATGCAGTAGGAGCTGGAGCAGGAACTGGCAGGTTTTTATTTAGTGTATGGAAGTATCTTCTGGCATCTTTCTTCTGTAGACTACAGTATGTGGTGAAATGCACTGGCATTAAAATAGATAAATCAAGAATCATGCCATTTACAGCTGTTCTACAAGCAAAACCATTTCCATGAAGATGTTACTGCTGAACATTCCCTCCTTATTAAGGTAACATGAATCTGAAATGAATGACAACCAATTAGGTCTGGGTACTTTGCATTCAGTGTCATGTTAAATCAGGAAGTAATCTTGCCTGTCAGTTGTCCATTCCTCCTTTTTTTTTTTTTCCTGTAATGATATGCCCTTGGTTTCAAATCCCCTTATGGAGTTTTGCCTCTGTGGATGTGGAATAGACAGATACCTTGCTGAGGCACAAAAGGAGAGGCTTAGAAGGAACTTCAAATCTCTATGGGAAAATAGATCAGTTGGAGGCAATTTTAGCCAAGGATTTTGCTTTGACCAATGGTGGTCTTGCCCACCACTGAAAAGCACCTCTTTTGCGTGACTTTCTAACGCCCTGAGAAAACAAGCTTTATGAATGCTTCCTCTGGAGAAGAGCCACAGCTCAGCCCGCATGAGCGGTCACTGTCCAAAGGACCTTTGTGGGCACTGGCCAACAGCTCAGGTTGTCAAGAAGAACATTGGGAGTAAATATTACACTGTTCCCTGGTCTTGAGAAATAATCTGTTCTTCAAACAGGGAAGAGATGAAGCCTGACAAGTGTTGGCAAACATTTGCCTGCAGCTTCAGCAGTTCTGGAATTTAAATTCTGGCCTTATTTGTTACTGCTGATGGACCTTCCACTCATCACGGTACAGTGTCTGCATTTTGCTTTGTAAGGTCTAGGGTCAGTTTGCCCCAAAATCCAGTTTAGGTGCCCAGTGAACTTAGGGAAGAGAGGGAAAATTCAGGAAAAACATCTGCAGAGAATTTTGCACAGCTTTGGAGATTGCTAAGTGTTTCCTCCCACCACCTTCTAGGTGGTGAGATGTGCTAATGACAAATGATGTCATTTTAACAGCTAGGCAGTATGTGATAGCCTGGGATATCTGGGCAAGAGTTTTGTTACTTTGAGGGATATTTTGCTAAAATGTTGAGGTGAAACAACCCTACCTAAAGAAAGCAAAAGCTCTGGATTTTTACAGCTCTTCATTTTTGTGATTTACTCTCCTGGGAATATTTAAAGAATTTGCTATTGGAGGATTGTAGGTTTAAAATGCTTGCTCTTCTCCCACCCCACACCCTTTTGTTTTTAGAAGGAAGGTATCTGGGATTTTGGGACCAGCAGGACAAAAAATATATCTATCCATAAAGTAGTTAATATATTATTTAAATAAAACAAATTTTCTGGGTATCATAGATCTTTGAGCACAACAGGGAGGAATGCTCCTGTGAATTATTGTGTTAAAACTAATTCTGTTCCAAGTACCCAGTTTGCTCAGTCAGGAACCTGAGAAGCATCTCTAGCAGGAGTCCAGGAGTCTGTATCGAAAAATGAGGTAGTGGAAGAAGAAGAAAGAAAGACTGGCACATTTTAACTTAGCACATGCTGAGTATTTTCCATTTAAGTGTCCTTGCCACTACTTAATTTTGGTGGATATCAGATGTTTCACCATCTTTCTGAGAATGGTAGATTTCTCATACTCATTTTGATAATTGTTAACTTTAGATGTTTTTGGTGACTATTCTAGCACAAAGGAAAAATTATTCTGGTTTTGACCACTGGAGAGAACAGTACCCCAAGGGAAAAGACAGAAAAAGCACAGGACTTGAGTAGTTTTAGAAAATAAATCCTATTAAACACAGATGAGCTTATTTAAGGAGTGGTTGGAACTACTCGCTGGCTATAGGAAGTTTCCTTATGTCTTTCCATTTCTGTGATCTATGAAATTGTCACTCATGATGGAGTCATAACTGCATTAAGTTCACTGAGAAAACATCATTTGCTGAACTGTGTGGGTTTTCCCTAATTGCAGGCCATCAGCAGGATTTGTAGCAGTTGGGTATAAAAACATTCTAATTTTCTCTGTTGGATGAAGCATGGGATCCATGAACATGTTTCTGTGGTAGGGTGCTTGTAGTTTCCTGGCCTTCTGCTTCCCTACAAGAAGCATTTAATAGTCCCTTTGGACTAGGGGTGCTGCAGGGACACGGTTCCGTGAGAGGCGGTCAGGAATTCCTGCCACTGATCCATGGGCTGACCCTGGAGTGAGTTATTTCAGCTGGAGAAACCAGCTGCTCCCAGACATCTAAGAGTGCTTTCTCATTAGTGTAAAATGAATATGGCTGTGAAGAAAAGTGATACCTTCAAAGTATCTCTATCTTAACCATCAAAGATTTTATAAAAATTCCTTTTGGTGTTAAAAACTACCCGTGGAGGAGAGCCCTCTAGCTATCCTTTGTGTTGCTTAGGTGATGGAAAGCACCACCTGAGGGCCCCAATGGGCTTAGGTACTGATAGGAGAGAATCCCCAAAGTGAAACAGCAGCCAGGGTTGCTCAGCAGTGGTTCAATTCAACAACAGCAGGGAAGCTGGGCCTTGTGTAAGGGCTTCACAGTGGGTGGATGAGACAGAAGATACTTTCTGTGTTCTTGCACTGGTTAAAGACACAGGAATTGCCTGGTTCAGCAGCTCTCAACCCACGAGGGATTTACCTGCAGTTGCCAGGCTGCCCACAGGTAACCTCTGAATCAGCTTTCAGATCAAAGTAAGACACAGGAGTTAGGAGTAAGTGGGAAGGACACAGCTGGGATAGATTAGACAACAAAAATCAAGGGTGAATCTTTTGAAAGTTTCCAGGTTATCGGTCTCCTTAGCTCTCTCAGCAACCATCTTATATTACTTCAGCATAGACTTTGGAACCCTCAGAAACCTTGCCTGTCTGCAGGTACAGCCTCCAGGGCCTGGTTTGCAGCAGCTGCTAAACATCCCACAGCCAAACCGAGTGACTGCATGGATCATATGGTGTCCCTGAGTATTCATCCCAGACCCTCTGGGCATCAGGGGTGCTGACACACACAGGCTGTGCTTCCCAGACAGCCTCAGGTGGAGGGCAGACAGTGAGATCCTCACTGTAGGCAAACACCTGTGGGAAAGCACAAGAGCAGAACTTCAGGTACCTAAATGCTTTTAAATCCAAACCCCGAGTTCAGCATGTACTCTGAAGAGTGACATGTCACTTTGTGGAACATTGTTAACAGGATTAGACATACGTATTGCATCACTGTGTCATCTACATAAGCTTCTTGTGCATCTGAGCTGAAAATGCCACAAATGCCACTTAGCCTTTGACAGAACATTTATCTATCACGTACTTGTTTTTGTGGCTTGAGCTGACCTTTTCCTGCTGCTGCTCCTACTGCAGTAGTCAAACAATCTCTTCGCCCTTTCCCCTACCTGAGACATCCTTTTGTCACAGCTGCCAGAAATCTCTGGTACAAGGCAAGTAAATAAGCCAGCCTGACAATTAGGACATTCCCCTCACTGGTATTTATTCAACAACAAAAAAACTTACTGCATTTGTTGAAGCATCATCTAGAGAATTTTACAACTATTTATAAGGGTAATTTGTGTGTCCTAACATTCCTGTGAGATAGCCTTATTACCTTCCAACTAAAAGATGATGAAATTTATGTGCAGAGAGGTGAAATGATGTTCTCCAGGCTACATGATGAGTCAGTGACTGAGCAGGAGATTAAACCCAGCAGTCCTGGCTCCACAGACACAGCCCGGTTGTGTAACCACTGTACCACTTATCACTCGATCACTAACACAGAGAGACTGGTGGCTGTGCCCGCTCAACGCCCATTTTTCGCCTTGGATTGAACGCCAATACAGCAAAATATTGGCAGCTTGTTCCAGGGGGGAGAGAGGGGTGGGGAGCAGCGAACTCCACCGAGGCTCAGGTGTGCCCGATGCTCCATTGACACTCACAGACACTCGGGCACTCGGCAGCGCTGTGCTGGAAGCCGGGCCGGGAGTATTGCGGGTGGGGAATGGAGACAGGGAAATCCACTGCCCTCCCATCATGCTCCCACTTGCATTCCCACACCCAGTAATTAGCTCCAGGTTCCACCTCCAGCCTGCAAGGTGCAAGGCTGCAGGTTGCATCAAGCTCTGAAGGGATCCTTGCACACTGAGTAGAGTAGGAAGAGTCAGGATTTTTAGGGATCCCATCTCAGATCTGTTTACATGGTGATAGCATGTCCTCTAGAACAGAAAAAAGTGGATCCTATTGAGAAGAAATTAGGTTGATGAAATGGAGATTTTTTTCCTGTGCCGTTGGTCTGTCTTTCATTTTTTACTTGATGAAAGAAAAATGATGGGGAAATGTGGACCTAAAGTGAAAGTTTTCATTTCAGAATGTTATTTCAAAGGCTATTTAGTTTCAGAACATTCAGTAATGCAGGATGTCTGCCTTTTGACTTACTTTTCAGCTGAAAGCGTATAGTTGAAAAATATTATCCATTTGGACCCTTTTGATTTTTTTATATTGCCATCCTGACTTTTGAATGGGAACTAACACTGAATCATCAGCATGTCTGAGGAGAAAGAAAAGTTGTTTCTTTTGAATAGTTCCAGTAAATGCAAAGCTCTTGTTTCAGTGTTTAAGATTGGCAGCTTCACTGCCAAGCTAACTCCTGTATTCATCAACATGAGCTGTCTGTACCAAGTAATTTTGCTAGCTATGACAGTGACCACAGATCAAAACTACTGTTGTGCACAATTGTCATCTCTGCTGCCTGACAGTACCAGTATGTAGCTGTAAAACCAAATTATCAGTAGCCACCTTCAGCAAGAAACCCTGAAGTGCAATTGTTGGAGCAGTTGCAGCATGTGTGTGACCACAGTGATTGGGTAAGCCTTTCCCACCGACTCCAATAGCAGCTCAGAAATGAAAAAAAAGTTATGGAAAGGGAGTTTGTGGCACTCCCTGTGCTGCTCTATCCCGGGGAAGGGAAATCTGCTTCAATAGAAAGCCTAGTACTGGTTCTGCTTATCCTCTCCCCCAGCCATGGAGTTGGGGAACTGCTCCTGGTTTTCTCCATATTTAGGAGAAACCTGTAGCTTACTTGTATAGCTTTTTTGAGTTTCAGAATTTCATAACTTTATATGAAAGCAGTTGTGAGTTGGGATGAATCTTCTTGATGGGAAACAGGGTTGTCCCTGCATGTTATCAATTGCTAAGAAGATGTTGTTTACCCGTGTACTCTCCTTTGGTCTTCCTTTGAGCTGCCCCAGCCGACTGTTTGCTATGACAATCTAATTATGACTTAGTTTGGCCCGAGCACCAGCTGCCTTCGGTTTCTTTTATCTCACTGAACCGGGAAAGCAGAAGCTGGATGCTTCAGAGCCTGCTCCCTCTGTGAAACCAAAGGAATTCAGGAGTGTATTAGAAAGGCATTAGCTTCTCCTTTTCCCTCTTTTTTTTTTTTTTTCCACTGGAGCCCATCCAGATGGAGCACAAACAAGGAAAGGATAAATGCAAAGTGCTCTGCCACCCTGAAAGCATGCGCTGACGTCAGCTTTCATGAACTGGCACTTTAATCATCGCATAGGGAATGTTTCTCTCTCCCTCTGCAGCCTCCCTTTGGATTTCTCAGTGCACTAACATTAGCATTTATGGCAAGGAAGATTTATTTTCTTTACTGGTTAAAAGGGTAGTAAATTCAGAATGTTTTCACAAGCTGCTACGCGGTGAGCTCTGGAGACCTAAAATGCTGTAGGCTCAGTCTAGGTGCATCAAGGGCAGCAAAAGGGCAAGCTTCTTCCTGGATATATTTCCACTTGCATTAACAGCTAAGCTGAAAAGCAGGGGGCTAGTCCATCAGCATACACAGAGAAGCTGTCAGCTTCTCCAAGCCAAACTACCCTCAGGGAGGAAAAAAGTATGGGGTACCAGCTGCAAGGGACAGATCAGTGAGGAATCTCCAAAGGTCTTTTTGAGTCATATAAGCTAAATTTTCCAGAATTAAGCAGTGAAAGTTAACAGACTCATTTTCTGCTCATGTGTCAGGCCTCAAAGAAGCAGCTTGCCCTCTCTCTCTGCCCCAGTCTTCCTGAGAGGACAACAGACAAGGTCATCAGACTTTGACCCCCTCTCAGAAGAGCCAGGAGTGATGAATTCACTCAAGTCTGTGAGGAGCATTTTAAGCCTGCTGAGGAAGAGCTCTGTGGAAGTGGCTTGCATTTATTGTTATCATTCTATTGGGATTGAGCATAGTCAACTCCTCTGCATCTATCACTGCCTAGTTGTATCTTCTGTATTTGCTGCATGTCCTTCACACATGAGGGAGCATATGTGAGGCAGCAGTAGGATGCAGCCATCGTTTCTTGGCTCTTTGCCAGAGGTGAGCCCAGAGATGAAATTCTCCCCCCACCCCGCCACACACCCGACACAGTGGCCATCACAAGACAGAAATTCAGGGCAGTTCTCAGCATAGCAATTCACTGAGGATTTTGGTCATTGTGGTGTGGGGAGGTTGCCTCACTCTATGGGTGTGGTGTGGGGAGGTTGCACTCAGAGATGTGCTGGGGTCGGGGGGAAAACAGTGACAGATATTAATGATTCTAGCAGGCTATTGTCAATAGAGATGCAGTCAGCTGGTCTCATCAGCTGCTTTCACTGGGCTGCCGGCTTCACAAAAAAGTGGTTTCCTAATTACAGCCTTCACTTCACACTGTCCTGAATGGTCCTGCATCATCTAGTGCTGCTGCTTCCTTTATGCTTGCTGGACCTCTCTGCAGCACGGTGCTGTCTCGGGCCCCACTGGCCCGTGTAATTAAAGGAGGATTAAAGATGGATTTGTGGCAGCTACATTCTTATTTTGGTACCTCTTGCATGTTGCAGCTCTTGCTTCTTACAAGGCCCAAGGTGACTAAAGGGTTGCAGATATTTAAAATACACATATCAGACATACATAAATATATACACACATGTATATGTGTATATATATCCCAGTTAGTGTTGCATTTCCAAGGTGTCCAAAAACAACTCTAGTGCTATGTAAGAAATATATGAAAGAGATAGGGAGCAAGTAAAGGTTGTCATGAAAGCTAGGATTCACTTTTAGTCTTTCTCCTAGCTCCATCTCTCACACAGACCCAAAAAGCCCTATGAAAACTACAACTATTCTTTCCTACCAACCACACTGCCACTGTATTTTAGCCTCTTATCTTTAAAAACAGATACCTCCTCTTAGTCACCCTCCTCCCAACAAAATCAAATTTTGTCCAGTTGAGCAGCACTATCAGCTCAACTCAGACCATCACACAGCCTGAGCTGTCTGCTGGAAAACCCTGAGAGTTTGGGGCAGTTTAATAATTAGTTTGATGTGCTTTTTTATTTACTTTTTTGGTTTGGAGTGCTTGGTTAATGCTTTCTAAACTTTCAAGGCTGGAAACATTTTTTACGTTCAAATGGGAATAGGAATTTTCATGTAATTACAGAGTTGCAGGAGCAGGAGCTGTAGGAATCTGCACCAAATATTGTGAAATTCATGACATAATCATCACCGTGTTCCTGACGTCAATTCACAATTTGACTTGCTAATACTGGAACCTAGGTTTTGTGTTCCTGATCTCTCTCAACCTTCTGCTTGCTGGCCAATTTAAAATGCAAAGTTGCTCAAAATGACCACTCTGCCCCTAATCTAATATTTTTATATTGTCTGCTGCTCCCTAGAAGAGATTTGATGGTACAGCTCTTCCTGCAGTTCTTTTAGCATAGGCTCACCTGTGTTCTGTGAGCCTTTTGCAGATCTCTCATGCCAGCACCCCCAGAGTGAAATAAACTACATTTATCAACCTCATTCTTTTGTCATTACAAATACATTATAAGTACATTTTTGCCCCTATAATGTGATATAATTTTTCAGCACACCTTGTTGTATATTGCTGTACTGATTAGAATTGGACAGAAAAACAATACCCAACTACAGCTATTGCAGGCCAGTAAAAAACCCGAGTTCTACAGAAATTCAAGTTTTGCGAAGTTTGGATGGTAGTGAAGTGTCCTGGTTTTGGGGACTTTTTAGAATAAATTTCCTTCTTCCATAAAAAACATATGTTTTCATAATGACACAAAAACTCCACAGGCAGGCTCTAAAAAATTGTTTCTCCATTATGATCAATCCTAAACAATTATTTTCCAGGTGGTTGCAACATTCAGATTTATTACAGTGTGAAAAGAAAATGCATTTCCAACTCAACATTTACACAAGATGGGTCTTATCCTCTAATAAGGTCTGTTGGTGGCAGACATTCTTAATAAACTGGCAGCATTCTGCTCAGAGGTGGTAGCAGCAGAAGTAGAGAGTGCAACTGTACCTTTCTGATGAGGACAGGATAGCTGATGCAATCCAGATTGTAGAATATTTGGGCTGGATGGGACCTTTAAAGGTCATCTAGTCCAACCACCTTGCAATGATCAGAAACATCTTCATCCAGATCAGGCTGTTCAGAGCCCTGTCCAATCCATCCTTGGATGTGTCCAGGGGTGTGGCATCTACCATTTCTCTAGGTAACCTGCTCCAGTGTTTAATCACCCTCATCATAAAAGAGGCTTTTGCAGTGTTAGGATTCTCCTCCAATATTCAAGCTGTTTGTCCCAAAAGCTGCCAAAATTTGCGTTGCTAGCACCCAAAGCAGCTTTTGCTGCAGTGCTGAGCCCTTGTCACTTTCACAGGGTTTATGGCACCCTTTGGGACACAGGCAGATTTTTGTTTGATTTTTCTGCAGTACTAAGTAACCTCAGAAACACTTGATGACTTCATTGCAGCCAGCTGTTACTGTATAAACAGTTATTTAAAATACCGTGTCCTGAAATACCCACGTCTTGATCCAGGAAACTGCCTGGCAGGTGACAAGCATGGTGCCTCTTGAAGTCACATGGACCTAAATTGTCATCACTAGAAAGCAGTGGAGAAGTGACTGTCAGCATTTCTACCCTTAGTGACTCCTGCTGGGTAGCTGGTTCTCCAGGATACGCTCATGCAATCAGTTTTAACTGACCATTGGCATCTATATGCTGGCAACTTTTATCTCCAAGAGCAATAGCAGCTATTCAGCCAGAGCTGCAGACTAGTTGATGGCTCACCCTGCTGAAGCTGGATTCAGATCTCTCCTAACCTGTTCCCAAAAAATGAATGCCTGAAACCTTTGTATCAGTCTTGCCATCTGCCTCATTTGTGTTCCATGCCTTAGGAGAGAAATCTTTGTTCCCTTCTCCTCAATTTGACAGTTTTTCTGGATGGAAGAACTCCAGGAAGAGTAGGATCAAGCAGAAGTCACTCGTGCTGTACATGCAGCTGTCTGCATACTCCCTGCACCTGTTTGCCCTCCCTATTTCTGGCCCTAAAAATCCTAGGAATTCTTCATTAAGGGTTTTCTTCTTTCATCAGCTATCTCCTGACAGCAGCCAAGATGACCATCTGTCTTCCCAGAGGGAGAAGTGAGCTGGGTATGGTGTTTTCCTTTGTTCTGCTGTTCCCTGATCCATGGGCAGAGCTCTTTCTGAAGGTGTCCCCAGTTTCTTCTTTGATCTGGGCCACTGTGTACAGGCTGCTGCTCGGGTTCTGCTCTGTCTTTCCATGTGACATGGTGACCTACATACCTGTCCTTGCTGGTAATGGGTCATATCCTGCCTTATCTGACCCTCCCTTCTCAAGGGTGATAAAGAGAAATCTTTAATTATCTGGTGGTTTCCACCCACCAGTTCCCAAGCTAAATGTGGTGCTGCCCTCCATCGTTGTTTGTTTTTGAATAAGAATTAGCTAACATAAAGGGTTTCCATCCAGGCATTTCTTTGGAGTCTTAAATCTTAATCCATCCACAATCTTAACTAATTGGATTTGTTTGTAGAAGAAAGCTGCCTGTGGTTTGATTTTCTGCAGAAGAGTTAACTGACAAAAAAAAAAAAAAAAAAAAGGAAGGGTTGAGGAAGAGATAGAAACAAATTACTTTAATGAAGAAAAAGCAGACTGCATCGCATTATCCTGCTGCATGATAGGTATGGGCATTGCTTAAACTTGCAGAGGTTTTGCATGAATAAGAAAATCAGTGGCCTACATGGTACTTAATATTCCCCCGCCCTTGCAGGTTAGTTATGCAGGGAATAAGCAGCATTACTGCAAGGAGACACACTAACTTATGCCTTATTTCTGCTTCTAGTACCATTGCTCTAGTAAAACTCGGAATGTAAAATGCTTCTTCTCTTGAGAATAGCTTGTAAGTGCTAGCTTATTTTTTGCAAGTGGCACTGATGAATTGGTAAACATAAATAAAAACACAAGTAGCCAGGGAAACCCAAATGGGTAACTCATTTTAGACCTAAGAGTCAAACTCAGGATAATAGTATACGTATCCACTGACGACTGAAGTGCTGTGCCTATCGTACTGCTGGTATACTGGTACTGCCTGCTGCTATCCCTGTGTCCTTGGCCATGGGACATCTGCTGCAGCTGCATAAATTAGGTTCAGATGACCAAAAAGCAAGCTTTAGCCAAAGAAACTGCACCCCTGTGAGCACTCCAACACTGCCTAAAATGCCACCACATCAAGAATGAAAAATACTGCATACAGCTCATTTAGCAAGGTCTGTAATTCACATATGTTTTCTGTTTGTTGCCTCAACCTCCCCCCAGCTGCAGGCGAGCAGTGGGTGCCCAGCTGTGCCCAGTTATGGTCAGAGACAGGGAGGGGCTGGTTGGAGTTTAAAAACAGAGCAAGAGGTCAGCTGTTTGCCTTGGTTTAGAGCTAGAGTTCTGGTTTTGTGCTCTCTTTTGGGTTTTTTTTTTTTTTTTTTTTTAACCAATCCTGAAGGTTGTGACACTGATTTTAGTTTATTCTGTACTGATGTTATGCCACTGACTCTTGTTTCATCAAGGTAAGGGAACTGTGGGCCCTGTTCCCTGTAACAGAAAGGGTCAGTCTGGGTTTGCTTCCTGCTGACTCTGTTCCCCTTTTTGATGGGTACCAGTGTCAGGCACTGAGCCTCAGTGTAAACCAAGTCCTGCTGAGCATCAGAGACCTACTTGAAACCATGAAATTTAGGAGAGGGCTATAATGATACCATCTTTTTGAGCCGTTTTTAGGAGTCTTGAAGAACACTGTTTTTTAAATGAATTTTGATTTAATGCATTTAGGACCTCTGTGATTGATGGTGTCTATAAATACCACTTAAGCGCACAATAGAATTTTTAACGTGCCATTTTTAGGGGGTGGTGGGACAGGGTTGCTGTCTTGCTCCTGCAGCAGCTTCCCTTGGCTGTGGGGTGACCCTGTGGGTGGTATGTCCTTGGCACTGGGGATATGTCATTGGGGGTCTCCTCAACATCCCCTCCCCCTTGTTTTGGCAAAGTTGTTGTCCAAGGAGCATGCTGGGCAACTGAGGTACACGCAGCTACTGAGGAGGGCATCAGGGGACTACTGTGCTCAGAGGACAACTCCAAGTCATGGAGAAAATAACCCAGAGGGTGGCACAGGCAAATGGAACAAGTTCCTCCAAGCAAATAGTCATGGGAGGCACAAAACAGGATAGGGACAGGGAGGAAAAGGTAAAATCTGCCCCCATCCTCTGCACCCTCTTATCTATTAATAATATTAATGCTTTCCTTGGGAAAGGAGAGGGAAAGCATTTTATAAGAATCTGATTATACGTTTCTGTATTTAAGAAGGGAAACTTTTTGATGCTGAAGTGGGAAAAAATAGTGGTTTACTGTATTAAAATTGGCAAGTACTTAGTGTAATCTAGTGATTAAAGCAGTCTTTTCCTGGTACGCTTGTAAATAATAAATTCCTTCTGCAGAATGGCTCCTGTGGCATTTTGCCCATTAACCTTTATGTGCTTTGATCTCTCTTTGACTCCAGAAGTTCAGGCTGTTCCCTGCCTTGTTTAGCTGTTGCTGTTAACGAAACATTTGCTGCTTGAAATATACAGTGCTTAGCATCCATGTATTTCTTAGCCTTCAGGTCTCTGAGCACATGAAATATTGATGCCTTGTGGATCATAGAAAAAACCTGACTCATTAGTGGGGAGATATTAAATAAACATCCCCAAAGAAAGCAAACAAGCTTGGCCATTACGAAGACTATTTTTCAGACTGAGCTGTGCTAGCAGAGGCATAGGAAATGAGGGCTTACTGAACTGGAGAGAGGAAAGAGGAATAATACTCTGCTCACGAGGAGCAAGATATGCATCCCCCTCCTGCCTTTCAGACTGGCACGGCGGCTCGGCAGTCAGCACTGGGGTGCAGCTGGGAGGAGTGGGGTCCTGCCTTTCCCTGAGGCCAGATGCTGAGGAGGGGGCTTGCAGAACATCTTCCTGCCTGGTGTCTGGCAACAAGCCTTTCTGCAAAGCACTGCAACCATGGTGGCTAACGCATGCATAAGTTGCAGAATCACTGGGTTGGAAGAGACCTCCAAGGTCATCAAGTCCAACTCATGCCCTATCACCTCAACTAGACCATGGCACTGAGTGCCACATCCAGTCTTTTTTTAAACATATCCAGGGATGGTGACAGGAGTCCATCCTCATTCCTTCTGGGTCTCATGCAAGTTCTGGTTTTGCCTTACTCCTTCTTTTTTCTTCACCTTGTTACAGTATAATGTATGATATTTTCTTTTCTCCTTCCTTCCTATAGGCAGTTT
Source organism: Pycnonotus jocosus (assembly GCA_013400435.1). Taxonomy (NCBI): domain Eukaryota; kingdom Metazoa; phylum Chordata; class Aves; order Passeriformes; family Pycnonotidae; genus Pycnonotus; species Pycnonotus jocosus. Next base: position 43,404 of record VWYP01007421.1, on the reverse strand, counting down.
TGAGGCCAATGGCTGAAACCACCAGTTAAGATAAAAATACTTGGAGATAAAAAACTTACCACAAGCATTAAATATTCTTAAATAGGCTGGATATGTGTTTTGCAAGCCACGTGACATTTATTATTTATAACTAATGACTGTCTGACAGTTTAGAAATATGAAAGACAATTTGCTCCCTATGTTCAGGGACTCTGAGTTCACATGAGTCAATCTCAGTCTGAAGTCTAAAAAAGGTCACTTTGCAATCTGTAAGCAGCTTTAAAGCCTTCACAGGCCTTAAAGCATCAGGCTTAGCCAGTGGGGAAAAAAACCTCTCCTGGAACAAGGTAGCTCTGACAGCAAAGATCTAGAAGAGAGAAAGAGCTGATAAGAGCCAGTTCCTGCTCTTGATGCAGGTAGAGGAAGAAGAGCAGGTTTTCTAGAGGCAAAGTATACATTTCTCGTTACTGTTTCAGCTAATAATTCTCACATTTATTTATTCCAGGCTCATCTTCACTTGATCAAATGGAAAGCGTGACATTGCCTTATGGATACATGAAACAGTCAAACCTGTGAGTAGTCCTAGCTCCGCAGAGCCTTGTAGTCTGTCCTGTCTCTGTCATTGTGGCCTACATTTCCTACCATTCAGCCACCAGCACCTGTTTGCTGCTGCTGTTCACTGAGCCGAAACATGCTACAGTAATTCTTTAAATTCAGGTCTTCTTTCCATCCAAACCTCCAGTACCCACCCATGCAGAAAGGTGAGAGCCCAGATGTCTCCTGTAACACAGAAAAAGCCAGAAACACATTGAGATGTCTCTCAATACACATTAACTCCCTTTCCCATGCTGAAAAGGGCAAGCATTTCACTTTTGTACAGAAGGTGCCTGAAAACCCAGTCCCTCCTCAGGACCAGTTTCCCTGTGGAGAATGTGGACAGACACCCCCTTTGCAATCAATGCAAAAAGTTACTGTCTCCTGACTTCCCACAGCAGCAGCTCTCCACCTGCTCAAAGTAAGCTTCCCCTTGCTCCATTTGGGTTGAGGCAGCAGGAGTGTTTCCAGCTGGAAGATGAGCCCCCACGCCAAGGCCAGGGTGAATGGCAAGTCTTGGGGCAAAGCTGGAGGCAGGTCAGCGCTTGGATCCAAGGTGAAAAAGCTCATCCCTGCTCATTTGACATAACCACCTTTGCTCATACATCTCCTGCTAGTTCCCTTCAAGTGGAGTTTGCCGCCATGCTGCCTTGCATGTATAAGATGATTTGGGACAAAATGCCACCTTGCCACCTCCCTCCTGGCTGCCCATCCTTCCTTTAAATGCCTTGCCTGGCTGCAAAGCTAGTGCCAGGTGTCAGCATTGTACTGTGACTAATGTTCATTTTATTGCACAATAGAATGCTCGGCTCCTTATTACCCAACTTTGGCCTTTCTGCCATCTTCTCGTTTCACCATTTATTTCATACATCCATTGCAAGTGATTAGCTCTTAGAAGTAGGAATTGCTAGTCTGGTTTCCTCAGCAAATAGGGTGATCATGTTCTGTACATCCTCAGATAACTGTTGAACACACCAATTGATTTAATTTGGCTGCTGGAGAGTGGGTTCAAAGCTAATTGAATTCCTGCAAGTTTTGTGCAAGCAGGCAGCCAGCTGGAGCAGAGAGGAACCCTGGAGTCACATGCCAGAAAGCAAAGTAGCAGATACATTTTATCTTAGTAGATACCAAAAAATTCATAGGGGAGATACAGTAGTTAGGCACTAAAAAAAGTACCTCAGTTTGTACCTCCAAATAATCATGAGAGACAAACCCATAAGAAACCTGGACTCTTCTAGTGTTTATTAAGTTACTTTTAGGTTGTTTGCACTGTGATTGGGACAATAGTTTTAGATCCCTGAAAGGGATTTTTAATGTGTTACTATACACCATGTAAAAATATCTGCAATAATACTGATAAAGGCAGACAAAGGAAATCTAATCACCAAAGGTTCATCTGGCAACTGCAGGGCACAAAATCTCATGCCATAATTTTGGGGGTTTTTTTGCTGGCAGCAAATTCTCAGCCCTCATCCACTCCATTTTCCTTCCATGGACAACCTTAAAATGAGTCAGATGATGTGTAGACATGTGTAATCCCACAAGAAATGAGCTGGTTTGGAAATGGCAAGTGCTGCATCAACCTGGCTCCAGGTTTCCCCGCTCCTGACTGCTTACACAGCAAAGGTGATAAGGACAGTACTGAAATCAGTGAGATGTTTTGCATGGTGACACATACCTGCCCAGAAGTGGACAAAAGGAAGGATTTAATCATAGATTGTCTCTTTTTTTTTTTTTGTAAAAACGCACTTTTCCATTGTAAGGCAATTCCATAAAAAATTAAAATGAATGAAAACAAAAAGGCTTGTGCAGCAGTTTGGCTGACAGGTTTCATGCAGTAGTGCCGTGTTACAGAGATAAACATCAGTGCTTAGCTTACAGATTGTCTCAACACCTGGCAGGCTGTTATAGAGACAGGTTTAATAATTAATTGCTATTTCTCTGAGACAATGTACCCTGGATCTCTTAAGGTGCATATTGCACACCAGGTAACAGGAGGAGTAGGCAAAAGAGACAAAAGCGTTAGAAAAGATAAAAAGACTGAGATCAAATTACATTATTCCTCATGTCACGGTGGAAATGGGTCTATATTCAGCTGATCCTGTATGGAGGTTGCCTTGATATATTTGAGGTCAAAATACTTGTATTCCAAAGTTGCTTTTAAGTAAATGATTCTCATACAGCTGGTGGCAGGAAAGAAGATGGAAACAGATAAATTCCTTGATGTGACTGTGTTGGGTTTATGTCATGTCACCATGCACAGCTGAAGGTATTGAGGAGTTGTTTTATCACCAGAAAAATATGATATCTGGAAATGATGTCGAAAGGTCCCTACAGGTTTTCTATAAGTAGTATATATTTTTCTCATCTATGTTTAGCAGTAAATTTTTCTGTGCAAGCTATAAACCTAGCAAAGTTGAATGCTACAGTGAAGGGAGAAATAAGGAAAGGTATTAATCTGCTGGGCTCCTTAATGACCACGACCCAAACCACAAACTTGGATTGTATTCTGGTAGCAGAGGAGCACTAACACCAATTTCTATCTGTGCCTCAGGCACCTCCCCATATCAGTTGCCATCACTTATCACGTACTGGAGGCCTGTGTGTTAACACAGGGGCACTGAGAACAAAAGTAATGGCAGCTGATGGCACAGAGCTGCACGTTCTGGTAGCAGTGAAACTCCAGCACAGAGTGTAATCTTATCCTAAAAGCTTATTTGACCAAATGTGTATGTTTACTGATGTGAACATTCTCAATTTAATGAAATTGATGAATTGAGGGGAATTATGAACACATCTAAGGTATCTACAAGGACAGGACTAACTGCTGATGCCTGCTGTGCTGGGTTTAGACTGCTGTGATCAGTGTGTCTTTTGTCATTGAGCAAATCCTGTTAACATCCTGGGCAAGATGCAAATCCTCTGTCTCCTCAGGTTTTTATTGCTGAGGAGGATCTTGATTTCAGTGAGTCAGATAAGTGTTCTTTTGTGAACATGTCGGCTCAGATGGCTTTGAAAAATATGTTTCCTTATGAATTGAAGCTGGCTCTCAAGCTTCTTTGGTAAGCACAGTGCACAAATTGAAATACTAATCATGGATCTGTATAGTTAAACTACTTGTACAGATGGATCTGATGCTGTTGGTTGCATTTTCCCATTGCTACTGCAAAAGGAAGGAACTCCTGAGCTGGAACAGAGGTTTAATAGAGGAAATTATTTGGGATTGCAACGGCCTCTCTAAGAGACGGTTGCTGAGGAAAAGCTCTGTTGGCAAGCTTACTCTTGGTTTGTGTCCAGGTCCTCAAAGTGTAAGTCATCCTAAGCCAACTGAAGAGTACTTTTATACTACCTGAGTTTCCTACCCTGTGCTTTATAATCATTTCTGGTAGCTTTCATCTGCTAATGTGGAAAGAAAAACCACTCTAGGCTGTAACATAGCATTTATAAAACACGTTTATAAATCTGTCTTCCGTAAGACTTTTGAACTAATTCATTTTGCCTGGCATAGAGATTTTAAAATATGTAATGGCAAGTTGTATGTGAAGAAGCAGTAGAAGCAAGATTGAAGTGTGTTTGTGGAGATCAGGGAGTCACTCTCCTAGTTTTGAAAAGCAGCAAATAGGTTGTGTGATTTCATAATGTCTAGGGGGTTAAGCAAGTTCTGGAACATGCAATTGTGAAAATTTGTAAAAAATTGAACCCATTTCAATTTTGGTTCCATCTCAATAAACAGATTTTTTCTATCACTCCCTTAGCTAAAAGAGCTAGTACTCTTACTATCCACCACTTTTCCAGCACTAGTGATAACATCCAGCATTTGCTGAGTACTTTACATATTTCCTCTGCTGGAAAAATATTAGCTCATTAAATCTTACAGTATTTCTGCAATAAGAGCAGTCATTAGAATTGGCTTTACTTTATGGGCAAGAATATGGGAGAATGAAGAGTTTAAGGGACCTAACCATAGCAAATTAGTGGCAAAATTTGGATGGTGCTCTTGATTTCTGTATATTCTCTAAAGACTCATGCAAATTATATTCCTTACTCATTCAACTGAATAATCTCGAGCTTTCTCTCCTAAAAAAAAAAAAAATGGAGGACTGGTGTGGACTTGGATCTCACGGATAGTGGGATTTCAAGACTCTTCAAAACTCTTTGACACTAACTGTGAACCACTGGAAGAATCTTAAGGCTGTTGAGTTTTCATGTCTAACTTTGCTGACTCTTGAACGCAGTAGTAAATCCATACCAGAAGGAGTTATGGGCCTTTGCACATCAGTGTTTGTAAAGCACACCATTCCTGCTGGAGCAATGGGGGCAGCTGCTCCGTGGTGTGGCTGCTTTCCCATTGAGTCACACAATGTGTGTGCTGTGCCAAGTGCTGCTCACAGCATGGGAAGGGGAGTATGGACCTCCTCAGCCCTGGCAAACCCACCCCTCTACACTGAGCCTCGTGGATGGGAGGGCTTAGGGCAAACCAGCTTGGTGTTCATTCATGGCCCTCAACATTCATACCAGATCGTGTCTTTGAGTCATACATGTCCTTTTAATAGGTGCTGGACTCAAAGCAAAGGCTAGATTGGGTTTTCTGTGTTGTCACTCATCTGACTCAGCCATTGCCATGGGACTGCTCATCTCCCTTATCTAAATCACAGTTGCCCTCGGTGGGCTCCTCCTTGCATCCTGAAACAACTGCATTAAAACAAAAACAAAACAACTACATTAAAACAAAAAATGCTTCAAAGTGCGTGGGGCAACATTTTCCAACTACCCAGCCTAATGTTTTCTGTGAAACATGAACTTTTAAAGTTTAATTGCCACTCCAAGGCCATCTGTATTTCACATTGAGGCTGTGCAATGATTCACTTTTTACTCTGTTGTTCCTGGTAAGAAAGGATCCTCTTCAGAATTTTATTTCCTCTGTGGAGTTTTCTAGGAACTGGAGGTTGGGTGAATAATTTTATTGGGACAGTAAATTCTAAAGGAAAGATTATGTCATTTTTCAACAATTCTGCTTTCTGAGATGACAGCACAATAAATTACAGATGTATAGCAAATTCCTAAATGCAATCAGTTGACTTATTGTGCTGGATGGATGGAATAAGAGCAGTGGTGAAGGGTTGTGTCACTGAAGTCACATGGAAGCTTTCCCACTGCCTTAAGTCAGCACTGGGTGATCTACTTTTGAAGAAGAGTTGAAACTAAAAGCTCCCACTGAAAAAAAAATCTTTTGTCAAAGAACTCTGTGGGGTTTTGACAAAGAACTCTTCCAATCTACCACATTTTAAAAAGTTTACCTCACAGGATCAGGCCATTAGCCTGTTCAGATTTTCATTGTTTTAGTGATAGGACAAGGGGGAATGGCTTTAAACTGAAAGAGAGCAGATTTAGATTAGATTTTAGGAAGAAATTATGTACTGTGAGGGTGGGCAGGCATAGGCCCAGAGAAGCTATGGATGCCCAGTCCCTGAAATGTTCAAGGTAAGGTTGGAAGAGGCTCTGAGCAACTTGGTTTAGTGAAAAGTGTCCCTGCCCATGGCAGGGTGTCTGGAACTCAATGATATTTAAGGTCCCTCCCAAACCAAACCATTCTGTAATTCAGACTTGAGTAACAGTCAGTGTCTGAGGCTTCAAAGAAAAGAAAGGAAAAAGATTTTTAAAAGCTAAAAAAAGCACGAGAGAACCCAAATGTTTGATACTTATGTAATGATAGGGACATGAAAATTCTGTTCTGACCCTTGATTTTCTGCTTCTATCTTGAAGATTTGCTTATCCCTACATTTATGACCAAAATCCACGTATTCTTGCATAATAAAATTATGTAGCCTCTTCCCTTGCTTTTCAATGTACCTTGCTTGCCCTGTACCCCAGTAGCAATTATTGGTGGTATATTTTATCAGGGATGCATGGGGGTTGTAAACTGCCAGGCTTGGGAGCTGCTTCATAGCAGAGGAAGCAGGAGCTGGAGTCGGTAATCACACTATGTCCCACTGCATTTATCCCCTGTCATACATTAATTCATGGATATCGAGTCCAGCAGGGACTGTTATGATCATCTGTGCTGAACTTCTGCTTATGTTGTATAATTTAACCTTTTTTCCTGCATTGGACTGAACAACCTGTCACTGCACAAGTATTATTTTTAGAAACACCATTAATTTTGATTTAACAATTTCACATCATCAAGAATTCTAGGAAAAAAAAACAACCCAGCTTTGGAAAGGTATTCATGGGATTTTTCTAAATGTAACCAGGAGCTAATTAGTGTGCCCAGAGTGATGCTAGAAGTTATTAGCTAAGGCCAAGGAACAGAACCAGGTGAGCACACTCTCAGCCTGTGCCATCAGTATTAAAAAAAAACCTTCCACTCCAACATCCGTAGGACATTCTCAATCAAATTGCATTACACAATTTATCTTTCTTAAACCATTGGGTGTTAGTTTCATTAAGTGCTCCTGTATGTGAGGCTTCCCTGTGGGGTCTCTTACTGTTCTGGACTGTGTTCTAAGGTGAAAAGATGCTCTTTAGAGAACCGAAGATGCTCTTTAAAGAACTGACAGCCAATGTAAGACCAGGGTTTAGAAATACTTAACTGGTTTTGCTCTCCTTTAAGTGGCTGAACAATTAAGTAGCTGTGCTGCAGTCTTCTTTTAACATGAGGCATTTTGGATGTGAAGAGGCAGGGGACACAGCTGCTGGCTGCCAGGCTTGACTCCCTAGCTTGTACTATTTATACTTTTGCCAGAATTAACCATCATAAGGGGAGTTGAATGCAGGGCAGGTACTGATCAGAAAACAGAAATCTATTGGAACTCTCTCTTAATCAAGCAGATTTCCACTGTTTCTTATGCAAATTGCATAATAATTCAGCTCATTGACTGTGCATTGTAATCAAATGTAAACAAACAGACACACTCCTCTCTGTCCTTTTAAGGGGATATAATGTGTGTTCTTAAGAATTTGGGCCACAGGTTTTGAAGAGAAAATCTGCTTAGTGGCCTAGATATTCATAAAGCTGCTAGCAAATATAAAGAGAGGGAGATGAATGACAGATGTGCAGATGTAGTTAGGAGGAATTGTTACAGGCGTGAGAGTTGTTTGTCACTGAGTGTGCTCTCTGTAGGGTTTCATGGGAACTGAATGCATTTATTCTGAAGTCCAAGCAACAAGGGTTACAAGGTGAAGGTCTTTGATACCAAAGCTAATAAGAAAAGGAAGGGGGAAGGAAAGCAAGAAAGAGGTATCAAAGTCTCCATATATTTATTACAATCCTAGCTTGAGAACCACTGAGCTGGAGCCTTCCCTAACCCTGCCAGCAAGGTCTCCTTGACAAAGCTACAGAAATAGCCAACATGTTATGGTTGTGAGCATTTAGTTTCTTGGGCACTGAGGCAGTCTTGGTGTCTTAAGGTAGGTATAGTATTTTAGCAATTCAACAAAACAAAAAAACCCACCCCAACCCAAACAGACCAACCAAAAAGAACCCCCACAACCTAAAGCAAACTAACAAAAACCCAACAAAAAAAAAAAACCTCCCAAAAAAACCCGAAACAAAAACCCCCAAACAAACAAAACCCCCAAACAAATGAACAAACAATGCCCCCTCCCCCGAAAAAAAAACCCCAAACCCCACAACCAAACCCATAGAAACCTCCCCAAATCCCCAAACAACTCAACTAATGATTTAACTAATTTATTTATTGGTTAAAAGTCTTTATCCAAAGCACTAGCTGAGGCACTCATTTTAAACCCTGAATGTTTTTCATACTTATGGATTTGCAACTAGACTACCTTTTATACATGGGTAAGGTTCTTTGATGAATTTTTTAACCTCACTGTTTGAACATTGAAATATGCATTATTTCTTTTTGCCAGCTTTATCTTCTGGTAATGATACTGGCATAGTCTTTCCACAGTCTTTGAGTATTTACTGCAGAGAAACCTATTCTGAACCATTTTTTTTCCTTCTTGGCTTCTTTATGGTTACTTATTAGGTTAAATCAGAAGAGAAAAAACCTTTGTCATACTTATTATGTTTTCATGAGCCATAAATTTAGACTCACATCATGCTTTCAGTGTACTGGGAGTGAGGACTGATATGGGCAAGGGACTGTGGGCCACAAGTTTCCTTTGCCTGGATTAACAGTGATAGTAACGTAGAGATCACTATTGAAAAAATAAACATTCTTAAAAGTAAGCCATCATACAAAATGCATCTATCCCTATAAAATAACACTAACTTAGTCACATCAGCCTATCAGTATGAAATGGGGTTCATCAGTATGAAATGGGGTTTTTTTCAGAGACTGCCTCCAGACAGTATAAAGAATTCCTTGTATTTATCTGATTACAGTTCTCTCTAGGAGCAAGTAATTTATTGTAATGTAAATCTGGCCACCTACCAGCAGTGAAAGCCTGCACTTAGAGGAGCCCAGCTTTCCAAAGGACCAAAAAGTTCAGCTAGCATGCTAGTTCTGACTAGGGTAGAGTATTGGCCTTCCTTGGAATTAGACCATATGATCAAATTTTATCATTGTTTCATCTAATGAAGCAATATATAGCATGAAGATTGTGAAGCAAGTATGTTTAGTAATTTCACAAGCTGCAAATGTATTGCAGGATTTGATCCAAACTCTGGTGTAGTCCATTGAGAGGAACGGTTTCTCAAACTCAGCATGAATGAGAGAGGGAGAAATGAAAACAGTGAAGAACTTTAGGAAAAGAGGAACAAAGCAAAAAGAAAAGCAGAATAAACTCATGGGCTAATCAGTGCTATGCCACAGCTTTCCCTCTTTAATCCCAATGTATGGTGGACACTATTTATATTTTTTTTTTCATGTATTCTCTATGGCAAGGCCACAGCTAAGAGCTTACCTGTTTCTGGAAGAGAAGCCCCCTGCACTAAGAGCTTGGCCAGCTGAGTGTAAGGTTCTCCTGTCTGCACCAAACCTTGACAGAAAGATTTGCCTTTCCCCTACCTCAGACTTCCCTTGCTAGGCAGATGGTGATGCCTTTGCCTCCCTTCGGGCCTGCCCCTTCAGTCCCCTCCCAGGATTGTAGGCTCTTCATTTGTCTGCTGTTGTGGCACAAAACCTCCCTTTTTTCCTCTTCTCATTGAGGATTCAGTCATGGTTCAGAAATAGAGACCAACTTCTTTCTCTAGGAGTTCTTAAGAACTAATCTTAACGTAATCTGTTTGCATGAAAAAAATAACTTCCTTGAATGAGACTGAATAAAAATTAATGTGAATGCTTATCTGATAAAGTACCTTTTTTGTTTATGGAATTATTCTTCAAGTCTTTGCATGTTCTCAATTTGCCCTTCTTTCCAGCTGAAATTCAATCTAGGTCAAATAACTTTAGCCTCTGTTACAATCAACAAACTTTTACTTTGCTGAACTTTCTTCCTTGAAGCCAAATTTGGTTTTGTGTCTTAGTCCATTTTTTTTGCAGTTCCAGTCAAATGCACCACATCTTCTTTGAGTACAAAAAACATTTATTTGGTCCCCTGTGAAGCCAGGGTCACTAAGGCTCATGGAATTGCTCATTGACAAGATGAGTATTGGTGAGAGAAAATGCTATTGGGAAAAGCAGAATGTTACTTGAATAAATCCCCCTTCATGAGGCCAGGCTGCTAAGCCACTGGAAAAGTGGGATACTCAGCAACAGAGAAGCTTGGGGGGGGGCTATGTGTGATCTGCCAATCTGACACCAAAGTCAGTAGATCAATAGGTTCCTGTGCCTCTCCCCCAAATAAATATTTCTTTGCTGAATAAAGAACCAAGTAAATGATGAAAAACTGCATGTCGCTGTGGGATGAGATGCTTCGTGGTTTTATTTTATGTTTTGTGAGTTAAAGGCTCTTGGCAGGTGAGGAGATGCGTGGCACCACATAAATATGAAATGGCAGCTGCAAAGATGGAAAAGGGACATTGGAACATCTCATTTAGAAATACCAAAGGGTAAACATGATCCTGTTTTGCCAGGCTGTGCTGCTCAGGTTGATAAGAGTGCAGACCATGAGCCAGCCACGAGACACCGTCCCCATGTCAGGTCTGTCATCACCCCACATTCTCTATGAGGAGATGCAAATCTTCCACTTGCCCAGGCTCTTTCCACAGTTTGTCTTTGGGTGCCCTACAGCACTGAAAATACAGCCACACCTCTGTATGTGTGAGGTGTGCCCCAAATGGGGAGTTTGGCCAGGGCCTCATTCACATGGGTTTCGTGTCCCCTCCTCTCGCCCACACCGGAGCAGAGCTGAGCCACTGGGGCATTACAGCTCACATGCAGAAACTCAGGGCAGGGAAAACATGGGGTTATATATCCATGTTTGGAGGAGTTTGGGGTTTTTTAAATCTGCTGTTCAGACATTCAGTAAACATTCATAAAACTGATACTGTCAGGATTATTTATTATTACTTTTTATTAATTATAGGAACCACTGTTGCTTTGTCACATGGGAAGTAAACAACTGCTTTGACTAACTAAATACTCAAATCAGGTTGGAGTAGGTTTTAGTTAATTTCATTAATTACACCAGCTGTTTATTACTGTTCATGTGATGTGAAGAAGCAGAAGTGGCTGTTCTTAAGCATGAGACTGCACCCATACTGCTTCCTTCGAGACAGTTAAAAAAGGTGTTCTGCCCTTGTCTTGAAATATGTAGTGACAGATGTACTTTTTATAAGTAAGAGTTTAGAGTTCTTAGAGTTTAACACCACTAATACCTGGTATATCATTTGTTGGGGACACATACCTTCTGCTAGCAGCAGAATGAGTTATGTGATTTCTAGAGGCAAGTTAAAAGTTTGCAGTGAAATGGGAATTCTGAAGGTACTGTGAATGTACTATGGTATGTCCTGTTCTTATCTACCAAAGGTTGAAAAGAACAGAAATATCAGAACTTGAGACTGGATTAATGAATGCACAGAAAAGAAGAAAAGAAAAACCCCTTCCCTAACTTTGAAAGTAGTTTTCCAGCAAAAGTACCATAAGACATTCTCAAAAATCTAAATCCATGTGTTTTACTCCAATGTGCTGCAAAATTAATGAAATCTGATGTAGTAAGAGCATAGAAAAGAATCGAATGCATTGGATATTGATTGATTGAGTAAAAGTAATTTGAGAAACATATTTTATAACTTTAAAAGATGGGAGAATTAATCTACAGTAGACAGATATAAGAAGGGTATGTAATGCTCACAAAAAATCTGGCTTCCATCAATGTATAAAAACCCTGTTGGGCCAGCTCCTCAGCAGCATAAGCAATGGTGATCACTCTGAAATCAATGACCCAAACTCTGACAATTTGGACTGGCTACAGGTCTGCCTGTACTCATTTTTCATACGATAAATACAGAAAGGGCAATGGTAAGACTGCTTGCCATGCAGGGCAGTTGCTTATCTACCCTGATCAAAAGGGATAATTCCCAGAATAGAGTCAGATAATTAATCTGTGCACATTGTTCAGTCCAGGGTCTTTGTATTGTGGTCAGCAGCCCATGAAAAACCTGAGTGGGATGGAATACCACCTCTTCTCCCCTTGGCTGCCAGGCAGTAACAACTTTCTGTCACTACTCACCCTGTCCAGATTCACTCAGTGGCCTGGAGCTAAAACATGCATAACAACTAATGGATCTTTGGAATTGCATAGTTCCTACTTCTACACTTGAATTATACATTTAAGGTTATTTACCAAAATTACACTGTATTCTTTGAAGACTAAAGTTTCTGCTTTTCACAGGCACAATTTTTTATGTCCTCTCTTGGAAAACTGCGGGTGGATTATGTAACTGTTATGGGTGTTTATTATTATCTGTACTGGGAAATCAATTGGTGCTGCAGAGGATAACAGCAAACACTTAGAGCAAAGAGGAGATGATATTCTCCTGTGGTGATACAGATGACAATGATAGATGGTAAATAGCTGGTCAGAGAAAACCCTACTGTTAGCCTGGCAGGGTTGACCTTAAACAGCTATGTAGGCTTATATATATTTTGTTTTCAACCTGCCACCAAAGCAAAAGCAATGGGTGCAATACATAGGAAGGCTTTGTGCCAGCAACAGAATTGCATTTGCATCACTTTTGTTTGTGTTTAGAAAAAATGCTCTTGGGTCTGTTTGCTTGAGTAGTGAAGCAAGAATTTCATTATTTCAATGTGAGGCTCTGGCCAGAAGTAGAATATCAGCCACTAGTCCCTCCCTGTTTTTGCAGACAAAAAATAACACAAAAATATATTTAAATGTTTGACTTTCTCATGGTCTTCTGAAAACCTCAGTCACTGTCTATTTAGTATCCCATGATTGAAGGCAAGTGCCAGCACTCTACTGCACTCTTGGTTCCTGGTTCAGCCTTTCAGTTTGTCCTTTCTGTAGCTTTAAGTGCTGGTGGCAGGGATCTCTCCAAGGATTACCGTCACATAAAGTCTTACAGAGGTCACAGTGACACAGACTCTCTTTGCCAGACACAGTACAAACACATCATGAGCCACAATACCTGCCTGGAGTGAGGCACAAACCCTATCTGTGGCAAGTAGGAAAGCCCCAGTGCTTTCTGTAATAAAGATACAATGCCTAGTTTAATTCCAGCTTGGCTGTTTATGTTGTCCAGTCACATTTGCCAGTGGTATCACTGGGGTATAGCATTGTGTATTTCCTGCTTTGACTGTTGCCTGACAAACTGTTCAGCTGTCACACTGTTAGCTGGTACTTACAGCATGGTCATGGGCATTCTCGTGTCTGGGAAGTAAGCAGAGCTGATTGAACTCACCTCTGGGAGTCTCTGGTCCACGTCTCACTACAGAATTAATTGCACCTCAGAGAAAAATTAGGTTTCTCTTTTACTTAGTATAATAAAGTATTTGACTGATTCCAGGGCAAATCTGGCTCCAGTTCTTCATTAGCAGATGGACTTTGGATATCAGTGAGTGAAACTTGCACTGTATGTGTAGGAGAGTATTGATTTTCTATGGGGCCTAATAAATAATTTTCTGTTACTTCTTCAGGTCCTAGTCTTGCCAATTATAAAAACTTGTAATTGTTTTCTCAAGGGCAGCATTAGCATTGTTGGAGAAAGCTAGCAACATTCATGTGAAAGAAAAATAATTAAAATATAGTAGACTATTAGAAATGCAAGACCAAATTACTGTCTACTGGGGAAAATGAATCTGAGCGTGCCTAATGACATCCTTTAGAAAGTGATACTCAGCTAAGAAAATATATTGTCATTTGTATTGATAATCTGCTATATTAATGATTGAAAATAGTTTAACTTAGACAATTAAAAAATTTTAGGGCATCTGCACTTAAAGATCCAGTGGAGTATCAAAGTGACAGACATTTCTTTCCCACTGGGATCTCAGATATGCTTAGAGTTCATGATATCAAAAAAATGGCAAATGAATATGAAAGCCTAAAAGGAAGAATACTTAACACATTTAATTGAGATGACAACCAAAGTAACAGATGTCAGAATAAATATGTTATAACGCTAGTGAAAAATAAACTGAAATAAAGCAGATTTCATTCTGGCCCTATTAAAATTTGATATAGTTTAAGGCAAGTTAAACAGTCCCTGTCCAACCACAGCTATGAAAAAGTCAAATTAGATTATACCACTCTGGATATATGATTAGCTCATTTAGTGCTGAATGGGATTTAACTTCATCTCTGATGACTGTTCAGTTGTGGTCAGCAGGTTCTAACAATTTTACCTTGATTTTCCATAACTGTATTTAAAGCATGGTAACATCTGGCTGGGTAGACAAGGTTTTAGTTTACACTTGAAGGCTTTGTGTTTCGTAGAGGGATTTTTATGACATAACTACTTCAACAAAAGCCCTTGCATAGACACAGTAACACCAGGAAAAAAAAAAAAGAAAAAAAAAGAAGAAGAAGAAAAAAAAAAAGAAGTAGTGGTTTTGATGTTATGGCTTATATCGCTTGCCAGACTGGAATGCAACTTATAGGCGAAAAGCCTCTAATTATGTAGGAGGAGTTCACTGGCAGAACTCTACCAGCACGACAAAACTTTCAAGTGTAAATGGGAGCTAAGTGCTTATTTAAGTCAGCATGTCTTCTAACCACTTAACAAAGTATGATTTGTTTTCCAAAACCTCCCCTTCCCCAGCCACACAGTGGGTCTGACTCTTACCCAGTTCAGAAGTCAGCAGAAGGATGCTAGCCCACCTGAGAGGGAGGATCAGGCCTGATCCTTTAGAGAAAGGCTGCATTAATGGGATTCTCCCACTAGCAGAATATAGGTGATATAATGAGAAAAGCAACACCCTGGGAAGTACAAAAACATGCAAAAAATTAGTCCTGCTTGTCCTGCTCCTACTTACTTACACATTTATGACTTTTCACCCTCCTGCGTAACTCATGCCAGCTCTTCCTTACTAATGGGTGCATAGGTGCAGCTGGGACAAAAGGGATTTTAGAGATGTTATGGGACATCAGGCAGCCTGTGCCCTGCGGGGAAGAGGTTCTCCCTCACCCCATACAGCTGCTGGCTCTGGCTGCCATAATCAGCCGCAGGAGACTCTTTTCTTGTCTGTGGATGGGCTGTTGTGGCTCGACTGCATCTGTGTGATGCTGTCTGGGGAAGCCTTACCAGCTCAAGTTGTCGATAACTTGGCTCATTCTTCCAATTCACAGAGCAGATGTAACCAGGAAGGTTGGGCAGGAGGTCAGATTTGAAGGATTAGAGTAATTGAGCAGTACTGTACCTGCCTGTTGTATTTCTGACTGTTGACACCACTAATTTAGTAAGTTCTGCCTGTACCCTTTCCACTCTTCCTCCATAGAAAAAAACCCCCAACATCAAGTCAGACATGGCAACATCTATTTTGTACTTTTTCTTGCATTTGAGTTGAAAAGGGCAAAGGGAAAAAAAGAGAGAGAGAAAACTGTAAGATTGCATTCCAGAAATATTTTGAAAATCCACAGGCTTAATGAGAGAAAAGAACTAAATGCATGAATGTTGTCACTGGCAAGCCATCTGGAGCATGCAAGTGAAAAACGCTTTCAAAATCTTAGAAGTGATCATGCAAAAGCACAGATAGTCTGCACTAGAGGCAAAAGGTGTTTAATTGGAATGAGAAAAGTCTTTGTTCTAAGTAATTAAAGGTAAAATTCCAGAGTAGATGAGAGAAACCCTAACTCCTTAAACATTCAACGGTTTTAAAGAGAAATCTGCAAGGGATCAGGCACAAACCCACACAAGGAGAGGCAGAGGAGGAGGCCAGACTGCTTAGGCAGCTCTAGTGAGGCATTGCTAGGGCTGAGAAGTCGGTCCCTGTCCATGTAGGGTGATTCAAAGCACTCAAGTCAGGCATACAGACATTCCCAGCAACCACAGAGTAGAATAAGCAGCCTCCAAACGGTGATGAAAAAATCCCACGTGCTCATCAGCCAGCTGCCTTGAATCAGTCAGGCACCTCAGCTTTGGTCTTTACTCTCAGAGCTGTTAATGGACTTTACACTGGATGGCATCTACTTTACATAGGACACAAATAATCCTGCATCAGGGACAAGCAATGCAGCCAAAGGAATACATTCAAGGAGCCTCATGAAACAGAGGTGTTGGATTATCTGTGCTTGGACCACACCTGGCTGCTCAGAAACAGGACTGCAAGCACATGGAGGATGTCACAAATCTGAGATTCACCAACCAAAGCCCTCACTTGGAGGTTGGTGGGACAACTATGGGCATTGTGGTTTGGAATTTGGCATGGCCAGAAGGAACTGTCTAAGGAGTGAGGCACCCCCATATTTCTGGAGGTCTGACTAAAAAGATGCACATACCACACTGACTGCTTAACATGACAAAAGGTTTTATATGGCATGGTCCAATTTTCTAAGTAAAAAAAAAAAACAAACCTGGAAAAATCCTCAGTGTGCTGTGAGCTGAAAATGTTCTTTTTTCTTTTTCATTTGTTTTGGATACATCAAAGTTAGATATTAGTAGTATAATCTTTTGATTCCAATTGTTTCCAATAAAATCCACACTTAGCAACAAGTTTTGCTGAATCAATGTCATGACTAAGCTTTGAATAATTTGGGTTCTATTACATTTTTAATAGCATTTTCCAGTTTAGTGCTTTCTCCATTCTCTGTAATGGTTGCCATTACAAGTCTATAAGCAGATTTCCCAGCAAGAGGATTTGTTATCACCCAGAGCTTTCCTATGGAGACACTCATCAATATTAGCAACCATTTTTTGAATTATACTTATGACACAATAATACAGCTACCAAGTGTACTGCATTTCTCCTCATTACCAAGATCACGCGTGTTTACTGAAATTTATTTTTTTGAATCTATGGATATAAGAGAGGACACTGTGAAAAGCTGTATTTTTTCTCAGTGTTGGCCAAGACAAAAACTTTAGGATTCTATTCTGACTTCTGACCAGCATGTGTGAACAAACTCATCATCTGCTTTGAAGCCTAAACCATTTTCTAGCTACATATTTTAAAAGAGCTTTCCAGAAGGGAAAGTGTGATTACCTAGGACTATGTTGTACAAGCAAATCATCTAAAGCAGGTATCAAATGGTATGAAAAATACACAGATGGTTACCAGGAGTCTTTCCTTCCTGGTGGAAGAGAAGAGCGAATTTATACACTAGCAAATAGAAAGTCATCTCATTGCTCTCAGAAGAAAAAGGACAAATGCTGAGTGTTATCAAAGATACTGCAGCCATGTTTCTGACCCTCAAGAAGGAGTTAAAACTACGCAGTGGTAGCTGAAATCCTGTTATCAAGATCCCTAACCAGCCAATTACAGTTTACTCTGATCAGAAAGGACTCTTATTTTAATGGATGAGCACATGAGATTTTAACTGTGTCACACTAACTTTTCTGGTCATTTAATTGGAAAGAAGATGCTCAAGGTTCCTGGGGACAATCCCAAAAAAGGAGCTCAGTTTTGAATGAGGGATTTACTTGCTTAACTCTGACACTCAGCTTGTGCAGAGTGTTGTTTTTAGAGCATCAAACTCTGCGAGGACTACGCATTCCACAGGTGTCACAACTGCCTGCACTGTAGTACATACCTAACATGTCCAGTGCACAAGCAGAAGTGTCCTACCCAGCCCTGCTGTGTTAAACACAGGCAAAGTTCTTGGGAAAAAGTAACAGTTTTTTACTGGTTTTTCGTTTATTGTGCTGGGTTGGGTTGGGATTTTTTTGCTAACAATGTCAACGTCCTTCCTTTTCTTTTCTATGTATCTCAATGCTTTCTTGTTGCCTCAAACTAACTGGTTTGATTTCTGAAGGTCCTCATTCAATGACCCAGCTGCCTCTGTCTCAGGTACAAACTTTTTTTTGGGGATCCCTACAGGGGCAGAGGACTGCAATGCTTGTCACACTTTTGGCTTTGGATCTTACACAAAATGCAGCTTTGTCCTTTTTTCTGTCACCCCTGTGAAAGTCATGGAAATATTTGTAAGAAAATGTTTTCTCTTCCACTTGTGATAGAGACTTAGTAGATCAGCTGAAATTGCCTGGATGTTCTAAACTTATAAGCATCATCCCACCAGAGATGTGTTCTTGAATGTTAAATTTAGGCTAATTGGAGGCATATCCTTTAATTTAGCAAGCTAAGGTTACTAATACAGATCAAGAGCTAAAAATTAACAGTGGAGCTGATGTATGCTAAATGCCTAAGTGATATCTTAACCTATAATTATACAAGTTCTGTTAATAGTGAATAATTCAAATCTTCAGGGATTTCAATAGTCTAATGGGCTGTAGTTATTTCCAATTTACATTATGGTTGCTAGGTTTCATTAAAATGAGCAAAAGGCTGCATAGCGTAGCAGAAGAAAATTGGTGTTTGAAGTTATCACCCAGAAATCAAAACATGAAATTTAAATTAGAAGGTGTCCAAGCAACACAATGACACCAAAGCCTGGCACTGATAATGAAAGCAGGAAGACAGGGAGTTTGCAGGGATTATTAAAGGAAGACAGCCCTACTAGCAACACGCTCCGTAACAACGATACCTTAAATGCCGCACTACTGTATGTAAGGAGTTCAAAACATATTACAAACCTCCATTGAGCCTTGCTACATTCTTCTGAATTATTTAAATTTTGTTATCACTGATTCGCAGGTGGCAGGCTGAGGCAGGATAAGGCACAAGGCTTATCTGGAGTCATGGGATGACTCAGTAGGATGCAAGAGCCGCAGCTGGGGGCTGTAGCCTCCCTGCTAGCCTGCTGCTGGTACAGCTACAGCACACCATCCTCCTGGGGGGCTGCTCAGCCAGCCCTCTCCTCCACCAGCCACTGCCAGTTTCAGCCTCATACCACAGACTCCAGTCTTCAGCTGGGCTGAGACACGTGTCTCTGGGAGGTTGTTGTACACCAGGTCACCCAGAACAACATGGGTTAAAGCTACTGCTTTCCAGAGAGCCAGAGGGAGTTGTTAATCATCTGGATCACTGCAGACACCTGACCTGCAGTGCAGTCCCACAAACACATCAGCACGGCATCAAGGATGGCAAATCACAGTGGGGAGAGAGAGCAGGAGCTTAGAATGACCACCTCCAGCCAGAGCTGGCAGCAGGGAAAGCACAGCATGGCTAGCCATGGCAATGTGCGTTTCTGTGGACCTGGGATACGCTTTTGGGAAACCATGGTGTTCAATCCCAAACCCAAATGACAGCTGTGGCCTCCTCTGAATCAAGCCCACCCAGGTCTGAGAGTAAGGCCAGGTTTTGCTGACTCGAGGCTTAAACTTGTCAGTGTGACTGAATGCTGTGGTCTCACCTATCTCCTGTCCTTCTGAGCCATACTGTATGCAAGTGAACTATTTTTGGAAAAACAGGGTTACATTAGACTACCTAACAGATAATGAAAATGCCACATAATTTAGTAGGAATGAGAAGTGTTACTTACAAACTGGTAGAAGTCAAGCTGTCTGACATGTTTTGATATCTAAATTTGACTTTAAATTCCTTTATAATTCTTCTGGAGCGTACTTTAAATATAGAGTGTCTCTGCTTCTTATGAGCAGATTAACAACTAAAATAAGTGCTCTTTTCTACCTAAAGATTAGCTATTTCCTTAATGTTTAGTTAGTTATTCATGCTGCTTTTTGAAAATTCAGGCTCAAATTCCCCATTTGTATACAATTTCAGCTTCTGAATCTACATTTAAGCATCTGAATTTCTCTAAAGAGACAGAAATACAGAGGGGTTTTGTTTGGCCTTTTTTTAAAAACTTAAACACTTTGAAGCTCTGCAGTTTCTATGTTAGCGAATAAGCCATGGGATGAAGAGTTATAATAAAATAGTTATTTATTTATAAAATAGGTCTTTCCAACAGTTTCTTTTTATTTATTCTGAATCAAAGTAACCTCTTACATCTCAGTCTGAAATAGACATATCCATTTTGCAACATATTGCTAAATATCTCTAATTTACATAAGAAGCAACAGCCAAACTCCACGTACATTATGTTAGTTAAATTATTATTATTATGTAATTACATAATGGAGAAATAGCAAATTCAAACTCTTAAAATGCTGATCATGAAGTATATTAAATTATAGCGTTGCCTCAACTGCAGGGCAGGTGTGCTCGGTGGCACACCCTCCATCATGCAGACGATGGGATAAACTGGAGCACAACACAGCTCTTCTCCAGGAAACCGAAGGAGATATTGCAGGCCTTTGCTGTCTTCTGAACCAGGACTAGAACCCCTATAGGGCTCATGGCTGTAGGTCTAAGGAGAAGCAATACCTAGTGATTCACCATAAATACATATTTCACTAAGTCATGAATTAATGTGCTTTTGTGGGAATGTTCCCTCTGAAATTGCAGGTAAAAAGAAATCCTTCCCAAGCCTGTTTTTATGTGCAGCAGACAACAGAGAGGCAGCATGGGCAGATTCGGCTCAGGAACACATGGTGCATCCATCAGTGACTGTGATGCCCAAAGCCCCCCTGTAGCCTTGCCCTGCAAGCTATGAGTACTCTTGAGCAAACCAGATCCGCCTGCCAGTAGTCCAACAGAACAGTAAGAACCTGTAAGAATCTTATATTTTAATAATTCACTGGCTGGAAAACACTTTAGGATTGACAGATGCCTTGTTACTACAGAGTCATGTTAAGCAATAACAACAAAAATCAATAAAAATCATCAAATAATTAAGAATCTTCATTCACTTAACACCCACTGCAACTGCCATTAGCAAGAGGTTTGAGGGCTGCTCATAAATCCCTTTAACATATTATAAATTCCCCACAGAGCACTCAGATGCCCCAGCTATGGTGATTTATGCTGCATACACTGCAATCCTGTCCCTGTGCTATTAACTGTAATGGTTTCACATTTAAAAATTGTGTCCTGGGAATATGGCTGAGGATACAGCACACTGGAGATGCATTAGAGAGAAGAGATGCAGACAGTCAGAGCATGTCAGAGACCAGACCGTGACTCACCCCAAAGCCCGCAGCAACTTATTTACCTTCTCATTTTCAGTATAACCCTCAGTGTAACCCTCAGTGTAAGAAATGTGTGTCAAAATTTAATCACTTCATGGACTGTTATGTAGTCTGATTAATGATATTTAGAGACCACTTGGAGATCCCTGGATAAAGGATGGGCTTTTAGTCAATCTGTCATTTCTGCCTTCGGAGCTTTCATTTCTTGTGTCAGGTCCCAGAGTTCAAAGGAGTTCTTCCTAACTCTCTGCATGCACTTTGTGAATCTGGCTGCTGGTGTCAAATGCCAGCATATTCACAGGGCGTAAACCATCTCATTTTGCTGAAACTAAATATTCCCATGTTTACTGAGGAAAATAGATGCAGACACTTTCAGTTCCTGCAGCTGTTCCTTACTGGGAAACAGAAGATTTTTTTCTCTCCAAAGCAGAGGAATAGTAAGCTTGATTGACGTCCTGCAAACTGCAGATCTTGCAGGCCCAAATTATTTTCCTTGTTTTGCTTCAGAAGTCCTTCCCCCTTCCTCACTTGGGGAGTAACGCCTCAGCAAGTGGTGTGTATTTCTCATAGTTTGTGGGCAGTAGGACAGGCTGTCACGGGAACTGAGATTGTATCACATGCTAATAAACATAATTTAAAGAAAATAAATCAAAACAATGCTTCTAAATAGTTCTGACACAGAGAGATGAAGTAACCTGTGATACATAATCCTGGTTATGCTTCACCTTGTCCTTATTTTGCATGAAGCTCCCGGGAGGCTCTCTCCTGTCTTCCAGGCTCTCTAACCCACCTGGGAGATGTCAGGATAGGGCAGTGGGAGCTGC
>VWYP01007421.1:1685-17580 GCA_013400435.1 Pycnonotus jocosus | reverse complement strand
CTACAAAGGCAGGAGGAGGTAGGTTGAGGGGCGAGCTGGGGACGCTTCGCTAGCTGAGCTCCTGAGCGGCCTTTTCCCCCCCGCCCCTCCGCTCCGCTCCGGTTGTAGTCGCAGTCCTCCGTGTGTAAAATTACGTCTGCGAGCTGCGTTAGGTGTGGGGCTGTGTGTACGTGAGTGTCGGTGGGAGCAGAGGGATTTAGTGCGCTGACATTCCTCAGCCTGCCTACGGGGCAGTCTCCAGAAGTGGCTGTCATGGGTGGCTGATAAAAGCTGTGAAGGGTTTTCTGTGTATTAGATAGTGATTCTGCCCTGTAGAGTAACGAAGAAGCTCACTTATTGCTTGCTTTTGGAGAAGCTGAGGAATTACTGCTAGCATTTTCTTTTTATTTAAGCTATGTCGTGAATGTTTAGTCTTCTTGGGCCTCTTCTTCCATTAATCTTTCATTCCACGTTCAACAAATACCTGGTATGCTGGAGATGAGACGAGAGTACTTGCATGGGTATGCGCAGTTCATTTATTTGGTTGCTGTACTCCTTAGATAGTTGGATCACATTGCAGAAGGCTTATAGAAAGGAATTTATGGAGCATCTGTAGTTTGGAAAGTGAAACAAGTTTTGCAGAGCTGAGTTTTGGTCAGCCAAGTTACTACAAAGCAGGGGGTTTAGGGCTTTAAAGACTTCCTAGTAGCTGCTGTCTTATCTTTTTCGACGTGAAAATTAGGAGCAGCAAAATCAGTATTTAAAAATACATAAAGTCTTTGAACAGTTGTGCTTATGTTTGTGATGTAAGGTATGCAGTGTAATATAGTATGAAGAAACAAGTATCAGTTGAAGTTTCTCTTAGATCGCTAATGCAGATAAAACTCCCTTTTTCTGGATGTTGAAACACAGATTAATAGGTAGGTTTTTAAGACAAGCTAAATAATAACTTTGTAAACGTTGACATTTTAGGGCAGATTTTTTGGGGGGGGGACGTTAGGCTACATGTATATTTATGGGTTTAGGGGTTTTGAGACACTTTAAATAATACATTTGAAAGATTCTTGTTCCACGATAGTGTAGTAATTTAAATACAGATTGCTTTAAGAAGAGGGAATTCTGCAGTGTTTTGGCATGCAACTTGTTGAATCGTTCTGTTCCCTCTTAAATGTTACTCTGCTTTTTTTTTTTTTTTTCTTTTGGGAAGACTTCTAGAATATGTGTTCCATACGGTTTACATATACCATAAATACTTGTGTTACAACTTTGTAGCTGTTTGGGTTATGGTTCTTACCTTGTGTTTCAGCAGCCTGACCTGTGCTTTTTGTCTTCCACAGTACTGCAACCTTTAGGGATATGTGTATGTACAACTTCTGAACCAAGCCTTGCTTGTAACTTTTCTGTTTTTGAGTCTGCTTTTAACTCTGGGTAGAGATTGTGAAGATTCTTAAGGAGAATGGGGTGCTTTCATTCTGCATGTCATCTGCTAACATTAGAGGAGTGCCTTGTACAACATCTTGTATCTGAAGCATACTAAGGAATTCTTACAGGTTTTGTTTGGAAAAAAAATGGCAGCAATTAAAGGAAGGCATTGTGTGTCGATTATTTTTGCTTTCTTTTCAACATCTTTTATTTGTTGCACTGCTAGCATGTAGCATTCTAAGCTGTGGTTCAAACAGCAGTGCTCCACAATGAAGTTTGTTTTTTTTTTTTTTTTTTTTTTTGTACAATTGGCAGCTCACATTCTGGAGCTCATGCTGTTGCTTAGCTGACTTGTTCTGGTAAAGTGAGTATGAATCCCTCCCCGCACTGTGCACAGAAAAAAATTTCTGTTAACTCTTATCTCCAGTTAAATTGTTCAAAGCAAGTTGTTTGGCTTCATTACTCACACTTCAGCTTTGACTTAAAAGGATAAGGAAACACAGCTTTTGTGGTGTAAGTGTAAGCACAGTGAAATAATAAAAGTACATTTTCATTAAATGCTGTCATGCAGTATATATTTAGTTCATTTGGTTGCTTTAAGTGAAATGTATGGCTTTAACAGTCTACAATTGTCTCTCAGTGGCTGCTATGTGTAATCTTTCAAGGGTAGCAAATACTTATCAAAAGCCACAGCAAAATGAAACTTCACTGCTGTCACTGGGTTGCTGGGTGGTGACACCTGTTCCTAGGCTGTGATACTAATTGTCAGGAGTTCTTGCTCCTACTTTGATTAGGTTACTCTTAACTGGTTTTATCCTTGTTTCTTCTGGGTTATATGACACATTAACATGCCTTTTGATTGGTATTACCTACTTAGATTGTCTTTCTTTGTGTTTAGTTATGATTTTGGTTTCTTTTTGAAATATCAATATGAAGTGGCCTGCAGCTGGGCTGCTTGGGAGAATTCAAGAGTATCTTCCCAGTCCTCAAGGAGTGTGCCCATGTTTATCTTGGATGTATACTTTCTTACTTTGGAGATCATTTGAGTGGGGAAAGCAAGATTGATTAAATCTTGAGCTAAATTTAGAGGTAGTTTTCATAGACTCACCTGAACCAGGGTGTAATGGATGTTAATAGTCTTCTAGGACATTAGCTTTTAATTTCCATATTCTTTTGCATATACCAAGTTCTTATGTGCTATTCATTGCTTAAGTGGTGAATTTAGGAATGCTAAGATCTCATTTTGCATTGACTTCCTTTTACAATATGTCTAGTACTTGGCCACTAGTTAGTGATACCTTATAAATAACTACTGTTTGGGAATGGTAGGAAGGTAAAACCTCAAGTATATACAGAAAATGCTTTCTTTTAGTTTATCTCCATCTACCAGATTTAAATTGTCATTCCTGTTTCTTTGCTAGAAGAATGAGGGAGATGCTGGTGCTCTGACGTGTGTGCCTCACTGTCCTGGAGACACTTTGAGTTTTATTGTCTGTCGTGAGTGAATCTGCAAGGATTAACACGTCATTTAAGTGTAGAATTCCACAGCTTTGCTAGAAGACTCTTAGAGTGATACGTGACCAGGAAAGTGAATAAGCCAAATTCATTGAAGGAGTGTTTCCTTCTTGTGTTGGTATGCAGAATCACAGGTCAGGCTTAGCTATGTTATGGTACACGAGGATGGTGGTCTTATTTTTGCTTCAGAGTGTGCACTTATTTCATGGTTTTATTTTTTTCCTTCCTACCATCCCAGCTATGCCATCTGGTGGATAGTTTTTTTCTCAGTCTGTTGTAGCTCTGGACAGCACAGGAATATGCACACAAGAGAGTGCCATAAACACATCAGATGTGGAATACAGAATCATAACATGGTTTGGGTTGGAAGGAGCTTGTAAAGGTCACCTGGTACAACCCCTCTCCAGTGAGAGGGACAGCTTCAACTAGATCAGGTTGCTTAGAGCCCTGTCCAGTGGGATCTTGAATGTTTCCAGGAATGGAGCATCCACCATCTCTCTGAGCAACCTGTTCAGTGTTTCATCACTGTCACTGTAAAAGAATTTCATCCATATATCTAGTCTTAACCTCCTTTTTTGTAGTATAAATCTGTTCCCCTTGTCCAATCACAGCAAGCCCTAGTAAAAAGTCTGTCCCCATCTTTCTTCTAAGCCCTCTTTAAGTGTTGAAAGGATGTGATTCAAGTGTCTCCTTTTGAATCCTACTGTCCAATGTGAACAGAGAAGTTTTTTTCTCAGTGTTGTTTTTTTTTCTCCTGGGCACTACAGCTGAATTGCTACTTGTGTTTTGCCTCATCTAGGAATACCATGTATCCCTATCTGGGAAATGCCCTGAAATTTGCAACAATGCTGAGCTAAATGGGTGCACCGGGTCTACATTTAAGCCAGATTCTAGGGTAGTTTAAATTTAGTGACGTGTGGAAAAGATTGCCTCTGTATCAAAGCAAAGATACCGTAATAGGTGTAACCTTGACTTATAAAGAGCGCTGTGAATGGTGTTAAGTAAGATTTCCATATTTCTGTCAGGGTGTTGGGCTTCCTGTTTCTGTTCTGTCTCTTAAAATTTCTGGATATAAGGCAGCTCAGCTGGAATGAATCTCTGCTCTTTTGAATTTATAGGTGTCTGTCTTAGTAAACACTGGGGAGTTTACCATATGGAAGAGAGGATGTACTTAGGGAAACCTAGGCACAGTAAACCTTGGGTATAAGATGGCTTTCTGTAAAGGGGCTTCATTTATATTGCTGTACAAACAAATTTGCCTTGTCTAGACAAGACACCTTACTTGCCTAAATCTAGCTGTCCTAATTAAAATGAACAATTTGAATTAGTCTGACTGAACTTAATGTGGATCTTTTCTAAACAAGTTTATTTTTGGTGAGGCTGAGGGCTGCTAGTTCTGATAGTACCAATGCACCAAGGAAGCTGGGAAATAGTTATCCAAGAAGAGACTTATTGGACTACCAGTAGATGGAAGGAATGATCATTGCTTCAATGTTCAGCTACAAGGATGATTTTTATGGTTGCCTTGATAAAGCTGATTGCATGGTGTTCTTACTGTGTCATGGGATGTCTTCTAAGAAAGCTGCATGCTTCATTTTTTTCTGATTTCAGAGGTCTTACAGGTTGTGATAACCATAGAAATTTGAATATTACTCGACTTTTAAAATGAAAGTTAGATTTTAATTTCTTATGCAATAATTGAGATTTTTCTTTATTAGTTTTAAATGGTATAGAGCATACTGGTCAAATGTGCTATGGTCAATAGCATTTCTTATTTAATTACTGCCCTAACTAATAAATACATCCATCCAGCCTGGTGGAGCAGTATTATGGTATGGTAGTAGTGCTTGCAGTTCTGGGCTCTGTAACTAATGCTGAAAAAGAGAGGCAGTTGTAGAGAAATGATAGAGACCTTAATGATCTGCTGCAAAACAATATAAACAAACCATGAAGATGAATCCTGAATAAATAAGAGTTATTACCTGGCTTAGTGTGAAATCACTGGATGATTTGCTACTGGAAAAATAGGAATAACTTTAAAAGGAGTTGCTTGCAAAGGATTTTTTCTTTTAATATTCTTAATCTTTAAAAAGAAGAAGAAAGGCAATTTTGGTATGTTTCTAGGAGGATAGGTGTTACATTAACCAGAGAGGAGGAATATAAGAATGAAGTTTGTTTCTGGGTTTGCGCAGCAGTGCAGATATCAGCCACTTCATCTTTAGCTTTATAAGTGCATGAGGAATGGAATGGTTGGCTTGAAAAACCGCACCGAAGGCCAAGAGCCCAGCATCAGGCAGCGTGCTGGGGTTCTGGGCTCCATCTGGCTGTTTGGCCTCCTGAAGGCCCCATGGTTCAGTAACTGTTTCATTTAGATGCTCTGCAACACAGGTTTTACTTGCGTCATTCAGTGTCTTGCTCACTGCACAGCTAAATCATAGTATAAAAGGAGAGAAACACCGTTCTTATTTAAGATAACTGCAACTATAAAGTGTTAAAATTTATCTTAAATGCTCATTAGTTACCACCAGAGGTAGGTATGTAACTCTTTTTTCAGAAGAAGGAAACTACACTGCTAAACCATGGACTGTGGTGAAGGCAGCATTGCTGTATTTGGCTGTTACTCACTGAGGCCAGATGCAGTACTCGGTGAAGGGGGATCCACTCTTAGCTACAGCCTGAGGTGCCTCTACGGGTAATGGATATCTGGTTTATGATCTGAACATTGAAATGAGCCTTCTCTTGTGTGATTTGTCTTAGTACATCGAACAGGACATCTTAGTTTCACAGTACCTACCACCTTTTCTGGGTTTTGGGGGAAGGTATTTTGTGTTTGTTTTTTTTTTTATTTTAATACTAAGCTTGATACAGCTTGATGAAGCTTTTGATACAAAGCTTTTTGGGTATATATCCCGTGTAACTGAATTAATGTGCAGAAGTTACAGCCAGCTTTTTGTATCATAACATCAGTAACTTCTCTTCTTGGTACTTCTCAGAAGTTACTTCATAACTTTGTAATTTACCTTCACCTTCCTTGACTTTTAGGAATTTTATTAACACTACTTTAGGGAGAAAGAAATCATCCTTTGAGAAAGAAGCTGAAATTCTTTGTTTCATGAAAGTTTTATGCTAGGTCAGCTTTCCAAGTAGACTAGGACAGGAATTACTGTCACTGTATAGTACAGCGTTGTGGGAAGCTTCTACCTTTGGTTTTGCTGGTTGCTTGAGTTTTAGGTTCAAGTGTACTTAAGCAAACAGTAAATACAGAACATGTGATCTTGTCCTTCAGAATTGAATTCAGCAATTCATGGAACCATGTGTGATACAGAATGACTGAGACATCAGTTAGTTTATGGAACTTCTGTGTAAGGAAGCAGGTGGTCCATGAAAAGCGAAAGGAATGGGTAACAGTTGCATGTTTTCATACTGGAGCATCCCCTGAAGCAATTTTACATAGTCATTTCTAATAAAGCCTCTTCTCCATGACTATTAATTTTGCTGGGTAGTATGTATTTAAAGAATGTAAATTCAAGTTTGGGTAGAACACCACTTCATTGTTAGGAGGGTTTTTTCCAATTAAAGGCTTGGGCAGGCTCTTACTCTGCAGTGAATTTGTGCTTGATGTTAAATAAGCCTGCTAAAATGAGTTCACAAGCAATCAGTGTTCTTCAGCAAAATACTCAATATCAAGGTCATCTGTGAAGGCAATTTTAGAAAGACTTTAAGGTTACTTGGATATAAGAGCAAAGGTTTTTAGGGAAAAAACTCCCTGGAAGCCTGATGATTCTATTTTTAATGAGAAATTTGGGTGATGTACCCTAGGAAAGGTGCAGGCATTTGCTGGGTACACTGCAGAAAGCTGAATGTTCAGCGATGTGTTCTTGCTGAATTGAGCAAAGCTCTAACGGGTTCATTTATATTATTGTTGTCCACCAGTGTAACTCATGAATGAGAGCTATTCTAAGCTTAGTTCTGTCACAGCAGTTCTGAAAATTTAAAACTTGTTGGCTTAACTCTGTTTTGCTGCAAAGTAGGGAGTGGCTGCTTCTGGATGGCAGCTGAACAAGTTAAATAACAGAAGATATTCTGAGGGACTAGGAGTTTTGCTTTTAACATTGGGAGTTGCTTTTTAAATCCAGTGTAGGATTCTTGACTTAAACTCATTTAAGTATGTAATTTGAATTTTAAAAATACTGAGAGCAGATAACTTCAGAACATATTTCCAAAATCAGCCCTCGGACTGCTTGTTTATTCCCAAGTCATAGGTAATGCCACCTTTAGCTTTCAAATCTGTTCTGCTCCTACTATTGGCAGGCTGTTCAACGTTTGCCAAATACTCCAGAGTACTTCTAAGTACAAAAAAAATAGTGAAATGTTGGAGTTGTTAATCACTAATGATTAAACATCCCATAGAATGTGGGGGGAGTGTAAGTTCAAGGGAAGTGCTTGTGTGCAGTTTGTAAAATTGCATGCTTGCAGTCTTGTGTTGTAGTTTGGGGGGTTTTTTTAGATCTGCTCTGGCAAGATTGATTTCTAAAGACATAATTTCAGGCATAAGCTTGGCTGGAGCTACTGTGGAAAGAAGCAGAACCAGCTCCTTATTCTTCCACTAACCCTGTCTCATGTTCACAGAGCATGTATTCTTCAGCTTGAGGAACTATTTAGATTACGTTTCTGATTTGTTCTATCTTTGTTCTAGGAAGAAAATACCAGTTCACTGTTGCAGTTTACTGTGTGGCCATATAAAAGCATGTCTGCAAAAAAAGCAGAGTGAGTGGAAAGGAGAGTGCTTATTAGCAATAATGCTGACCCAGTTTGTTATGGTACGAGGGAGCAGTCTCTGGTTTTGATGTTATGATAAAAGTGTGAGTGTTACGTCCAGTAAATGGGACACTGCGATCTTGGAAGCCAATACCAGGTAAATGCTTAGGGTAGCTGTGCATACCACAGCTGACTTAGTAATTGAAGAAACTATTAGTGATGCCACAAAATGAGCAGCTTAGTTGCCTAAAGAGACACGCCAGAAGTAGTGTGACAGAACAGGTTAAATATATTTTTTTCCATTTCATGAAAGGCTATGGAAAAAAGTGCAAGTGGAACTTGGAACAGCCAATTCTTGACCCACTTTCCTTTTCCTTTCCAGTATTGCCTTACATAATCTACTGCTCTCTGGCATGAGTTTGGAGGGATTAAAAAAAATTTTTTTGCTGAAGTTTTTCTTACCTGCGACTGTGCAGCTCATGTCCTGGATTGCTAATTACTATTACTGAACTTCTTAAGGTTGCTTGCCAATGGTTGTGGAGATGCAGAGATTATTCTAATGTCAATTAGAGTAGCTTTGGGTAGAGTGGCTGTAGGAGATAAATTAAGTCTCAGTGTTCAATGCATATATTTGCTTTTATTTATTTTTTTTTTTTGTGCTATGTCACTCTGCTTGAAGCTCACTGGAGGAAAGGCTTGTTCTGTCAAAGCACTATGCACGTGAGTTTGTGTATTACAACAGGAATTGCTGTCCCTGCTTCCCTATGGAAAGGCTAATTCATGTAAATCAAAGCTTGTTTGCAGCATCTGCATTTTAGATTAAAGAGAATTAATTTACCTTTAACGTTGATATGGTATTTCTGCCCTGGGTAACTGACAGCTGTTAAAAGTAATGGTTTTCCCAATGCTATTAAGGGCTGTTTGTGAGCTATGTATTTTGCAATGTGTGAAGCTTTGACTTGAGTAGTTAGCTGTAGTGATTCGTAATGAGTCTGAAAAACATCTCTTACACTCTCGATCTGGTTCTTAGAACCTCCCCTTCAATCTGTTCTTGGGGATTTGGCTTTTGAAAAACTAAATACAATGTTGTTTACAACTCATACAAAGCTCAGCTGATTCAAGGGAACTTGAACAAAATTCTAGTTGTAATGTAAGCTGCTGAAATAAGTGCTTAGTCTTGTGTACTTGTACCACAGCTGTGACATATCTGTTCCAGATGACTGCTTGGCAAACCTTTCCGTGTGTTTGTGAGTCCAGTGAAATGCCGAGCCTTTCAGGGTCACAGGACAGGAGCCTCTCATTTCTCAATGTGTAGTACCCTTGATGCTGATCAGGGGACTGTGGGAGAAAACTGCTTTTATCTTAACTAGTATTGATGATTATTCCTCATGAAACCCCAGGTATTGCATTACTTCAAATGTAACTGAACCTGTGTGTTTGCTCTGGAGCTGCAGAGTGTTTGGGTGGAGGGTGCCTTTACAAAGGTGCGATGGCTCAGATCTGCACCCCTCCCAAAGGATGGAAGTGACTGATCATCAGGTGTGTGCTGTCTCCTCTTGTGGGAGTGATAGACCTGTCAGAGTTGTAGGAGTGTCTCTTAACCTGGAAAATCTGAAGTGAGGTGATAAGTTACTTAGTTGGTTTGTCTGTTGAGGACTTGCAGCATTTAGGGCTCTACTGTTACTAGTGAAGAACCACCATCAAGGTGCTGACTGGCAGGTACTATGAAGTCAGGAGCTGCATGTTCTCTGTGTCTTCCTTCTCATGAAAAAATCCAGCACCACTCAAAGCATCAATCCTGTAAAGCCTCTGTGTGAGGTTTCAAAGGGAGCTGAAGGCTGGTGCTGTGAGAAAAACTGATTGGATCTAAATTATTTTAAGTATTATGGGTGCCCTACTTTTGAACTGTTATTTCAGTTCTGGTCTCAGTGCTTGGTCTGGTGCTGCTTCTGGTAACATTAAGGTTGTATATAGTGGGCTTTTCTGGGTTACAGTTTAATAAACTGTAATAAGTGTGCAGTTCCACTTCTTGATCTCTATGAAATGGCATCATTCTGGTATTACAAAATGCCATGAAAGTTAAATACAGAAGAGAATGTCATTGCTTATGGTTAAAAGAATGCAGTTTGTAGTGGGGAGACATGACCGAAAAGCTGGTTGTGCCGCATGGTGGTTTGGGGTGACTTAGTTGCAAGCTATGGGTCTAAAATAGAGCAGTTGTTTAATTAAAATTGTAGCCATTGTAATATGAAGACTCAGCTTGTGTGTGATGGCAGTTTATTGTGCCGATCAGGAGTTCCAGGTCTCTGAAGGGGATCATTATAAGCTATTGGAACACAAGCATTTGCAATTAAGATTATTGGAACATTTTGATACCTCACAAATTGGATAGTCAAATCCTGTGATAATCGTCAGGCCTGAGTTTTTGCTTGGTTGTTTTTGGTGTATTTTTGCTAATAATGGGGCTGAAGATGTATCTGTAAGAATATTGCTCATCTGTTTGAGATGCGATGAAATGAAAGCCTGTAGGCATATATTGTTTGCAAGCCACACAGGTTGTTTCTGATGTATTCTTTGTACTCTTCTAATACGTAAGTGAACATCTTAATGCATGAACGACAGTAACCTAAAAAGTGTTGCTAAAATGCTGTTTGCTTTCTCAAGTATAGTTGAAATCTTAATTAGCAAGAAGAATGTGACTTACCATGTTGTAAATATCATTTGGTAGTGATTCAGAGCATCACTCAAAGAAGTCCTGTATGACACAGTCTTTTTCTTGTGAGGTTCTAATGGGCTAAGTATTTCCAATATATCCTCAACTTCAGATAGATTATTCCTCCTGCTCTTTTGGCAGGCAAGCTAGCTGTCCCAGGATCTAATTTCATATCTCTTCCCTGCTTCTGAAAACCACTCCTTAGCTCTGCCTTTTCACACATTCCTGTGACTGCTTCCTAACCTCTGTTTAACAAGTGCCTGGTGTTTATTAAAAATAAATATTTAAAGCACAGCGTTGGCATGGTCAGTTGTGCAGTTACACTGGGACAAGTATGCAGTGATGAGCAGAGCATTTGGAGTTTAACACTTTGGATTGTAGTATGAGGTGACACAGGACAAACTGTTTTCCCTCATATCCTTTCTTCCCCACTGCACAGTGTAGATAATGCTAGAGGTAATTATACTGACCTCCTCTATATAGTCAGCTTTCTAGGAACTAAGCAGAAATAAAAGGAAAAGGGAAGTTATGTTAATTTAAAAAAAAAAATTACAAGCTTACTCTTCTGTTTTGGAGAGGGGAATGCAGGTGACCTGGGAATTTGCTATATGTGAAGAACTAGTTTTTGCTCTTCTGTTCACAAATTTATTAGACTAATTGAAGTTGTAGTTAAAATTTTTATGAAGTAATATCTTACCATGCATGAATTTGAAAGCATTTGGATTTGAGCTGCAAAAGTTTCATATTACCTTCCTTTGTAGGTGCTACCATGGTTTAATGCTGAATGCTGCTTTCGTCTAGAACAGATGGCAGGACAGGATGTTTGCCTGTTGTAGACACTAATAGATTCTGGCTTATTAGTTTGAACTCTGAAGTTTGGTTTATGCTGAGATGCAAGACTGGACTGGATCGGCCAAAGTGACAACACATTTGTTCTATTTTGCTGCCTCATTAAAGACACACTAAAGCCTCTGACAGGAATCATACAGATGCTTGTAGAAAGAAGCAGCTGCAGATCAGCTTGCCAGAGGTTATTGGTTGGAGTGCAATGGCATGCAAATGCTTTTGATTTTATGCTAAATATAGGTCTGAGTACCTGACTTACAGGTTTTGTGAATTCAATTTCATTTTAATTAGAATGTTCTTGGCTGTAAAGGTTTCACTAATTTAAGAGCCATTATATGTGAAAGTTTCATCAAACATTTGTAGTTTTTAGTGTGATGTTCCTAATACATGGCAGTTTCTGTTTATTTAAATATATTATTTTTTTCTTTGTACTTAACTAGTGCTGTTGAACTTAACAGTCCTAAAGAAGTTTACCTTGTGCTAATGTGGAAATGGTTTCAGGTTTTCTGTTCTTGACATTTTTCTTGTCTCTTTTGAATACTCTAGCACAAAGGAGTTTTTAAATAAAACACTTATTAAAATTGCTATTTATTCAGATATATACAAAAGCACAGCTTAAAGTCCTCTTCTGAGACTTGATTCAACAGGAATGCGTACAGATCTTTAAGCACAAATTACCACAGTATCAGAGATTAATTTTACAATTCATTGGACAGCATAATTCCAAGGTATTTGGTACATACATGGGCTGTGATGCTGGCTTTTTGTCAAATGTAGGTTTTAAATACAGATGATCTGCATTTAGCTATTGCTGCATATCTCTGTGGTAGCTGCCTTCAACTGTCAAATATCTCATTCCAGTACGAGGATGTCGTCCTGGGAAGATTGTTCAGATGACCGAAGCAGAAGTTCGGGGCTTGTGCATAAAATCACGGGAAATATTTCTTAGCCAGCCTATTCTTCTGGAACTAGAGGCACCTCTGAAAATTTGTGGTACGTAAGCTTGATATGTACGTGTTTTATTTAGGTGTTTTCATCTCACTCTGTGCTAGGGGGATTGGAGGAATACTGAGTCAGACAAATCAGCTTGAGTTGGGATTAGAGGGAAATCTTCAGTGTAGTTCTCAGTTTTGATTGGATTAAGTGAAGAAAAAGCAGCTAACACTTGGTACATTGCTGATGCTCTTCAAACTATTTTGGAGCAAGTTTCCTTGGCAATAAGGGCTGCTTG
The DNA here is from genome assembly GCA_013400435.1 of Pycnonotus jocosus. Lineage (NCBI taxonomy): Eukaryota > Metazoa > Chordata > Aves > Passeriformes > Pycnonotidae > Pycnonotus > Pycnonotus jocosus. The sequence goes on along the minus strand of VWYP01007421.1, from coordinate 5,116 downwards.
TGCCCTCATCTAGTGCAAATTTTGCAGCCAGTTCCTTGCTTGCACAGAGCTGGTGCTCTTCTGATCACTATTTTAGAAAGCAGTTAGCTGCTTTTAAAGACCTGCATGTTGCAGTTGCTCACTTCAAAGCAAGAACAAAACAAAGACCTCATGAAATGAAACACTTGAAAAATTGAAGGCATTGTTAGTCTTTCAATTCAGAAAGTAAAACTGAATGCAGACTTAAATAGGCTTAGTTACTGTGTAACAAATTCCTTGAGCTTTAAGCATGTTTTAACAAACATCAGTATTACTGTGAAACATAAATAAAACGTGTTTTTACCCCACAAACCTTTATAAGATACTAGACTTCTTCCAAAGTACACTGTAACTACAAGCTTGTAAAAAAATGTTTAAAAGGTATTGTAAATACAGATTGTAATCATCCTTCAACTTGCTAATTAAAAATAGGCAATGTCTTTGAATGCATAAAATTCCTTGCATTAAAGTGTCATAATATTAAAAGGGAAACAATCTTTGTATTTGTTACTACTTACATGTTCAAACATAGATTAGCTTCCTCCTGGCAGATGCAGTGTCTGCAGTGTTTCTTACATTGAGAGGATATTACCAATTAGAAAAACCCAAACCCTAAAATAAAACAGCCAAACCCACAAACAAACCACTAATGGCAAAATCATTTTTAAATGACTAATTGCTTCTTAGGGTGGGGAGGAAAAACCAGCCCAGCTTGCCTAATGACATAAAGTTTAAATGCAACTTTATCACGTTGTGTTTTCTTTAGACTTCTCACTGTAGTGTAGTCTTACTGTGTTCCTAGGTGAAGAAAACATGGAAACTCAGATTGTACATAATTCAAGGTCTGCAAAGAATAGTTGCTTCAAAGTTAGCTCTTCCTCATCTGCTTAGATTGGGGCAGTTGCGAGGATTGTTGGGTGTGCAATAATAGGTGTAGCTAATGCACAGTTAAATAAGGCATTTGTTATCTTAAATTGGATTTCAAACACAGTGAAAGTACCAGGAAGCGTCAGGTGCATCTAAATTTAATACTAGAACAATTGTCAAAGCTGCATTTAGATAAAAGTGAAAGAAATATGATTGCTTTCACCAAAAGCAAAATATGCAGCTGGTACTGCTTTGAACTATTACTTTTGTGTGTTCAGGCAATGCCTGAGGAACCATTATAGGATTGTCTTGTCTTACAATTAAGTCAGTTCAAAATAAGCTCTACATCTCAAATGGCTGTGTTTTAATGTAAGATGAAAGATGCTCTTATGTAAATGTCCATTTTAAAATAGATGTGGTTTTTAATATAAGTCTGTACATCTGGTAGGCTTCAGCTTGTACTCACCTGAAGCTGTATTTTAAAATGCTAAATACCCTGAATGGAATGGTAAATGCCTTGGTCCCTTTATAAAATTGTTTCTGTAAAATGTTTTTACCTGTTAAGTGCATTTGCATCTGGTACACATGTATAACCGAAAGTAGTTATAGACAGCACAATAATATTTTCTGTAGTGTGTTTACTTGATAGTTAATTCTATTGGTGCTGAAGTCTGGGGATTTGATAACATGGTTCTGGAGTACTAGACTCAGCATAGAAATGATTTGTTGAGGAGTCTTCTGCTTTCTTTGAGTTGTGACCTGGAGACTTTTAAATATCAATTAGAATACAAATCATTCTTGTTGCAACATATGTGAAAGATTTTAGCCAATCTAATGGAGGTTCAGATTGTGACTGAAATTGGGTAGTAGACACTGATCACCTTTATTACAAGAAAGTTGGAAAGTGGTTCTTCTCCCTAAGTGAGAAATAGTTATGGGAGAATGCTGCCTGAAGGAGGAAGTATTGCATTTTTCATTAAAAGTTTAAAGGAATATAATACAGCATGTATCCTTCTTACCACTGTATGCTTTAAGAATTGAACCAGAGAGCATACAGGTTTGCGAACCTTTTTTCTTTTTTAAGATGAAAAGAACTTGTGTGAGCTGTTTTTCTCTTTTGAGGCCATAGTAGCTCATGTTCTGCTGGAGGATAACTGCTGAGCAAAGTCAGGGTTTTGTCACTGAACAGGCAGCAATAGTGGAAATACATTTATGTGATGCTTAGTGTACAGGACCAGGAGGTACTGAATCTAAATAGCATACAGCTTGTACTGAAGGCTTTTGGCATATGTTTTGCATCCTGTCGCTCTGGTAATGAGTTTCCCAGTCAGCTGGAATCCACTGTATGTATGCTGCAAGTTACTGTAGAGCAGCTTTGGGATCTTCACGCGTGTGGACGGCTCAGGGATAGTTTAGCTTTGGCTGCTCTGGTGTAATACACATCAGAGGTGTGGTGGTGTAAATGCCACACAGCTGTTCTGTGGAAAGCCCAGTTAGTTTTAAAGCTGGCAGTGTGAAGATGAACATGACAGGTATTTTTCCTAAGAACAAGCTGCAGGGTGGAGTATCTTGTAAGGGTGGCAGTCTTTGAGTCTTTGTATTGCTTGTTACATGCATCAAAGGAGGAGTCAGTCTAAATGCTGGGGGATGGGATTCTTAGTACAGCAACGTTATGGGGGTTGACCTTTGAAGTAAGTGTACTTTGCCAGCACAATGTTCAGTTTCTCTCCAGTCTGTTTGAATGCTGTTTTTGCAGTAAATAATGTGACTTATTCCTGATACATTTGCTTCCTAGTCATATACTTGTTCAATCAGAGATCTTATTTCTGACCTTGTTTTAATTTAAATGAATTAAAGCTTGGTTAGAAAGCTTGTATTTTATTGAGAAGACTTTTGTAGCTTTTGGATTTCAGATTGGCTTCATACTTGACATAGCAGTTCTGCAGATATGGTGAGGTATTTATATCCTGTGAGTACTTCAGCTTTAATACTAGCATGTTCTTACCTTTGTGATGTATATTGCCAATTTTTAAAGGTAATGTTAATGCCTTTTTTAATATCACTGAATAAAAACTAATTAGCTGGCTTAAGTTCTTGACTTGTGTAAGTCTTTATGTTGTTGCACTAATCCTCGGTAAACATTTTTTTTTATTCAGGTGATATCCATGGTCAGTATACAGACTTGCTTCGATTATTTGAATATGGAGGATTCCCACCAGAAGCTAATTACCTTTTTCTTGGAGATTATGTAGACAGAGGCAAACAGTCTCTGGAAACAATTTGCCTATTACTGGCATATAAAATCAAGTACCCAGAAAACTTCTTTCTCCTAAGAGGAAATCATGAGTGTGCTAGCATCAATCGAATCTATGGATTTTATGATGAATGTAAGCAAAATCTTATTACTTTTGAGAGACTACAACAGAATAACACTGTATTTGGGAAACATTTGTACTGGTGGCTCTTGCATTTCAAGGGTTTCAATATTCTGTGAATCTGCTTTGAAACTTTCTAAAAATACTTTCTAAGCCAAGGTTAAAGTCACT
>VWYP01007419.1:11601-27171 GCA_013400435.1 Pycnonotus jocosus | reverse complement strand
AAAAAAAAAGAAAAAAAGAAAAGAGAGAGATGCTCCCTTATTTTCTGCCAGGGTGGAGAGGCCTTTGGGGGATCCTGAAAGCATCCACAGCCTGAAGGGAGTGAGAGGAGCAGAGGGAGCAAAGGAGCCCCTCCACAGACAGAGCCAAGTCAGGAATTATCAGCTTTAAAAATCCATTGCAGCGAGCAAGAAGGGATGCAGAAAACCTTGGAGATCCGACAGTAGGTGTGATTTACAAACAAATCCATTAAAATGGGAATTTTTCCCAGGAATTTCTGCTCTTTGCCCTGCACTAACAACCAGGAATGCCCTTTCCAAGAGGGCATTTTTTGGTTCAGTGGATTTTTATTTATTTTAAAAACAACATCTTTAATAACAACAAAACCAAAAAAGAGCCGCTCTTTTTGTCTGATACTCCTGCTGCTGCTCTTGGCTGATTGATGAGCTCCCCTTTTCCCTGCCTGTGCCTGCCAGCAGCACCTGGGCAGGGAGCAGGGAAGAACAAGGCTCCTGCTGGGCTCCTGAGGAGCAGGAGCAGCTGCTCCAGCCAGGGATGGAGGCTGAGCTGCCCACTGAGCTCCTGCTGCTGCTCCCAGCCAAGCAAGCAGGCCATGGGGGACAGAATTCCCATCGATTGGATATCCTGGATTCGGTCCCTGGTACTGGGGAGGGTGAATTTATAGTTTTATTCAGGCCCATAACACAACCTGGGGTTTATTTCCTTCCTGGAGAGGGATGCACCTGGGAATTGGGAATGCAGTGCCTCCCTTAAAGTCCAAATTTAACATATAAATTTCCATATTTCACCTTATGAACCATCCATCAGCATCCTCTTCTAATTGGGGACTTTTAAAAAGCACATCTTGCTAAGATTTGTAATATTTTCCCCAATTCTTCTCTGGTGTTTTTTCCCCAGAAAATCTTGGAGATCTGTGGTTTAATCTAAATATACTTAAATTAGAATTTTCACAAGATTTTCCTGCTCTTCACCCTGAGTTAATAACCAGGAACTTGGGAGCTGTGTGTGGGACGAGAATAACAAGATTTGTTTCCAGATTTTCTGCACACCCAGGCAGAAGTTTCTATTGACATATCATTTTTTTTACTGGTAAAAATCAAAATTTCATGGCTACATTTCCAAATAACAGCACAGATCCTCGTTATCTTCATATCTCTGACAGCCAAGTGGCTGTTAATTGGCTAAAATATTGATGATGGGTTGTCATCACCTGTGACCACCTCGTTTATAGCCCTGGATGACAGGAAAATGAGAGTATTAACAGGGCTGGCAGCGAATTTGGGAAGGAAGGATGCTGAGGAGGAAAGAGCAAGACTCCAATTTGGGTCACTTGAAATTAGAATTCACAGGAAGAGTTGTCAACAAAGAGAGAGAGAAAGATGAGGCTGAGTGAAAGGAGAGAAATTGGGAGCAGGGAGGTGGATCTGAGAGTCATTTGTGTAAAAATAGACATTAAATACCTGTGGGAATAAACTGCTCCACCCTCACTGGCAGGAGAAGCAGGAGGTCTTTTATGGAATATTCTGGAGAAAAAGGTGAAGAGGATGAAAGAGGAAAATGAACCTGAAGGGGAAGAGAAACGAATCCAGGAATTTCCAGAAGGGCTCATGAATGTTGGGGTTTAGTCAAAGGATGAGCAAAGGCTGCTGGAATTGGGTTGAAATTCAGATGAAGATGGACAGAAGTGGAGAGCTGCCCTTGATTCCCTGAGAAAGGAACTTCTCTCAGTGCTGGATCTCAGGATTGTCCTGACCTGAGCCCTTCTGGGCCCTCTTTCAGATTAACCCACAGGAAAATCCTGCACGATTTTCTATTCCCAAAACGTGGGAATAGAAGCTTCCAGCTGTTGCTCTGGGTGGATTATTCACCCTCAGCCACCCCTTCCAACCCCAGTTATTGCATGGCTCTCACAGATACCAAAAATATCAGTGCAGGACGAGGGTATCTGGAGAGCTCAGCAGCTTCTGAGCCGCTCTCCTACAGAATTTTCTTTCTTTCTTTGCTTGTTTGCATTCTTAAGGCACACTCTCTTCCAGGGCAGAGATGTGATATCTGTCTTACACCAAAAACGGCTTCAGGACAAACATTTCAGTGTCCTGTCCAAAGTTCATCTGCATGGCCCACCCCAGCAAAAAGGTGAGGAGTTGTTATTGCAGCTGTGCAGGGAGGGAAATGGGCTGGAGGGAGGGAGCAGCTCCACCTCACACCGAGGGTTGGTGCAGGGCTGGAAGCAGAGCCCAGGCTCTTTCCCCTAATGAATATATTAATTATAACACCAATGACCACCTCCCCTCCCTCAGCATTACCCCAGTGAGGATCTCCCTTGCACTGCAGGCTCAGCACTCCCGTTCCACAATCCCTGCTTGATTGTCCCTCTGATTAATTAAAGGCGCTGATGGCATCGGGAAGATGCTCCTTAGGAAGAGCCAAATTTTCTGCTCTCTCACCTCCAAAGTGCCTTGGCCAGCCCTGGGAAAGGCAGAGAGCAGTGATGGATTTCTGATTGCTGCCTTTTAGCTTGGCAAAGCAGCTCCTGGAGGCAATTTGGAGCTGTTACAGGAGCGCTGCTCGTGGTGGAGGTGCTGCCAGAGCCTCTGAACAATGGCAGAGCCTGAGAATGAATCATTGCAGAGCATCTGCTTTGCACTGCTCCCAGCCTAGGAGGAGAGAAAAGCAAAGGAGCTGACAGGTTTGGTGCTGGGCAGGAGTTATTGGTGGATTCACAACTCTCGTTTCTTTTTGAGTTGTCTTGGTTTTGATTTCCTGCATCAGAAGAGCCTCATCTCTGGCTGGCACCGAGTGAGAACTCTCCAGTTCCACCCCAGGAATGTTAGAGGAGAGCTCCTCATGCATTATCACATTATTCTTGCTATCAGCTCGAGGAAATGGACACTTGATTCATCTTCTCCCATCTATTGATTCAATCCTGCTTTAATTCAGCACTGGAGCAGGCTATTAGCCTCCATTCACATTGCTCTGAGATAATTTAACCTGATAGCTGCTCTCCTGATCCATTATGGAACAGGGATAACATAGTTTTGTTTCTGTGAGTGAGGAGCTATCGACTCCCCCTGCTGCATTTCCAGCCCTCGCTGTCCTCCCTGCTGGGTGTTTCAGTGGCTTTTCACCAGCTGGGGCATGGATGGAAGAGCAGAAATAAAGCCTGGGCAGTGCCCTGTGCCATGGAAAGAGACCCAGCCCTCTGCCTGAGGTTTGCATTGGGTGTACCAAGGTTTGAGGATGCAAACTCCATCTGTGCCATCACCATCCATCCTCCTTTCCTGGCTGCAAACCCCGGTGAGGTTTGTGCTGGTGGGTCCCTCCCTCCATCAGCATCCACCAGGGATGCTCCAGGTTGTCCTTCAGCCACATCCCAGCTCCAGCCCAGCTCTGTTCACAGGCCATCCCCACTGATTTGAGGACTGAGAGTGCTCATTTATTTAATTTTTCTTTAAAATATTTTTTAATTTTATTTTTTATCTATATCTATATTTCTATTTTCCTATTTATTTTGTTTGTTTGTCAGTGCCAGCCTGCCTTGTCTCACCCACACACAGCTGCTGCCTTAGGATTCTCCAAGCTCCCAAATTATGGAATCACAGATGGTTTGGGCTGGAAGGGACCTTAAATCCCACCCCTGCCATGGCAGGGACACCTCCCACTGCCCCAGGCTGCTCCAAACCCCAGTGTCCAACCTGGCCTGGGACACTGCCAGGGATCCAGGGGCAGCCTCAACCTCTCTGGGAGAAATTGAAACTCAAGAACCCTTTTCTTTCATTCACAAATCAGTGATATTCTATTAATTCTCAGTTTGGGATGATCTTCTGAAGAATGTGCGAAGTACTAAATGAGATACACAGAGTGAGATTATTTTTTAAAAATCTCACTCCAGACTTCCCTCTCCCTCTAACAGAGTCACGGGGATCCCTTTCCTATCTCTTCCTATTTCTATTTCTCACCCAGCCTAAAAAATATCAAATATTAATTACATTGTCACAGGAAAAAAAAAAAAGTTTTGTTTTGTGCCAGAATATACTTTAAAAAAATTAATACAACCTGTTAAAAAGTGCAGGTTCTAATTGTTGCTACCACAGGAAAGGAGCAGCTGAATTAAATTAATCCATGGGAGATTTGTTTCCTTGTGCAGTAACTACCCCTGTTCTTTGAAAGGCCGGGCTATTTTTATTTTATTTTTTTTTTTTAACTCTGAAAAGGTTTGCCATGTCTTCATGCCAGCACTTGTCACGCTTTAGAAAAATCACAAGCAGCAAAAAGTCAGAATTGTCAGTTCAGAAGACACCGCTCGTTCCACTGGGTAAAAGCCGAGGAAGCAACGTCGGCAAACGATCTTTAGGAAGAGAAAAAAAATATAAAAAATAAAAAATAAAATTTAAAAAACCCCCCGATGGAAGCAGCAGCAGTGGAATGAAGATAAAAAGGGTTGCAGGCTTTATTCTCATTGAAGGTTGGCAACGGGAAAGCTGCTGGAGCAGCAGAAGAATATCTGATAGGTCATCTGTTGTGTAATGAGGAATAGAAGACAAGCGAGGAGAAGCAAGGTGATTCCAAACCTCCGAGGGACGGCAGATCTTGGGAGAGAAACATGAAAGCAATACCTTTATAAACTGACCAAATTGAATTTACTGCCAACGAGCCTTGTAAGGCTGCGGGCTGACAAAATCCATTTGTAATGCTCTGGGTAAGGCTGGACTCAGACATTTTTCTCCTGTGGAATCACCTTATCACGTATTCCTTTCTTTTTTTGGTGCAGGTTTTCTGACTGATAATTACCCCAGGATTGTCAAATATTTTCCTTCTCCTCCTGATATCTGGGCTTGGTTACCCCATAAATGATCCTACAGATCCACCTTCAATAGGTGCAAGTAAAGGGGGAACAAAAGCAGATAAATCTGTTGTCATTTGAAATGCACAATTTCCTGCAAAATGTCCATGTGGTTCTGCTCTGGATGGTCCTTGAGAGACACCAAAGTTGTCAGGATGTTTTGCTGTGATATTTTAAATGCATCTTATCCAAAGCATTCCTGATTTCAAGGGGGAAGGCAGGAAATGCTCTGCATGAGGTCCTGAATGCTTTTCCTTTCCTTTGTGGCACACTGAGAGATGTGAAATCTGGATTCTTTGGCTGAGAAGATGTTGGGGTGGGATGGGACAAGAGCAGATTTTCACTGGATAATGGGAATGGTTTGGATACAACAACCCCAGGCCAGGCTGGGCTCTCCTTGGCTGTGTGGAGAGAGAAAAATGGGGTTTAAATGAAATTTCTAATTCAGTGGTGGGCACAGTGACTAAATCCTGTCAGTGTTTCTGAGGTCTGGTAGGAATTTAACAGGCTGGGAGTGCTGGAGCACGGAGAGGAGAAGGCTCCAGGGAGAGCTCAGAGCCCCTGGCAGGGCCTGAAGGGGCTCCAGGAGAGCTGGAGAGGGACTGGGGACAAGGGATGGAGGGACAGGACACAGGGAATGGCTTTAAACTGGAAGAAGGCAGATTTGGATTGGATATTGAGAAGGAATTGTTCCCTGGAGGGTGGGGATGGAATTCCCAGAGCAGCTGTGGCTGCCCCTGGATCCCTGGCAGGGCCCAAGGCCAGGTTGGAGCAGCCTGGGACAGTGCAAGGAGTCCCTGCCATGGCAGGGGGTGGAAGGGGATTATCTTGGAGGTTCTTTCAAACCCAAACCTTTCCATAATTCCACGAGTGTGAATTTTCACTCTCCATGAGTGGAGCTCTTTGCACTGGGACAAGCTCCAGTGTTTGGTGGTTATGGTTTAGTTCAGGAGGAGCAAGAAATGACCAAATCCCTCCAGATTCTGTTTTCTAGGCATGGGATGCATCAGCAGGATCCTCCTTGGTCTTCCACAGCATGGACAGGAGTGGGATTGGGATCCTTCACTCTTCCCTCAACATTCCTTTGAAGGTAAAATGAGTGGAGAAAGGGGAGGAGAAGGAAAGTTTCCTGTGATAGACAACAGCAGGCTTTGGAGAGCTGTGTCTGGTTTTAACCCTGACTTGATGGGTCAGATCTGCAGGGTCATGGGAAAAATGGCTGGAAAGGGGTTAATTTTAGGGTTAAATGGGGTTAATTTTCTAAAAGGATCGAGCTGGAGAGGGGAGCACCTTTAGCACCCCAGGTGAGCACATTGCAGAGATGCATCTCTACGATGCAACGTAGAAAAATGTCAGGGTTGTGATGTCATGGAATATCCCAAAGTAAAACGAGTCAAACCAGCATTTTATTGCATTGCAACCCTGCTTTACAATCAGAATTCTTTGCCAGTAGAGTTTCTCAACTCACCATAAGAAGCTCTGTCTGTGGATACGCTCATTTTATTTCATCTTGTTTTACAAATCTGATAGAAAAAAAAAAACCCAGCTAAATTAGGCTGAACCACTTGATTCTCCTCTGCCCTTTTAGATGCTGTAAAGTAAGAAGATTATGCTACCCCCTTCCCCATAAATCAGGATTAAACTGGAGTTTTCAGGGGGTTTGTGCCAATGAAATCCCCAATTTGCTGAGCTCAGATTCTCCAATCTGAAGCCAGAGGCCAGAAGAGGGGATGCACTTTGGAAACTGCAAGGACCACGGTGTGTATTTGGAAGAATTAGGAATTTTTCCTTAAACTGTCAGTGCTCCATTCCCTCTGCCACGGGAAGAGTGAGTTTCTTATCTCCAGAACCACTTTGCTTTCCCAGTGTGGGCCACGTTTCCTTGTTTCTCACCCACTTGTATTAGAATTGGAAAATTTCACCTGCAGCACAACATGCATCCATTAAAATCCGTGCCAACCTCCTCGTCTCGTTTTTAAGGGAATGCGAGTTTTCCTTCGTAAAATTCCGGTGGGCAATGAATTAAAAATGACAACTCTATATACGGCGAAAACACGAAAATAAAATATACAAAACATTGCTAATGATCAGTTCTTGAAAAATTTACCAGACACATTCTACCCAGGGAGCTAAACTCATTAGCAGAAACTGATAGGAAACCTGAGAAACTCCAGGACGAGGCTCAGGCACAACATATTCAAATGAAATCTCTTTAAGCAGAAGAGTTTTGTTTCTTTCCCCGAAATATTTAGCAGCAGCATGTATTGTATGGGTTTGGTTGGTTGTTTGTTTTTTTAAGGAAAGGTGTCTGGGAGGTTGTGGCATCTTGTTAATCATGTTTGCCTGCTTGGGAGCTGTTCTGTCCCTGGGGAAGGAAAAGACCTAATGATGGGCCAAAAATATTCCCAGTTTTATCAGGAGAGTCCTGCTCAGCCACAGCCCATCCCTGCTCCCAGAGCAGTCCTGGATGATGCCATCTCTGCATCCCAAGGTGAGTTACAGACCTGGCCATGCTCCAAAGCCACCCAAACCATCCCTGCCCAGCCAGCACTCAATAAATTGTAATAATTAATGATATCTGGGTGACCTCACTCCATGACAATGGGGACAACCCGACCCATCAACATCCTGCGTGTGGCACTTGAATGCTGCCACCTTCCAGGAGCAGACAATGGTTTCACACCTCATTTGCAAGCTAAAGGAGATAGGGAATGAATTAAACTTCCTGCAAACACTCGGGAGGTTTACAAAGAGTCCTATCTCTAAGTCTACTGTACCATTTGCATAAAAGAATTCAGTATCAATGTAATTATTAATGATAATTCTCAAGCAGTTGTGCTGCTTCAGGATTTCTCAGATTAAGAATGTAATGAATTAGTAATAAAATCCAAACACAAATTTATTCCTAAATACAATTTCCTCCCTGGCTGTGAATCTCCTTGTGTTCATTATAAAGGATGGGCTTGTTGGAGCAGCTCTCCTTGGTTTAAAGTCAAATTCCTGGCAGAAAACCACTTTAGGAGAAGCTTTCCTGTTCCTCAGGCAGCGAGAGGATGTGACTGAGGTGTCCTTAATGAGAAATCTCTTCCAAGCATCCACCTCATCCCAGCGTTGGAGAACTTGAGCTGCTCCTCTCCCTAAAGAAACCCTCAGGACCCAGCCCAACCATCCCATTTTCTGTTCAGATTGTATTCATAAATTTAATGTGAACAACAGTGGGTTCCTGTTTGTTTCAAGCCACACTGGGAAGTGGGCCTGTCCTGGAGGAACTCGACTCATCCTAAAAAATGTTCAACATCTGTGCAAGCACTTTACAATGTGACCTATGGCAGCACATCCCCCCCCCCTTCTCATTTGTATTTATTCATTTATTTATTCTTGCTAACACAAAGGAAGAATAAAGCTGCTCAGGACCTGAAATTTCCCCTTCTCATTTGTATTTATTCATTTATTTATTCTTACTAACACAGAGGAAGAATAAAGCTGCTCAGGACCTGAAATGTCCCAATTTTCAGCCTGTGTGGAGCATCCTTTACTTCTGAAACTTCTCTGTGTTGCTTCACCTTTGGCTCTCAGCAGTTGTTCCACTCACAAAATCACTCCATTCTCCCACAGATTCCTGTTTGCTGTAATGAAGACAACTGGATTTTTGATAGTCTATTAAATGGTCTATTAAATAATGTGGCTGCTGGAGGGACCCTGGTGATTCTGTGTGGAGTGGCAGAGCAATAACTCCGTGATTCAGATGCTGCCTGGATTTCCTTTCTCTTCCAGCTGTTGGAAATGTTTTCCTGAGAGTTGGCATAAATCTTCCTCCTTCTCAGCTGGCCTGCAGCCAGCATGGATCCACTTGTTCTGCTGGAGCCTGGGATATTCAGCAGATGGGGAAGCTCCCAACTGTTGGGATTGTCAGTCCAAGATGCAGAAGACAGGACAGCCTGAAGGTAAAAATCATGGATTTGATTATAGGATAAAATCTGGATAGTTACAAAATTATTTCCCAATTTGGATTAATTCAGTGAACAAAGGTGTGTTTTTACCTTTGTGATGGGACAGCAGAGCTCCTCTAATCTGGGTCTGGGAGTATTTTTGGGCAGCTCTTTATATTTTAATTCCATCCCAAATTGGATCTCCATATCCGAGGTACCTTAAATCCTCCTGCTCACCTCAGTGTTTAAAGTTCTTCAAACACAGCAGTGAAAGGTTTATCACTGCTTTATCCCTGCACTGATAAGGTTTGATAAAGCTTTCATTGATCCCCAGACTGTGGGACTTGCTGGTGTTGGAGCAGAGCCTGGAGAGGTTTCTTCTCTCAAACTCCAGTACTTGAAGACACCACTTAATGTCCCTTGAGGATCCTGGTCCCAAAGGCACAGGGATGGTCCTGCTGAGATCCCAGTCCAGGGATTTTTCTGAACTGGGGATGAATTCCCTCCCTGGCCTTTGGCAGTGCTGCAGGTTGTTGGGCATTGCTGTGGTAATGTGTGCACGCTATTAAATGATTTTAAACTTTTTCCCTTTCCCCTCTGTTCTTCAGTTTTTCTCCTGCACCTCTGAAATATTGGATTTGCATTCCAATTTGTGCATTATTACAAATGGTGACCATGATGTAGCACCACAGGAAGCCTGTGCAGGGAAATATTGTGGGTTTTTTGGTTTTTTTTTTCCATCCAGTGTCCATTCTTCACTGGCACATGGACTTTTACACAGAGAGGACTGAAAATGAACAGCAGCAAACCCCCAACACTCCTTCCCTTTCCTGTTCCACCCAAGTGCAAACAATTCTGCCTTAAAACCACTCAGAATGGAACGATAGCAGCCACCAAGGCAACTTTTTTTGTACAGTATTTCTGTTGGGGAAGGATTTTATTGGTGTGGCTGTGGTTTCCATCACCAACACTTCACCAATTATTGTGTTCTGTGCTCTTTGAACTGAGCAGGGGAGAACTTTGCTGCTCTGGATTCATTTAAAGCTCTGCTGGACTCTGTTCTGCTCTTTCTGGGCTCAGAGATGCTCACGAGTCCCCACATTCTCAGGGCAAGGATTTGTTCCATCCCAATGTTCCCTCTGTCCTTTTGGGGGTTGGAACAACACAACCTTGAAGGTCCCTTCCAATCCAATCCATTCTCTGATTCTTTCATTATTTTATGGAATGAGAACAACAGAAATTCCTTTCCCATGGTTGGATGGTTTGATAGCAGTGAAATATTGGGGTTTGTTCCCTTTGCCATCAGCTTTTATTCTGTATATAATCTTATATTTTATTCTATATATTTATCCATCTCTTCAATTCAATAGGTAAATTAATTCCAGGACAGACATGACATTTCTTTTCCAAAAAAAACCTGTCAATGTTTTTACCCCTGGGCCTCATTTCTGTGGTTTTCCTTGTCCAGGGATTCTGGTGGAGGAGCTGAGACCCTTTGGATGATCACCTTCCACCCTCCACATCTCTTTATAATCCTGAGCCCTTCCTTCATCACAATTTTCCTTGTTATCTGAAAATCAGCGTAAAACTTCTCTGTTGCTTTCTTTCCCTTTCACTTGCCCCAAGGAATTATTGGATATTTCTCTGAGAGCTCTCTGTACATGAAGACTTTGTGCTTTGTGTTGCTGTCTCAACACTTAATTTATTTTAGGGTTTTTATGGTGACACCTCAGTATTTTCCATTTATTCTGCAGGATCCATTTCTTTAGTGCATTCAGAACTTCCTGGCAAATTTAAAACCCAAAATGCTGCAAACTCCAGGGATCAGAGACCTCCAAAAGAGTTGCAGTTCTGGGATTCCTGGAAGTGCCTTAAATTGCTCAGAATTGTGCCTTGAGAGCACAGAGGCTCAAAAATGAAAATTTTGGAGTGGTGCCTTCAGAGTTTGAGGCCAACACTTTTTTTTGGTGCTGATTTTATATAAACTCAGCACTCTCCTCCTCAGAGATGGGGCTCACACTGAGCTTTGGCTGGAGCAGTGACATCACCCGTCTGAGGAATTTTCCAACTCAGATTTTGGGTTCTGTACCTGCAAAAAAAAAAGAAAAAAAAAAAAGAGAAAAAAAGAGAAAAAAGTGTAGTCAGAGAGTGAGGTCTGTGCTAGAGCCTAGAAATTATTTTATCCTGTTGTGATTATCTGATGGAACTTAATTCTTTAAAAACCTTGTCCTCATTTCTATGGGTCACCTGCAATTTGTTTGCAGTGTTATTCCAGTTGGAAATCCCATTTCCCTGCCTTCTCAGCCATCCCACGGATTGGATCTGCAGGCTCTGGTTCCTGGATAGCTGGGAAGGAATTATTGGCCACGATTGGATGCAGCTGGCGCAGCCCAAAAAGGCTGAAAAACTCTTCTGAAAGACTCCTCAAGATGGTTTTGATAAATCCAAAGTTGGAGAGTTTTTATTTGCTTCCCATTAAAAAGCGATAAAAGAGACGGTTGCTGGTGTGCTGCAGGAGGAATTCCTTCACCCTGTTGAGAGATGGCAGCTGGAAAACCAGGAATTCCATGTTGCAGCCATAGCTGGCACGTTGTACACGTTAATGTCCTGCTTCCCATCTTCAACAAATCCCTAAATTTGGGGAGGAGGCAGTGGGAGGATCAGAACCTGTTTTCTGACGGGAGTTTGGGACTGCAACTCCCTGTCTCACCCTCTGCTCCTTTTCCCTCCCGTTTTGGGCACACAGGGAGAGTTTGACTCCCAATTTCGCCCTTTTGTGGCTCTTTGTGGCCGCTGCTGGTGCTGTCAGGGGTTCCTGTGTGCTCAGGGTGAATTTTGGGGGCTGTTGTCCCCACTGTGCCCCAGCAGGAGCTGCTGCAGGAGGGTTTTGTCCCCTGGTTGCTCTCCAGGCTGAAGGCAGTGGAGGGGCTGAGCACAGCAGTTGTTCTCCTTGCTGTCTGCTGACATCCCAAATCTGCCTTTTCTGACGGAACTGATAATTTTCCTGGCAGCCTGTTGCACCTTTTTGGGGTGCAGCAAATGTTTTTTGGAGTTTGGAAAGGACCAGGCAGACAGGTCCGAAGTCAGCATGCAAAAATCTCTTTATTCTAATTTCCTGACTCCATTTATATCCACTGTACAAAGGTGGCCAATTATTGACCAAAGCAGAACATCCCATCACTTGGATTGGTGACCATCCCAATCACTCAAATATTCTATCAGAACTAAAGAATGTAAACATTTCTTATTTACATGAAAAGGCTTGGGAACTCAGCTCAGAGTTCCAAAACATCCGAAGGATTTTTGCTTTAATATCAAGCACAAATCTGAGACATGTAAAAATCAGAGCTACAGCAGCCCAAGGGATGAGATCCTTATTTCCCTGAACATCTCCCATGGATATGGAGGCAATATTTTGCTTTCTCTGATTTATGGGCGCTCCTTGCCAATGCCAACACATT
Source organism: Pycnonotus jocosus (assembly GCA_013400435.1). Taxonomy (NCBI): domain Eukaryota; kingdom Metazoa; phylum Chordata; class Aves; order Passeriformes; family Pycnonotidae; genus Pycnonotus; species Pycnonotus jocosus. The sequence goes on along the minus strand of VWYP01007419.1, from coordinate 14,919 downwards.
AAATGGATTTTTACTTGAGATTGCAGAGACTCGTTACAGATGTACATTAATTCCTTTCTCCTCTGTTCCTCCAGAAGGTTTGTACATCCTGGCAGGCACCACAAGTTTTTGTTTTGGGTTGGGATGAGCACAGGAAGGGTTTCTGCTACTGTTTGCATGAGCCACCAGAGCTGGAGCAGCTTTCCTTGGCCTTGCCACTTCCTTTAGGATTTTCTTCTCTTCTCCAGCCCCTCAGGTGGAAATTTTACCCCTTTCCAGTTTGCATTGCTGATGTTTGGTAGAGCTCTGAATGTTTTGTCACCTCATTTTAAGGTGTTTGGCACCAAACCCTGGCTGAGGGGCTCCCCTTAGTTTGTTTTAATTTATTCCTTCACTCTCCTTAGTTTGTTTTAATTTATTCCTTTACTCTCCTTAGTTTGTTTTAATTTATTCCTTCACTCCCCTTAGTTTGTTTTAATTTATTCCTTCACTCCAGCCTTTCATGCCAGGGGGTTTTTGGCTGTTCCCAAAATCGGTGCAGGGAGTGAACCCTGCCAGGGGACAGCTCTCCCTGTCCCCGAGGTGTTCCTGCTCCTCTTCCCCATTCTGGGAGTTTCAAAAGCACTGAAACACGGTGGGTTTCTGTCCCAGAGCTGCTTATTATGGGATGCTGGTGCTTCTCTTCCTGTGCACTCCTCAGGGTTTGTCCATTCAAGGGATCAGGGTAAACCCCCAGGTGTGGGGGGTCCTGGGACACCTGAGCCTCTTTTGGTGTTTTTGGGGGGAGCAGAGGGGGTCTGGGAGACCTGGGGAAACCCCAAGGATTGGCTTTGGGGTCTGCCCTGGGGGTGAGGGGTTGGCTCCTTTCTGGTGAAGGTTCAGCAGCACCTGGGGATGCCGAGGGCTGGAGCAGCTCCCCTGGGAGGAAAGGCTGGGAGAGCTGGGAATGTTCACCTGGAGAGGAAAAGCTCCAGGGAGAACTCAGAGCCCCTGGCAGGACCTAAAGGGGCTCCAGGAGAGGGACTGGGGACAAGGGATGGAGGGACAGGACACAGGGAATGGCTTTAAGCTGGGAGAGGATAAATTTAGATGGGATTTTGGGCAGGAATTATTCCCGGTGAGGGTGGAGATGGAATTCCCAGAGCTCCTGGATCCCTGGCAGTGCCCAAGGCCGGGTTGGACTTTGGGGTTTGGAGCAGCCTGGGACAGTGGGAGGTGTCACCATGGCAGGGGGTGCTTTAGACATCCTTTAAAGTTCCCTTCCCACCCAAAACCATTTTGATTTTAGGATTCTTTCCCTCGCTCCAACCCCAGGCAGTGATTATTCCGTGGACAGAGAGTTCAGCTGAGCACAGCCCCGTCCTTGCTGCAGGGAATGTCCCCATTCCCAGGGGCTTGGAGGGGAGTTTTTGGGGAGTTCTGCTCCTCCCTCCCTGCTCCTGCAGCTCTCCGGGAATGTGCAGCTTTCCCAGCCATCCACCCGATGGCAGCACAGCGATGGATCTCACACTCCCAGCCTTGCCTTCCCACATCCTCAGCAGGTTTTCCACATTCCAAGAAAAAAAAAACAAAAAAAACCCAAAACAAACAAACAAAAAAACCCCCCAAAAACCTCCCAAAACCCCAAACCAAACCAAAAAACACACAAAAAATTTTTTTTAAAAATCAGCTTTTTTTTTTTTTTTTTCTCTTACCTCTCATCATTTTTTGTTTAAACTCCGCGTTGGCACACATCCATTTAAGAAACAACTCCCACAGTTCTGATTTTTGGAAAAAATCGCTGCAGCACGTCTAAACCAGAGTTCAGAAACGCCCAACCTGTGGCCAAAATCCCCCTCCCATTTTCTGAGAGGATGGAACTGGGTTTCCCAGCCCAGCCTCGTGCCATTGCAACTGCATCAAGCCACGAAAGAGGGGAACACAACGTGCCATCATTCCCGAGTAATTTAATCACGAAAACTAAAAAATTTGGAAGCAAACAGATATTTTACTTAATAGAAACCATCTGCACCGTACAGTAGGCAAATTGTGTAAAAATGAATAAAACTGTCTCTGGAGGGAAATGACTCAGGCACCAGCTTATCTAATGAAGATGTATATGTGCCTTTTAGCATTTGCATTGTCTGTCGGAGTAGGTAAATCGCGGTGCTGCTGCAAGGAAACAGCTCCAGGGTTTATTGCCATCCTCTGACTGATGGCAAAGGCAGCAGGGGCAGCAATTCCTGCTGAAGGGGTTTGCTCCACACCCCAAATGCTTTGGGTGGGAAAGATTTGCTGGTAGAGGCACATTTTGGGGTTTTTTTGGGGAGGGATTTTCCCTCACTTTGGATTTTTGCTGTTTGATTCAGGCCTGGCTCATTTAGGATTGTCCAGAGAGTGTTAGCTACTGTGGTGTTTTTTGTTTGTTTGTTTGTTTGTTTTTTGTTTTGTTTTGTTTTTGGTTTTGGTTTTTTTTGGTTTTTTTTTGTTTTTTTTTTGTTGTAGAGTTGGGTGGGTGAGTTTCAAACAGATCCTTTAAACTGATATTTTAAATTTTTCCTTTAAACTGGTATTTTAAACTGGTCCTTTAAACCCCCACCCAGCTTGTTCCACACCCCAAATGTTTTGGGTGGGAAAGCTTTGCTGGTAGAGGCACATTTTGGGGTTTTTTTGGGGAGGGATTTTCCCTCACTTTGGATTTTTGCTGTTTGATTCAGGCCTGGCTCATTTAGGATTGTCCAGAAAGGATTTCTTACTGGACTTTTATTTGGCAAAGCTGGGTGGATGAGTTTCAAACAGCTAATTTAAACTGATATTTTATATTTCTCCTTTAAACTGGTCCTTTAAATTGGTCCTTTAAACCCCCACCCAGCTTGTTCCACATCCCAAATTCTTTGGGTGGGAAATCTTTACAGGTGGGGGCACATTTTGGGGTTTTTTTGGGGGAAGGATTTTCCCTCGCTTTGGATTTTTGCTGTTTGATTCAGGCCTGGCTCATCTGGAGTTGTCCAGAAAGGATTTCTTACTGGACTTTTATTTGGCAAACCTGGGTGGATGAGTTTCAAACAGCTAATTTAAACTGATATTTTATATTTCTCCTTCAAGCTGATCCCTTAAACTGGTCCTTTAAACCCCCACCCAGCTTGTTCCACACCCCAAATGTTTTGGGTGGGAAAGCTTTGCTGGTAGAGGCACATTTTAGGGTTTTTTCTGGGGAGGGATTTTCCCTCGCTTTGGATTTTTGCTGTTTGATTCAGGCCTGGCTCATCTGGAGTTGTCCAGAAAGGATTTCTTACTGGACTTTTATTTGGTAAAGCTGGGTGGATGAGTTTCAAACAGCTAATTTAAACTGATATTTTA
>VWYP01007412.1:5640-15845 GCA_013400435.1 Pycnonotus jocosus | reverse complement strand
GGAGGGCAAGTTAAAAAAAAAAAAAAAAAAATGGATGTGAGGAAGAAAATGAAGCCATAATAGTGTGGGCCACATCACATGTCTAAGAAGTGAGGATGAAACTCCTGTGTATATTTTAAAATGAGTTTCATAGATCAAAGACGTTTCTGATCACCTTTAAAATTATATCTATTTTCATTGCAGTAGAGGAAATCTTGATCTGACAGGATGAGTAGAGAGTATAGGTATCCAGCACAGACTCAGTGTTTCAGTAACATCTCATGAGCCTTCATGAGCTAAAGGCCATAAAAGACTCTCGACCTAGGACTCACAGGGTTAAAGGAGGAACAGTTGTTTCCTATTCACTGCAATTTTTTTATCCCTAAAAAGTCTTAATAGGAAGTTTGAAGATAAATGGACTTAGAAGAAATTTTCAAGTTTCTTAGTTTTTTCTGATTCTTCAAGGAGTGCAAAGGCAGCAGTTCCTCATATCTGCAGGGGCTCATAGATAATTTCCAAAAGAAAACAAAACTGGTAAGTCTTAACTATAGTACCAAAATTGGAATAACTTGAAGCAGGACTGTAGTAGTTTTGTGGTCAGATACCAGAGCTGCCACATGCTCCAAGCCAAACACAGGCCACCCAGATGTGGTTAGCAAAATTCCCCATAGAACTACATAGAGATGCATTACCTTGCATTCACTACTACACTGACTTGGCCCTTGACTCCTGGCTGTCTCAAACTGTCTGTCACTCTGTTGTGCAGGTAGACATGCTCCAGACTGTTCCATAGCTCCCAGAATCAGATCCCTAACTTCACTTGGGCCAATGGAGCAGTGCTAGCTGGCAGCCATAGATGATCCTCTTTCCCTAAACCACCATGCAAGTACCAAAAGCAGGCTGATTCTTTTTTCAAGAAGACTTTTTGGAGTTAATCTGTAGTTTCTCTTGTCCAGGTGCCAGCTGTACAGAAATAAGGTACAGCAAGACTGCTCTGAATCAGCAAGTGGCCTTATCTAATGGTGTGCAAATTGTTTAGAAGAAAATAGCAATTTACTGCTTGAAAATAGATGCAAAAAAACACTGGTTTTGACTTATCTTCTGTTTCAGCAATTGAAATACTTATTTATAGTCTGAAAATGTATATCTGGCTTTGATCATATGTTTGCACAAATGTCAGCATGAAGAGGCTCTGGTCCCCACTGTAACATATAACATAAACAAAAATAGTATATTTAAAATGAAAAAAAAAAAAAAGACATACAAAGTTTTGTGCAGTTCATATATTTTCTGTCTCAGTGACTTGCTTCTAAAAATTAACAACATTTAGATTTCAGACCACAAATTTTCACAACACTGTACATTTTGGCATTAAAAAAATGTTATACAGATTGTGAAGGTGCTATACATGTATGTGTAAGTACTTGTGCTTTCTTACCCAGAGGGAAAGATCCTTCCTGAGGGAAAGACACCTCCAATGCCTTCAGGTTAATTTAGGATTCAGAATTTCAGCAGGAGAAACGTTACTATACGAGGTTGTGACCCTTTTTCACATCTGTGTGCCAAGATAAGTATGTGTGTCTGTGTTTCTGACTGCTTGCATGTACCACTTCAAGTTTCACGTGAAAACTTTTTAAAACACAAACTCTGCTATTTAAATCCATTGTTTTATTTTGACCACAATATCAAAGACTGGAAGTATTTAACATCAATCTTGGTCACCTGCCATGTCCTGAAGGCTTGTTATGTTGAAGAATGTTTTTTATTTCTTTGATTTAGAAGTATCCAACACAAAAAACATAGTATTGAGGTCCGTACAAAGTAGGATTATGAATTCTGTGTGTCGTGTGCTTTATTGGGCCTTTTTCTCTTAGTAAAAATAAAGCTGTTACAAGCCAGGAAGTTCTGAAGGTAGAGCCAAACTTGAACCAAACAAGAAAGTTGGCTTGGATTTCTGCAACCCAGCCTTGGCTTGGGTATCTGCCAAGCCAATAGACCCAACTGTATTCATTTACAGACAGAAAAATTCAGAGAAGGCTAGGCACCAGAAGATTTTGTGGTAGGAAATAAGGCCACTGTGTTCTTCCTTTCTTGTTTGAAAATAGAACTAAACCAGATCTTGGGTCAAGCTGTAACTATCTTGTTGTTCATCATTTGTATAAGAGCAGAACATAAAGATTACTTTTTCTCTAATTACAGAGCTGTAGAGGAATAATGAATTTCCCATGCGTTTTTCTGCTCATTTCAGTGTCTAAATATCATCCTGCATCAAATGTTTGCCCAGATCATAAAAAGAGCCTGGTTAACCCTTGGTTTTTCTTTATATTTTAGAATCAAACTGAAATACTTGCAGCACTTTACTTTTTTTTTAATTTTTTTTTTAATCTTCTGTAATACATTGATAGAAAAACTATCTTCTCAGTTCCCCAGCAGTAAAATACCAGTTACAGGCTTGGACTTTCAATCTCCACTTTCAAAAAAGAAGAATGAGTATTGAGTTATTGGTCTTTAATACCTATTTTTTTAGACCTAGATTTATCCCACACCATTTTTTCTCTTATGCCTAAATCCATTGAACCTTTTGTAACAGGAGGACTACTGCCTTCTACTTAGATCAGAACTTTTGATTGGAGTCTGACTCTTTACTTTAGGTGTGCATCAGTCTCAAATACAAAGTGAATAAATTGAAAATTTTCTCCCATGGTACAAAGAAAATTAGATGACAATATGTGGCTAAGACCACAACTTGTATATGGGTATAGTTCACAATAAGAAAGGTTTGGGGTGTTGTGATCCCAGATTCTTCAGCATTCAAACAAAACAGCCATAATCACATTCCAACAGTGAATGAGAGGCCAAAATGGCTAACCTGGATTTAAGCCAAGGACTTACGAATGACAAACTCATAGCCAAGACTGTGCCATGTTCTTTCAAGAAGAGATTTGAGAGCTTAGTTTTTAACACAGATTTTATTTTAGATTTTAATAATAAATGATAATTCATTAATGTCACAAAGTGGCATGCAGTCTCTATGTCTTTCATATCCAGAGCTGTAATGGTTTGCCCTTTTAAAAAATGCAGAAAACTATTAGTGAATGAAGGGGTAAAAAAGATCTGAGAAACATAGGTGATTATTTAAATCTAAGAAGAGATATTATCCCTCAATAGCATTAAGACTTTCCTGGCTGGGGGCATAAGTCTGTGAATAAAGTTGTCATTAATGATTGTCTAGTAGGAAGAAGTAGTTTGAGGGCAAACAGAGAATATAAATATCCTATAAATATATTGCCTAGTTATGTGGTTGTGTCTACATCAAAAATTTTTCTTACCAAGTCTATAATCAACATTTTGGATTGTCTATGATTTAGGATAAAAATAATGTTATAGTCTCCAAGAAGAGGGTGTTCATTTCATCTGGTATTTTACCAGATGTCATCCAGGAGCAGGTCTCCTTACTGCAGTAAGGTGGAGAACTCTGCAATCTTAACAATCTGAGGCAGTCATATTGTCAACATTTGGGTGTTTTTTGTCTCAGTTCTTATGATGCTTAATGTTTTTCAGAAAGCTTAGCTCCTATATTCCTGTAACTATCCAATAAATTCAAGTTACTTCTAAGAAAACCCTAGTGAATCCCTACCCTTGTGGCTGCTTGCACAAGACTTGAAATATCATTCTTCAAGGATCAAATACTGGAAAGGAAATAAAAAGAACTCATGTTTATTTTGCCTGAAGCTTGTGATTTTAAAGCTCTTCTTGCTCTTTTGAGAACTTCTCTAGTGTTCTTCAGTGCTTACTGGCAGTGAGAAAATCTATGTGGGTAAGAAAAGCCTAAAACTCTTGTCAACAAGGTCCTTTATGCAGTATGAGTGTTTAGTTTTTAATATCAGGTAGACTGAGTTCAGAGTTAGATTTATATGTCTCCCAAATCTCCTGAAGAATTAAAAAGGGGTTTTTTTAAGGTCTTCTCAGTTGCAAGTCTCCAATTATGTGAGCAATGAAATCTTAGGTTAAAGAAATGCAAATATGTATCAAATGCTTCTCATCCTTGTTGCCACATCAACTGATTTATGTCACTGAGGGAAAAAAAAAAAAAAAAAAAAGAAAGAAAGGAAAAAAAAAAAAAAGAAGAAAGCTAGTGGCAAGAGCTTAAATAAAGAAACAATTAAATCACATAGTTATTTTTTCTTTCTCCTCAAACAAAGGGGGAAATCTGCCTGAAAGAAAGTGGCTGAAAGAGAGTTGCTTCTCCACATATGTGCACAAGTGGAATGAGATCCAGCAAGAGCATTGTGACCCTCTTTTGCTTAACCACAAGGCTGTGGTTAAGACATGTACAGTGCATTTCTTATTTCCCATTTACATATGGTCTTGGTGTTCTTTCAATATTTTCATGGAAAGAAGAAAGAAAGGTATAATTATCTGTTGAATTATGTGTAGCTGTAGCTATTTCAATCACTCTTTTTTGTCTAAACAGAAACTCTCTCCATCTGGCAGCTGTGGAACACAGCCAGCTGCATGATGCTGCAACTGGCCATCCTGAATAGACCTGCTGATCTTCTCCTCTTTCTTTTCTGCAGGACTGCCCACCAGAAGCAGGGGATTTTCGTGCCCAGCAGTGCTCTGCTCACAACGACGTCAAGTACCAGGGGCAGTTGTTTGAGTGGCTTCCTGTCTCTAATGACCCTGACAACCCATGCTCACTGAAGTGCCAGGCCAAAGGAACGGCTCTGGTTGTGGAGCTGGCACCAAAAGTTCTGGATGGGACACGATGCTACACTGAATCCCTGGACATGTGCATCAGTGGTTTGTGCCAAGTAAGGAGAAAAGCCCTGCCTCAACCCCTCTCCTCATAACTCCTCTCCTCAGATCTTTCTCACATGCTTGCTCCCTTTCCTCCTCTATACTTGTGTCATTTTAGGGCCTTTATTTTAATTATCTCTTTCCATTCACTTAAATTAATTTCTTTTACTTATTTTTTGGGGGGTGGGAGGGGCTGGAAGGGGCAGACATGTATAATCTCAAAGATTACTTTCTCACTTTATGCTGCTCCCTTGGAGTTCTTTTGAAGGATTTTATTATCTGTTATTGAACTGTTCGCTATAGTTAGCTGCAGTAGCATAGCTGATTTGAAGCACCAGAAGAAAATAATGTTGTAGCTTTTAATTTAGATACATCAAAGTTTTCCAGGTCTATTAAATTACCTTATCTTTGAGGATTATTGCTCCTTGTAAATCAGAAATCCACATGGCAGGAGATGAGGCACTAAAGCGAAAAAACTGCCCTTCCTTCAATAGGACTAAGCAAGCTGCTACATCTCCTTGGACCTTAGAGTCCTTATTTGTTACCAGTAAGAAATGGGGGTTTTTTGACCCCTCAATTCACAACATATGGGGATCTCTCGGTCATTCAACCAATTTATTTGCATCCTAATTTGTTTTTTTTATTATTACCTTTGTGCTTTTGTTTATACATTGGTTCCCTATCATTGCTCCTGTTAAATTACGTACTCTACCTACATCAGACTTGTTCTTCTAAACTACATGTCGGCTACTGGCTGATGAAGAAAAGGACTTTTTCATCATCTCTGTTAGGTTCTAAGCACAGCTAAGCCTCAAAAACTTGGGTTGAGTTGAGTGTAGATTCATGTTTCATTGCACAATGATCTTAATATTTATGTAGACTTGATGTGTTGTTGGCTTTCTAGCGTATTTCAACTGCCCTTTTTATTTTATTTTTTTTTAAAGCTTTCCTCCCTGTTTCTTTTCTCTTTGATTTTCTGTTCTGAGCCAGAAGCAGTCCTGAAGTAAATGAAATAGAGTAGATAGTTCCTGGGCTAATCTCATTTGTAATCTGAAGAAGGCAACCATCTCGACCTCTTGACCTAAACCAAGGGCATGTATCTCAAAATTCTAGATTGCCTAATGAGACAGACTATTTTCAGTCTTGTTTTCTGTTTTCAAATTTTTTAGAAACTTGATTGGAAGCACAAAAAACTGGATGGAAAAAGATTCAAAATTTTTTGCATGTAGGGGCCCAGGATTTAGGAGCAGGCTGTTTTCTGGCTTAGTGCAAATATGAAGCATACTTTTCCTCAAGAAAACTTTCCCTTAGAAGCAGAGTTCCTAAGCATCTAGGGCTAAACCAAAGTAATTTGCATTTTCATGACAATTCTTACTTGAAAATCTGAAGATAGCTGCACTGCTAAAACGATAAAGACTGATGTTATTTCTCTGTCGCTTGAGAATAAACAAATATACTAGCACTAGTGTCCCTGAGTAATTTTAGTTAAACTAACACTTTTCTTATATACCAGAAAATAGTAGCATAATTTTTAATGCATAAATGACTTTATATTTTCCATGTTCTTCAGCACTCAGTTTCTTCAACGAATTTGCCATATATTTACAATTATAGCATTTTTGAGGATGACCAAAACAAATTAAAATATAAATTCTTATGCTGTATTCTTCACAGTGAAAAACGGGTGTGGTACATTTAAAGCAACTCAAAGTATTATTCTCTCAGTGTATCCTGTTAGCCAATCATATCTTTGTGACAGTAGAGGTACTGCATTACATAATCCATAATTAGATTTGCCCTAACTACATGCCATAGGAGAGCAATTGCTTTACTATCTATTACAGCAATAGCTAGTTCTACATAAGTAGTCCAGAATGGTACAGAGTATGGAATTTGCCATAATAAATTGTGAGCTTTCTTTAAAAGCAATGATCTTCCATTGCTTCTATAAAGGTTATTTAAAAGATTGAGAAACCATAGTGTTACAGAATAAAGAGTGGAGCATTCTTGCTCTGTAATATTTGTGTAAATAAATTTATTTCTGTAAGTATAGGGAATGCATGCAAACTTCAGGGAAGATAAAACATGATTTTAGATATTATTGCTATTCATTTGCAGTTGGAGCTGTGGGCTACCACTTACCTAAAATGATTGACATACTGTAAACATAATAATCGTGAGTCCAAGTAGTTGTGAGGGTTCCTAATGATCCTGGAAGGAAAGTAACATTTTCATGAGGTTTCTCTGGAACTTCATGATTTGGGGCAGTGCAGCAGACAACTCTAATAATACACATATGGCTTGTCACAACTGCAAAAAATGAAGCCTCCTAAGATATACCTTCCATATAAGGTCCTGAAGATTAAAAAAGTATGTTTCCTATGGAGTTTAACAACAGCAAGAGCCAGATTCTGTACCTGGTACAGAGAAACCTTGGTTTTGTATGCAGATCAAAGAATGAGATGCTGCAGAGCAGCACTGCAGAAAGGGACCTGGAGTTCCTGGTCAGTGATGAGTTGAACATGAGCCAGCAGTGCCCTGGCAGCCAGGAGGGCCAGCCCTGTCCTGGGATGCATCAGGTCCAGCATCATCAGCCAGGCAAGAGAGGGGATTGTCCTGTTCTGCTCTGAGCTGGGGCAGCCTAACCTCCAGTGCTGGGGGCTGGTTTGGGCACTGCAATATGAGAAAGACATGAAAATGTTAGAGAGCATCCAAATGAGGGCCACAAAAATGGTGAAGGGCTTTGAGGACAAGATATATGAGGAGTGGCTGAAGTCACTTTTTCTGTTCAGCCTGGAGAAGAGGAGAAACTGTGTGGAAACCTTGTTGTGGCCTTCTACATCCTCACAAGGGGAAAAGGAGGGGCAAGTACCCATCTCTTCACTCACATGACCAGTGACAGGACTTTAGGAAATGGCACAAAGCTGAGTAGGAGAAAGTTTAAGTCAGATATTAGGACAGAGGTTCTTCACCCAAAGGGTGGTTGGGCACTGGAACAGCTCCCCAGGAAAATGGTCACAGCATCAGCTTGTTTGACTTTAAGAAGCATTTGTACAATGCTCTCAGGCACACGTTCTGATACTTGGAGTGTCCTTCACAGTCACAGATGTTGGACTAGATGATTCTGACAGGTCCTTTTCAACTCAGCATGTTCTGTGTTTCTATAACAACAGGTCCTTTGCTACAATTGCACTATGTTGAAGGCAAGGAGATATGTTTTCTGGATTGCTCTGAGCAAAACTACTGGAAGCAACTTTACCCTCCTATCGGCTTGCATTGATCCAAATGTTATGACAACCAAGAAGGAATTGAATGTTCATGAGCTACAATATTACGCATAAAACATATCTTTATTTAATTATGTGCAAGAATCCTGAATTAGTAAAAGTGATGTTAAGATCAGTGTATGCTTGCATAGACATAGAGCATTTATCCCAATAGGTCAAATGACAGTGTTAATTTCTTAACTAACCATAGGAATCTATTCCTTTGTATGCAAGACTTGGGTCAACCCATAGCTTGTTGTATGTTCTTCAGATTACAGAAATTACAGGTTAGTTGTATTGTTTCTGTGTGTCTCAGTACTCACTCCTGATTTAAAGGTGATGAATTTCACTCATTGACAAGAATGCATTTGTAAAAAGGTGCAGTATTTGGAAACCAAGATCCCTCTCTCATATTTGTCCTTTATTTTTCATATTGTTTGGAGGTTCAAAACTACCAGTACCTTAGGGGCATATTTATTAGTCTTTGTCTAATTATGAGATTTTGAGCTGAAGTCTTTGTTTTGCCTGCTGGCCACTTAGTAGTTAAAGTCAGAAGAGATGTCTGATTCTATTTTGGGCAATCAAAGCCAATTTTGTGTATAAAACAAGCTGTATCCCTGAATCTTTGATTCAAGAAGGAGTATGGTTAGAGAATCTTAAAAATATTTTTAATTTTATTTACAGAGATAGACTTTTGGAGAAGCTATTCGGTAACTGACTCAGATATATGTCAAGGCATAGGCAAGTACCCATGATTGTTAAAGTTCAGAAATCATGCAAGCTGAGGGTACCATGCCTCTCTCTCTATTACATAAACATAAATGTATTTTTCCCATGAAGAGATGTATAACTTGCCTTTGTTCTTTGTGTGAAACACCTAAGAAATTAATAGGAATTAATAGGAATTATTTTTGAACTTAATTTTTTTTCTCTGTAGTTTTAGTCTTAAATGCATAGTGACCCAGACCAAACAGCATTTTTCAAACAAAAATCTCAATATGTTATATGTTCTGTTTCTTCCTAATTATCTTGTTCCTCCTGAACTTTTTAAATCCCTTTCTCTACAGATATCTGTGTAATTTGGGTGTCTTATTCTTTCTCCTTTTTTTAAAGAAATACAGATTACTTCTCAGATCTTTTAGTCCCATTTTGACTTTAGCTCAGCTTATAATATGTCCCATTGGTATATTACAACTAGCATGAACCTCAGTGCTGAAGACAATAGCATGGCTTAAGCAAAAGTGATTTGAAATTCCATATTATGAACTGTCTTTATAGATACAAGTAATGGGTATGATGAGGACAACACATTTAAAACTTCCAGTTTCTAGTTTAATTTTCTCTGTTTGCAAAATAAATTCCTGTACTTCAAATCCTTTTTTAGGGTTTTGAGAGTATAAGTAATTTCTGCATACAACTGTTGAAGCTGCAAAGTTGCAGAGTGGTGGGTTGATCCTGGCTAGATGCCAGGTACCCACCAAAGCTGCTCTCTGCAACTAGATGTGGAGAGAAATTATAACTGAAGGCGCATTGGTTGAGATAAGGAATGGGAGAGGTCACTCCCTGATTGCCATCATGGGCAAAACAGACTAGGGGAAATGAGTTGAATTTATTGCCAATAAAAAATCAGAGGAAGATAAAGAGAAGTAAAACAAATCTCAAAAACTTCTTCCCCCCTACCCCTCCCTCTTTTCCTCTTCCTCCTCCCTGCAAACAGCAAAGTGAGATGGGGAGCAGAGGTTAAAATCAGTTCATCACACAGTGTTCCCGACACAGCTCAAGGAGAGGAGGCATTCCTCTGCTCCAGTGTGGGATCCTCCCAGGGCAGACAGTCCTCCATGAACTTCTTCAGCATGAGTCCATCTCATGAGCTACAGCTCTTTGTGAACTGCTTCAACATGGATTGTTTTCCACAGGGTGCAGTCCTTTTAGAATGACCTGCTCCTGCTTTTATTTGAAATCAAGCTTATTCTTTGTCGTCACACTTCAGATAATCACAGCAGCAAAACCAGGAAATTGGCTGCACTAATCATGTGTGTTAGAATACTGATTTATAAACTCTGTTTCATGCAGCTCACATCTCACATTTAACCTCTCCGAAAAGGAAGCAATATGGGTATTTTCTGTCCTTCCTTCCTTCCTTCCTTCCTTCCTTCCTTC
>VWYP01007409.1:21138-68636 GCA_013400435.1 Pycnonotus jocosus | reverse complement strand
TTTTTTTTTTTTTTTTTTTTTTTTTTTTTAAACAAGTCATCCTTCTGTACTCCTTTTGGACAGTAGTCGCCCATACTTTGTTCTTTATTAGCCATTCATCACTTTGTTTTGCAATGGAAACCTGAGTCTTAGGATGTTTCTATAATTTCTAAAAATGGAAGAATCTTCTCTTAATGTAAAAATTAATCAAAGTATTCAAAACAAGGTAAGCATTATCTGTGAGGCCTGTAGACATGGAGGAAATAGGTTTTCTTTTCCAGAGCTCCTGAGTATTAATAACTGGGGAGAGTCTGGGATAACAGAGGGAGTAGGGTGGGGGGGTGTGGGAACCCCTACCCCCCAGTCCCCTCAGTTCTTACACAGATGCAAGAAGACAAGTTTCCTTCATTTTTCTGGGAGGTTTTGTACTGGAATGAGTTCTGCTAACAGGCTTTTCTTCCAGTTGATATCAGTAGTTCAGTGCTCCTCCAGAATTTTGAAGCTATTCCATGTGGAGAAATGATAGGAAATTATTCCATATTCTGGAGTGTAGTCCATTTCTAAATATTGTCTGCTGTAAGGCTAATGTGGGAATGCCTAATTATAATGCCTTGTTAAGCTGTCAGTTCCGTTGTAATTCTACATAGCAAAGTATATGTACAATAACTTTGATACATTTGAATGCATTTCAGAGCTTGCTGGGATACACCTCACATAGAGTTATTACTGAAAGACAAAAGGAACCAGGTCCTCAGGACATAAATAGTTGTGGAGAATGTTTCAGAAATTTTTAACTCAATGCTTTTGAAGTTTTCAGTGCTACTGTTACCTGGCTTCATCATTTTAATTTTAGAAACCACTCTCAGTTAGCTGGAAGGGCTTTTTAAATCAACAGTCCACATTAGGCAGAATGCTAATTTCCTTGTGGCCCTTTTTTGTATCATGCTAAATTATTTCAGTAGTTTAATGTTGGGAAAATATGATATTACTTTTCTCTTTGGAGAATTTTTCACTGAAAATTTGAGTAAAACACTTGTCTCTTATTCTTTATATCTAGTTGATTCTTCCTGCATTCCTTATTTAATTATCTCCTATTCTTATCTTCTGTGAGTAATGGGACACCCATATAGCTTTGCTTGCTCTTGTGCTCTCTCTCCTTTTTTTGTTTCCTGTGAAAAATGTGGATCTGATTTGTTTTACTTCCTGCATCTTCCTGCTGAATATTTTCATATAGCCCCTCTGAATGTTAAATTTTGTTTACATTGAAAATCTCTTAATTTAAACTGTAATGTATTTTCAAAGCAAAGTCTTTCCTGCCTGGCTCTTTGCAAACTATTTACATACAGATGTTGGCATCAAGGAAAACAGCTTTACTTTTACTGTGCAGTAACTGTGTAATCAGATGTTGGCTTGTGATGAAGCATGAATTAAATGCTTATATCTACATTTTATTTAGCTGTGCTTTTTATTCTGCTTTGCTGAATAGGTGATTGCCCATTACTGCATGTAGTACATCTTCCTTTCTAGTGGTAGTTTGCTTTTGTGCTATCCTGCTTTGTTATAAGTACACAAAATTATTAAATATGCATTTTTTTAAACCAGAATCAAGACTTGAAGGTTGGCTTTCAGTACCAAACAAAGGAAATATAAGGCGGCATGGCTGGAAGAAACAGGTACAAATGCCTTTTTTCTTTCTTCCTCAATTTCCTTGGAAAGGTTTCTAGGCATGTCATGCTTTTTTTTTACAACTCATATTTAAGAAACAAACAAAATAATTAAGAGTAATTTAGTGTATGTACATTATTGAAGAAAAAAAACCCAAGAAAATTCAAGTTCAGTATGAAATCTTTATTAATGACATTGTGCACATTTACAACAGGGGAGGACATGCTTTACAGTGAGCATCTTAGAACCATTAAAAATCACATTTCTCCTTTGAGTAAGCGTCTTTATAATTCTGTTACTGAAAAAGAACCTCTTTGTGCATCCTGGCAGCACAGAGTAGGGAATAGCACACATAAATGTTCTGAAGATCACAGAAGAGTGCATCACACTGTAACTTGCCACATGTGATTTCCGAGGATGTTTCCGTCTCCCTTACCTTTAGGATGATCGCTTTCTCTTGAAGAGAACTGATTTACTCTCAGAAACAGTATCTCTGTTGGAATTGCCACTCCAAACAAAGCAGTCTTGTTTTGCCTCTGTAAAGGTTATGATGTGATTCTTTGACACATCCAATGTTCAAATGGAGATACTTAGTTTCTGATTATCTTTTCTGGCTTTTCAGTTCCCCCCTTTGAACATCTTTTAGTACAGCTAAATACAGAAGTGAACATAGTCTCTAGAATTTTTTTAAATTTTAAAAGCTAATTGTATGAAATAGTTTATTTTCCTTCATTTCCCTATTACTCAAAGACTGCTACTGGAAATTACTGAGTTACTCATGACCCTTTTGAAGTAACTTTCTGATTCCTGTTGAAAGGTGTTTCTCAAATGCTCTTATTTACGTTCACATTCTACAACAGCTGGAAGAGATTCCCATAACATTTAAAGGAGAAAGCCTTCATTCCTGTCAAAGAAGCACTTGAGTGTATTGGGCCTTTAGCTGCTGTACTCCTCCTTTGAAGTACTGCTATTTTCAGTGGGCTTCCATGGCCTTATTCATACGCTCCAAAGTGTTTGAGTTCCAGACCTGCCTATTTTTACATCAATATCAGACCTTGGTGATTTGTCTGTAAGTTACAACCACCACTATTTTGGCTTGCTGGGAGTGAGTGATAAATTCTGCCCTATTTCAACTACTGGCCAGTCCATCTTCCCCCTGCCCCTTTGGGTAGGGGAGGAACAAAAGCAGAATTTATGTCTTGAGTTACCAATTTACTGAAAGCACAAAGCAAGACTAAGACAAGCACAATAAAACCAGCAATATTAATAGCAAAAGTATACAGAAAGAGAAGGTGCTTTATCCATGAAAAAGGTGTTCACCACCAGGAACAAAACCAAATGGCGAATCCTTCCTGTAGATCTGTTTGATTGCTAAGGCTGCTTGAATCCTCTTGTTATAGAATTGACTGTGCCTGGCACAAATCAGGTGACTTTGTTCTGTTTTGGATTATGTCAAATACTGTGTAATTTTTCCGTCAGAATGCTTCTAGCACCCTTTTATGGTTGTTTTGTGAAAATGAAGATTAATTTTGCATTCTCTGACAACTGAAATTTTAAACTCCTGATAAATGCAGCTTCTCCAGTGAAAGACTATCAGAACTTCTTCAGGCATGCCTAGTTACAGGCATATTTATTTGCCTCAAGGTATTTTAGACAGTTAATCCATTCACACTTTCCTGGATTGAGTGTGCTCACACTTTGGAGGAATTTGAGCTGCAGATGGATGGCTCAGTCATAAAATAAATTGTACTGATAAGGTTTATTATCTAGCTGAGGTTCATATCAGTGAGACACAGGAGTGAGGGACTGTGTTCACTCGCGTGTATATTCTGTTGGCTGAAGTGTACTGCAGCTGAAACAAGCTGGCATGTAATCAGCCTCTTCAGGTGCTTCCCTTCCAAATTCTCCTGCAGTTTCAGTTTTGTGAAGGTGGGAGGTATATGCAACCTCAAATATAGGCATGCCCAGATTAATTTAAAGGAAAAGCAAAATTACATTAAGACTATAATTGGATTGATGCCTGAGTTGTTACAACTTGAACTGCTGCATTTCTGACTCAGATGTCAGTAGCACTGATGTTTTAGCCCCATGCCCTCTGAGTTATTTAGCTTAAGTTAGAAAGTGGTGAGTGTGGAAAACTTACTTGAGAATAAACACTTCAGTTATACCTAAAGCTAAAACTGAAATGGGTTTCCCTTGTTTTTATCTAGAGCTTTATTTCATCCCAAGTGAAGATGATATAATATCCTTCAAAAACCACTATAGAACAGAACTACTGTCAGAAGATTTTTTTATATGTTCACAACAGGATATTGATGCTGTTGTATGTAACTTTTTTTTGTGAGGTTAAGTTGTTCTTTCACCAAGGCTTATATATAGTGTGATAATTGAATTCCTTTACAGTCAAAATTTGCATTTGTTATAGTTGTCATTTAAGGGCTTGCTCTTATCTCTGAAAGGCAAAGCTGCACACTTCAAAGATGAAAAAGGCATTTGTTTTCTATTGGAGTGTATAAAGGAATTGAAGTACAGTCTTTTTCTTCAATGGGAAAAATTACAGGAGGATCACACTATTACAGCTTAGTACTTACTCAAGCTGATCAGGCTTTCTGTTAAGGAATTGTGACAAAACATAATTTCATGGCTTTTTTAGATGTATTTCAGTAATTGAGATTTACAACTGTAGCTCACCTTGCACAGCACATTTTAAAAATGCTATTGTATAAACTTAAGGTGACTTTCAGGTTTTGAGGTCAGCTTCAAGTCCTATGTAAAATGAGGTTGAAACCTCCCCTTGTAGAAGGAGTAGACATTCATTCAAATTATCGGTATCTGCATTATGCAGAAACCCATCAGTTATGTGCCAGTCTTTGGAATTCAAGATGAACTATTGGGGCATTCACACTCATGCTTTTCTGTCCTTTCCCCTCCTTCTGAGTTATATTATATGTGACTCTGGAGATCAATATAGACAGAGCTGCCAGCTTACTTCCTTTTAATTCTCTTTAGTGTCTCATATCTTTCAGTTCCTTCTAAAAGATTTGAAACTGCAGGGGAAGGAACCGCCACAGCTGTCACTGAGCTTATGCTTGTGGACAGTTCCAGCAAAGATGTTGGACTAGCAACTCCTAGTGAAGAGCAGCAGGCAGTGAATTCCAGTCTTGAACTAGATGGGAAGTGCTTAGGTTAGAGGCGTTTGATCTTAAATACTTCAGTGTATTCATAGGGTACCAAACCTCTGTTTCTGCTGATTCATTTTGGCTCTTTATTTTACCAGTCCATTAAATTGAAAGTGTAGGAAGTAACAGGAGCCATGGGAATCTGTTTTTTAGCCTACCAGCAGTTTGGTGTGAAGTACCAGTGAGTCCTCCAGGCCTGTAGAGAACTTTTTTACAACATAATCAATAAGTGATAACTTTTGCATTGTGTCACTCACAGTGATACACTAAATTTCATAGTAATCTGCCAGTAGCAACTGAAATTTGTGAGTTTGTGTACAGATGCACTTGCAGAGTCGTCACAAGCATTTTAGAGTGATCCAGTGACAGTGCAGTCACTGCAACTGTAGCATTGCAGAACTGTCCATAGTGTAGCTGCCTTCAGGATGATTTAAATATCTCCTGACATTAATTCGAAACCTTTTATTTACTCTGGCTTTTTATGTGCATGTGGGAGTATATTAGGATAAATAATTGCTTTTTAAAATGCAATTTCAACTGTTTTACCCTTCTTTTTTCACAGTATGTTGTGGTGAGCAGTAAAAAGATACTGTTCTACAATGATGAAAAAGACAAGGACCAGTCTAATCCATCTATGGTACTAGATATAGAGTAAGTAAAGTTATTGTTAGTTTTGGATATAAATTGACAAAAGAGTGTTGTGTGTGAAGTAGCATATAGCAAATCCAGGAGCTTGAAATAAAAATTCCATAAATAATTTTAATTTCCCATACTAGTTGGCAAATGTCTGTCTGTCTGTATTTCAGTGTACCATTAACAGAACTTTGACAGTACTTTGTCCTATGATTGCTAAAAGTGAAAAAGAGAAAGCATCATTGCTGTTCTAGTCCAATTTCTAACTTTTTTCCAATAGTCTATTTCTAACTTTTCCATCTGTTTTCTGGTTTTATATTAAAGTAATAAAATATATTAATTGTGATTCCTTTACATTGGTTATACATGAGGAAAATCATGTCCAATATTACTGAAGCCCCTCTCTGGTACACGACTGTGATGTTTGAACAGCTGATTGACATTATGGGTCTTACAGAATAGTAATTGAAAAAAGGTTTTAGAATTCCTGAATAGATGTATCAGAGACTAACAAATACAGTGGTCTGGAAGGAATCTCAAGCTCAGGAAGTGCTTAAGCTGTCAATTGCTCATAACCAGGAAAAGAGTTATTTTCTCTTTGAACTGTTTTGTACTCTCTCTTCATAAACATCTGCTACAGCTACTGCTGAAAACAGGATGTTAGGAGAGATGGATTTAGAGTCTTCACCCAATATAAGATGATGTTTGTTCAATTTAAATAGTATTTTCAACAGCATGTGCCCCAGATTTCCTTTTGTGATGTTTTGGCATAGATCGGTCATCAAGTCATAACATGATTTAGTAAAAAACCTACTGGATAGTATTCTGCTTAAAATGGTTACTTCCATCCAGGTTTTCACCAAGCTTTTCTAGCAATAATGTTAGCTTTCCTAGCGTTTTGAGGAAGTATTTGAAAGCCTTTATTTTAAGTAAATTTACGGTGATGGATCTTGAATCCATTGTAAGATAACCCCCTTTCCATGTTGTGAAATATTTTGGTGTTATGTGGCTAAACAAAAATCTATATGGTTTATTAATTAGTTAATAAAATCATTGCTGTGTTGAAGTAGGTTGTGTTGCTTGCATAATTTCTAAGAACTTCAAAGCAGTTTGATAATTGTTCTGAACCATACATAAGCTTTTAGCATTTTCTGATTCATATTTCTTCTAATCTAGTAAGCTGTTTCATGTCCGGCCTGTAACTCAAGGAGATGTATATAGAGCTGAAACTGAAGAAATTCCTAAAATATTCCAGGTAAAAAGAAATATATTCTCCTGTCTGTTTAACTCTCTTGAAAAAGTGGTAGCTTCTGTGAAGAGGGTATAAAAGTACTTAATGCTTCAACAATAACACAGCAGTGTTCTTTTTCAGATTCTCTATGCTAATGAGGGGGAATGCAGGAAGGATTTGGAAGTAGAACCAGTACAGCCAGCAGAGAAGACAAATTTTCTAAATCACAAGGGCCATGAATTTATTCCCACATTATACCACTTTCCAGCCAACTGTGAGGCCTGTGCCAAACCTCTCTGGCATGTCTTTAAACCCCCTGCTGCCCTAGAATGTCGAAGATGCCATGTAAAGTGCCACAGAGACCACTTGGATAAAAAGGAGGAATTAATTGCACCATGCAAAGGTATACTCGTGTTTTTATCTGTTCTGAATTCCCCATGTGATTAAGCCAAGCCTGCTAAACCTAAACTACTGGAGGTGAATAAAAGCACTTTCAGGTTAAAATTAAGCCTAAAACTAAAGTTCCATGATTTTAGATGCGAAAGTTGCTATTAAAGCAATAGGTTTATGAACAGGCAAACCTCTGCAGGAGCTGATGGAGCTCTGCTGAGGGCCCTGAGAGCACAAGATTCCCTAGAGGTTTGTGCCCAAGTACTGGGCAACTCCTTGGTGCCCACACCATTCCCTTTGCACTTATACCTGACCCATGCTAGGGACAGTTTCAGTGGCTGCATCAGCAAGCTCTTCTGAGACCTTGCAGAGTGGTTCTTCAGCCACCTCACAGATTGCAGTAGAAATTTCTTCCCTGTGCTGCTGTGAAGTGGAGCATTCAGGGTATGTACTCTGGAACTTGGCCATAAGGCACCCACACAACTTGCCAGCTTATTAAAATTGTAATTAATGTAAGTTTCATATTTCTCAAATATTCATGTTAGACTTAAGAATGCAGAATGATAAATTGTGAAAAACATTATATTCATAATCTTCCCTGCTGTTTATTGTCTTCCAAAAATATATAAACAAATCCCATACAATAATGTTTATGTATATGACACAGTTGGTGTGTCATAACTCTGATAAGGAGCCCTGGTTTTCACTGAATCATCTTCCTCCTTTTTCCTTAGTGAGTTATGATGTAACTTCAGCAAGAGATATGCTCTTGTTGGCATCCTGTCAAGACGAACAGAAGAAGTGGGTGACGCATTTAGTAAAGAAGATCCCTAAGACACCACCATCTACTTTTGTTCGTGCTTCTCCTAGAACTTTGTCTACAAGATCCTCAGCAAACCAGTCATTCCGAAAAGTTGTTAAAAATACTTCTGGAAAAGCTAGGTGAGAAATAAGCTACAAAACCTACAGATCTTCTTAGCTAAAACCCCTTCCATTTATAAGTCCTATTTCATGTGAAATTGTGAAATAATTCCATAGTTATGCCTGTTGAACTGCTGATTTAAAATCTTTGCTCAAATGCCACAGGAAGGAGCAGAATTCTTCTGTTATTATGGTAAATTTATCAGTTCTTCACATTTGGAAAGGTACCATGGAGGTGGTACCTCACCTGCCAGTGCTTGAGAGGGAGCTGGTTGCATTTCCCACCCCCACCCTGCCCCTCTTTAAAGGCAAGACTCAGTGGAGATGTCAGTAATGGCATTTAGCAGCAAGGGTCATCCACAGTCATCCCATCCATGGATTGACTCAGAGCTTGCATACTCTAGAATTCTTCTGTGAATGGGGCTGGAATGAAAATCTTAGATTCTATCTGTTGTTAGCCCAGTTCTTTTGTTGTGAGGCCAGTTAAGTATTAATTCTGTTCTTCCTCCCTGCTTACTCGTTCCCAGTTGTCTTCTATCCCAGCAGATGTTTCTGGAAACTATTTGTGACCCTATGCACTAACCAAGACGATGTAAAATACACTTTTTAAAATGCTTAGGTTACTGTAATCTGATTTTAACCTTTAGTAGCTTCCTCATACAGTATGTGTTTTGTTTTCTCCCCAAATAACCAATTAAATTGACAGTATAGAGTGGAAACTAGTGTCTCAGTAAGGAAAGTCTTCCCAGATTGGCAAGGCTACCAAACATTCCTGGCACGAAATGCAATAAAAGCAGACTTTTGCATGTAAGAAGACATGAGGTATATAATGAAACATCCTCCTTGAAGGGAACAGAGGAGAAAAAATATGAAAGACAAAAAGGGCATTGGTTTTCTTGTCTGTGAGACTTCCATGCTAAAACATAAGTGATCATACAATGGTTTGGGTTGGAAGGGACCTTAAAGAGCATCTAGTTCCAACCCACTCTGCCAGGGTGGATCAGGTTGCTCAGGGCCCCATCCAGCCTGACCTTGAACACTCCCAGGGATCATAGTTTTGAGATAGTAATATATTTAGTGGAGGCCTTCAAAATAATTCCATACAGGAAAATTACTTTTGGCCTCAAATAAAAAGCTGTCAATATAAAATCAGTTATGTTGTGGGCAGTTTGGTGTTAGAGACCATGCAACAGCATGAGAAGGACATAAGGAGAAAACTGTGACCAGCAGTTAAGAACATGTAACTGAGCCAGAGTCTTTGGGAGAGAAGCCATAGTCACAAACACTGAACAAAGTCTCAATTTACCAGTTACAGTTCAAGTGGTAGGAATGCAACAGAATTGTAATTTTACATTTTTCGACATCAGCAGTTAATCGAGCTGAACTTCTGACATACAGAAACACTTCTGGTTTGTGGGGAGATTTCCTAGGAAGTGGGTAGTTTCTCCTTACAGTCTTCAAAAAAAAGCAAGGGTGAGTGCAGTGGAAAAGTACACAGTGATAAACCTGAGTTAAAAAGACTGTAAAATCAGGGATTGCTTACTAAATAGTAGCATTTTCAGCGCTGTACCAAATAAAGACAAATTGGTAATTGTTATTTTCAGGGAGACTTCAGCTATGTTTGTTATGTGCTTACATGGTGTGTACTTGTACAACAAAATCTTGTCAGATTTTTTGTCTTGTCTGAAAAATGTCTGTTTCTCCCAACTTCCAGAAGGTTTTATAAAGCTTCATGGTGTTTCCAAACTTAATTTTTCCTTCAGTCCAAGGAAATTTTCCAAGATTGACTGAAAAATGTCAGACCCCTCCATTGGCTTACCCAGATTCTCTAAGACTTTTAGAAATAAATGACACCTGCTAAATTTAAAACATACATAATGAAGATCTGTTGTTTAACATCATCTTTATTTACAGTAGGACTGCTGAAGAACTACTCCTGTTTTGTGGCTGAAAAAAATACGAAGTGCTGTGTTTTGTATGGTACATTTATATCAGTGATAACCAGGATTTTAAAAACTAGTTACTGAAGGCAGACTAAGATACCAGAACTAGTTAAAGAGACCTGTGACTGACGAGTAAGATTTTTCAGTGAATCTTGGACCACTTAAGACTGAAAGAAAAAGGCTATTATCCTGCTACTTAAAAGGATTAGGTAGAAAACTCTCCAGAACTGATGATACAAAAATCATTCATACCGTTTTAAAAGAATTTTAAAAATGTGACACTGCATAATGTTAGTCAACATACTCACCAAAAGAGGTGTTAAATAAAGGATCTTTTGAAGAGGGAATGTTCTTGGACAGTAAAGAAAAAAAGGAAACAAAACAACTAATTCCTCCTAAACCAACTTACCAACCAACTAGCCAGTGGGGTTGGAAATAATCCTTTTAATGCGTCATTTACTTGCATCTTTAAGATATGATAATTAGATAATCTAAAATAATACTTGAAAGATACTGATAGTACATTTAAAAAATCATCCTCTGTTCTTGAGTGTAAAGATTCTTTCCTCTCCCCTGTTGATCCTTGTCTTGGTAAGGATAGTGCATACTTTTTTCTTTCACATTTAGATGTTTAGAGTTGTAGACTTTCTCTTCCCAAAGATTCTTTGAATTGCATTCTGAGTATGCTCTCTATTTATCCTTGCGAGGTCCTCTGGTAGCTGTAATAACCAGCTTTCATGCATAGTCTTATGGGAGAAAAATCCATTTTCTTAAATCAATTAATTGATTCTTTGTCACTGTTTCTTAATAGAAGAGCTGGTTTGGAGTTACCTTTAGCAAGGACAAGTGTGCAGCTAATCTGTTATAGAAGGAACAGATTTGGATATTTGAAAGTTTACTGTAACTCTTAAAGGAGTGGGTATGTTTGGGGACATCAGTTACCCAGACTATTACTGTTATTATTCCTCTTGGCATTGTCCTGTTGAGAGTGTTACAGAATCACAGAAATACACAGGTAGGGAATGGAACTCTTTTAAAAAATGAGAAACACTATTATTAAAGCTGTTTTTAAGATCCTAAAGATGCAATGAGTCTAATAGCTCACCAGCACCAGAAGGAGGACAGCTGCACATTCCTGAGCTTTATCTTGTGTCAGTTCATGCTTCACAGATTACCAGAATGAACTGATCTGTTTTTCAGCAGAAAATTAATCCAGGAATGTTTTGCCTAAAGGAAAGCAAAAAAACCCAAAGCAGGGCAACAAAACCAATTCAACCCTAACTCTACAGAAGAAAGGCTAGTGATTTTCTGTTAGGTTCAGGAGTTGCAGTGGTTTGGGGAGAGCCTCAAGAACAAAAGGTGGAAGGGTGATGGTGATGGTCTTGCACAAGTGAATGTCAGATCAGATCAGCTGTTCCAAATACTGCAGCCTTGTGTTTTCTCCATCTGCCCTGCTCACATCTTTCTCCATTACCCAAGGAGATCATCCCAGTTTTTGAGAAGAAATAAAGCTCTTATTTCTGTCATTTAGAAGCTAATACATGCATCATATCTTACCTCTTTAGCTTCTTGAATTTATCTGACAAGCTGGACATAGATCAAACAGTTAACATTTACGTTACCCTTCTAGACTGACCCCAAATCCATCAGTGAACTTGATGACATAACTGATATGTTGCTTCTTGATGATGTCAAGTACTGACAGAGCTTCTTAGAACATGTATTTAATTATAAGAAACTTTGTTTTAATGCTGCATATTATAGTCAATGATTGTGGAAAAAGAGTCCTACTGAGCATAAGCCATTTAGAGAGACACTTGAGCAGCAGGAGTGCTGGGTATGTGTATGCTCCTGCCTGTCATGCTGCCTGAAAATGTCTGCAAGAGGCAGGTGGGGGCCCTTGCACCTCCTTGATGCTCGAGGAGTTCCTTGGGTGTTTCTGTGACACACTCTGTCCTGGTGAGACAGCTGACACTGGGCTGACTGGAGTGTAGTGGGGCCTATGGCACTTGCAGAGCAGTGTGAGCAAACAATAAAAAGATTCAGAGTTCACTGAGCAAAGAAGCATTAGAAGAAGTCCAGCTTGGAACTCTTCATTCCAGCAGTTATACTGTGGACATTTTTGTGGCTTTCTCAGCAAATTTTTTGTGAGTTGTATCCATGAACTAGACAAGTACTGCTGTGATGGACTATGCCCAGCCAGTGCCCTCATACCACTACATATTCTGTCCTGTGTGCTCAAAAAGAAGAGGCGATGGTTTTATTTTAGGAGAATTCACTCTAATGTACTGAAGTCTAAATTTAGCTTATTAAATAAATCTGCAGTGTAGCTTATGTACTGAACTGGTAGCTCAGTACAATAGCTGAGCTCATTTGACAGCCTGTTGCTACTTAAAGGGGAGGATTTTCCTTCTCCGTCTTCTTTTCCTTCTTTTCTGTCCTTGGATCCTAGATAAGTGCTCAAAATGATCCATTTTGGACCCTTCCATGAAGGTGTACAATTCAGTTTCCGGACTGTCAAAAAGAATGTAGACTAACTGTGACAAGCTAGTGAGTGGATCAGTGCACTGAGAAGTGCACTGATTGCAAAGCTGAGGACAGGTAAGTAGGAGGATGCTCTCCTGGGGTCAGGAAGGTGATAAAGCAGAGGAGCAGCAGGCTCTTTTCCTCTCAGTAGGCAGTCAATTGTTGGATCAGCCCCTATGAACTCAAGATGCTTCATCCTGCAGTTCTCTCTCACCACTTTACCTAGGTGTGGGAATAAGAGAAGCAGCAATGATTTTTATGGGATATACATGCCTAGCTTTTACTAAGTATCTGAAAATTGTTCTCTTGTCAGACAGTATAGCAGAACTTGCTCTCGGTGATGGAGTCCTACCATGTAAGCAGGCATTAACTGTTTTGTTGAATGGATACAGACTTGAACACGTGCTTGAAGACATTTCAGTACATTTCATTCAGGGTCTGACCCACCTTTCTTTGCAGTTGTTAGGCAGTGCTTCCTTGACTTCATGGAGAGGTGTCTCAGACCCGTTGAAAGGAGCTTCACATATAAAAGTTCATCCTAAGTTCTATTCCTCATTTTAATAACTTACCACTAATGACTGGGAATCAGAACTTCATGATGAACTTGCTAGCATTTGCAGTACTGCTTCGAGATCAGAATCTACACTTCATGGCTTACAGTCTGCTGATTTATTCACGTTGTATTAGCACTGCCGAGGTCTTTTCTTTTAATATAGTTGAACTTGGGCACTTGGTCAAATTAATGCATGTTTGAAGAGGAAAACTACCAACCAGCCAAAATTCCTGTGCATCAGATGAGCTCTGCAACTGCATGTGTGTGCTCTTAGCCTAGAGAGCCTTTTCTTGTCCTGCAAGTGAAAGAGGGTCACCTTGCATTTGCCATGAATACACCTATGATTGTTGATTCTTAATTGCTTACTTGTAAAGCTGCAGTAATATTATCACCTGTCTGATCTCTGTTTGCTTAATATTGTTAGAAACTGAGAGTAGTTTGTGGAAGATGATGTAGGTATGATGTTAATATTGTAACTTGTCAGTTGAAAAAAAATTCTGGTATTTTCTTCACTGAGGCTCTTGGCAAACACACACTAGGTGTTACGAAGCTAACATTTATATTTATTATTAATTGTCTGTTTTCTTCTTTGTTCCAGCTAACCACATGTACAGTGCTTAATGGAACCTCATGGGATGCAGTCAGAGAAACAGGGCTTTTTTTAACCACACAGAGCAGTGCAGACGGGCTGTTGTTCCTTTCAACATAACTATCACAGGCTTCAGGGTTAAGATTGCTATTACTGTCTCCTCCTTGCTTTGGCACAAAAGCACGCTGAGGGTGTTTAATTGCGGGTTTGCCTCAAGGTAGATTAGATTAATTATTACTATGTAATGCAAGTTAAAGCAAATAAAGCTTAGCTAGGTGTATAAAAAAGGTGCTGCCTTTTTGGATTTTTTTAAAAAAAGCCAACTTTCTTCATACCAGTGAAAGAAAAGGACTGTTAACCCTGTGAAGGGAATATTTATGTCAAGATGAGCATATGAAGCGGAGTAGAAGAGGAAGGTTTCTCAGTGAGAAGGTTTCTCAGTGAGCAATTGCTTTCAAGACTCTTAAGTTGTGCTCTTGAAGACTGCAGAACTAGCTTAAAATGAAGCCTTATCACTTGAACTTCAGTGCCTTCACTGCAGAGTTCTTTACAACCTTTATGCTAACCACCCACTATGGAATGGATCAAAGTGTTAAATATTTTGCATTATGCTTTACAAAATACCGATGCAGCAGGTTTGTAAAGGGGGGAAAACAAGTAATTGCCTTTAATCTATGCATTGTTGCCAAGCCATACTGATTTATTTTATTGTTAGAGGCACTAGAAACTAACAGTGAAAAGAACCACCGAGTTTGGAAGCATATTTTGGGGTACATAATTTCTATTACTGTATAATGTATTGCCTTACAATGTTAAGTGATAACGTACATTAAGTTAACAAACATTTAAGAAATATATGCACTGTTTGAACTGTAAATTATTCTTAGAACACTTTTACTTGGTTTTACATTGTTCTTTTAGTGCCTTAATTTGAGATAATTGTATTATTGCCATGTCGATAAATGTAGAAATCTAAAACTAAACAAAAGAAACCTCTAAAAAACTATTGCATATCAGTAGTTTTTACTGAATTTTAATTGGTTGAAGTATTGTAGATGCTAGATGCATTTCTAAATTAAATACAATCTTTGCGTGAGACTTCCTCTTACAAAGAAAGACTGATTCTTGTTCATAAGCCAAGAGATGTGTAGGCAATGCAAAAAAAAAAAAAAAAGACGCAAAAGCTCTGAGTAATTCAGGAATTTCAGTAAATGCTGTCAGACTCTTGCTTTGTAGCAGGAATACATTCATGGTATGGGCAGTATGGTTTTGTTTTATTTTATTTTATTTCTTAACCAAATACCTCCTCAGTAATTTATAATGGCTTTGCAGTTGTGTATTAAATAAGAAGCACTGGAAAACTGATTCGTCCTTAGGACGATTTGCATGTTTCAAGTGGTATTGAAAATCCGCACTGATGGATATGTAATAATAAACATATCTGTTATTAATATGGTAATGACTCTGTGCTCATTTAATGAGAAATAAAGTAATTTATGGAAAGACCCTTTTGAAAATGACTGGCATGGTGTTTTCTCCTGACTGCAGCTTTATACATCTTTCTAAGCATTCAGACATTGCAACAGTGTCCAAGGTACTTTTGCAACCCAGGGCAGTCCGAGGGGGTTTTATTGGTTTTTGTTTTTGTTTTTTTATTATTCCACATGAATAAGTAAATACCATATTAAATAATGTTTTCATTTCCTTATTCTCATGGCCTGCTGTAGTAGCCTAATTTATATTTATTATTCAACCACTACCCTGAGCTGGCCGTTTGGTTGCTTCATCCTTCATAATGCAGATTTGGAGTTTCAGAAATTCCACTTACTTGTGGGAGGGAACACTGTTCAAAAGACAAGGCAGTTTTGTTGGTGGGGGGGTTTTGGGATTAGGTTTGTTTGGGCTTTTTTGGAACAGCCTGTACATCCCATGAAGCTAGCTGTCCATAAATCTCCCTGGGTAATCCACCAAGGCCTGCAGAACAATAGAGCAGTAAGGCCAAATTACATGTGAATGATTGTATGTCCTTTGAAGGTCACAGAGCTGGGAAGTACAGATAAGTAGAAGCCATTGATGTAACTTCAGCAAGTTCCTCTGTGTTGAGCTTGCTGTATCTGAAATGGCAGCAGTATCAAAGCTGTGGCTGGAGCACACTGAAGACAACCTTCCCGATTACCAGTCACAGTGACTGTGAGCTTGTCAAGCAATATAAGGCATAATTATGACCTGCTTTAATCTCCTGTCACCTACTGGGAAGGGAGAAATACAGTAAGGTGATTAAATGTAGCTTACTTAAATATGTACATTATAATAGGAAATTTGGAGCAGTTGGAAAGCCCTGGGGTCTCTCCAGACTCAGATTAGGTTGTGGATTGCCTTTCTGCTTTCCTTTATGTGTAACTGGCTACCTCTGCAGGCTCAAAACCTTTTGCTTGAGTAATTTATTAATAAAAAGTAGTACCTTGTCATTTGCTATTTCATTAATCTGAAAGATAGCATAAGCCCTGTTATGAATAGCTAATGACTAGTGGGAAGAGGGATTGTGGAAAAATGGGTTTTGCTCTACAGATTGGCAGCTACTGTAATTTCTGGAGTTTTTTAGTAATGCTGAAGTTCTGCAGTTTTTTTTAAATGCTGATTTTGCTTGGGAAGGCAGCAGCAGACATAATGAAGTGTAAAATGACATTGACTTGTGTGTCTGGGATAAATTGCAACTAAAACGCTGTAATAATAAAGTCTAGACGTGCAAATTACAGTTTGTGTGTTCTGGTACACTGATGTTGCACTTGTTTACTGTAAGCAAGGTGCCTATCTACAGGAATAGCTACACTTAGAATAAAAAAAAGCAGCCAAACGTTTCTGCTCTTAGGAAAAGTAATGCTTAAAATCTCAACTGCAAGTCATCGAGAGATACGAAACATTTAAGCTGTGAAGAGCCAGCATAAATCACCATGGCTGCCTTTATTGTGAAGCTGTAATTTTACAAGCTGCTTGAGAAATCAAGAAGTTCAGATTCTTACATGATCTTTTTTTGTTGATTTGCCTCCACCTTTTCATTTTTTTATGATTGTATTAGGTTCACTGACATTGGTAGAATGTGAAAAATCTGATTCTCTCTTCAAGCCTCCCTATTCCTGCTGAAGGCAACAGGAAAGAAAATGAAAAGAGTAGCTAACTGTGGCAAAACAGCCTGGTAAGAAAAAATACAGCTGCCTCTGCAGGTTGGATTTTTCTACAGTAAAGGAAAATTCCTGTAGCCAGAAGCAAATCGGGAATTGTGCAGCAAGAGGAGGGGGCAGCAGCTGAGCTTCCCTCTGAGCTGGTGAACTGTGCTGGGATTATTTTAATATACTAATTACAAATATCTAAAAAATGCCAGTAGAGTTTTGTTCCTGTTCTGTTCCCTGGATGTACATTTATGACCCAGAATGTAAAACATTTGAAGAGGTAACACAAAAATGGGGATGTTGGTACTTTAAACGTCTCCTTGATTGCTACATTTTCTTTACTGAAGATAGACAGAAGATACACTGGAGTATGGATGCCTCATCCCGGTCAGTGTTCCCAAGGCCAGGTTGGATGGGGCTCTGGGCAACCTGATCTAGTAAATGGCATCCCTGCCCATGGTCCCTGCCAACCCAAACCATTCTGTGACAGACAGGTTCCCAAGAACATTATGTTCCCCACAGAAAATAAAATCTATATTAATAAATGCACCTGCCAATATATTGAATGAGGGTAACTCATCTGACCTTTAAAGAAACAAGAAATGTAAATGCAGTATTTTAAGTCCTGAGTCTCTTTTATTTCAAGTGAATCTTTGTTCTATCCCAGGCATCACACAGGTGCCTAAAGCATGCCTTGCAGTGGGGCTCAGTTTCCTTCCCCCACCTTCTGCTGTATCGCAGCACCTGCTTGTACTGAGGGGTCACCTACCACTTGTGCTCCTCAGAATTGGGCCATGGGAGCTTTCACAGCATTCAGAGCCTTCTCTAAACAGATCTGGACTTGCTCTGAACCCTCTTCCAGCACTCATAAATCCTGCCAGGCCTGTTGGCCTACATGCACTGTAGTGGTGATGACACAGCCCCAGCTTTTGGACCCAAGCTGGCCTGTATCCAACCAGCCCAGGGTGGGAAGGAGCCCTGCTCAGATGGCCCTGTCACAGGCCACAGAGACACAGCCAGGGCAAGCACTTCCATGTCCCCATGCCCCCACCCAAGGTTCCCCTGGGGCCTGTCTTTACTAATGAAAAAAGATGCATTTAATAATGTTCAACCTATCTTCTACAATTTTAATGTCCTCAAGTTCATATTTATACACAGGTTGTGATCCTTGTCTCCTGATGTCAACACTCCTTATGTCCGTTTGTCAGTTTGTGTAAGATTCAGGAAAAGCAGCATCGATTGATCCCCTCCTTTAGGAAAAACATAGGGCTGTTACTGCAGGAAGAGGCCTACATGGTCTCGGAGGAAAAAAAGAGGGAGAGAGTGGTTCTTCACCTTGTAGAGGTCGAGATGATTTTTCCTGCAGATACAAATCCTGTTTCTTCTCTTTAAGCACAGCACCCTCTAGTGCCTTTCCCAAATCCTGGAAATGCACGGTCAGTGCCTGAGCCCTGATCAGCTAAGGGTTCTCTAAAGGGAAGGATTCAGTGCAGCTTCAGACCGTGGAGCATTCCACTTCCATTTAGCTGGACCAAGAAAACATGACTACATATGTCACTTTTGGTTTAAAGAGCAAAATGTTCGACTGGAGATATCCCACACGTAAATCCACAGGCAGGCAGCTGGGATCTGCCCTCTCTTGAATAGATGGTCTGCAGGATCTCACCCTAGAACCGGATCAAAGCTTTTCTAGAAAGCTTCTTTCAGCAAGTCCAAGTAAAAAAAGATTCATCACTTTTGCTGGTCAATTTTAACACTTAAATCACTTTAGTAATTGTGAACTCCATCTTAATTCAAGATCCAGCATAATCCAGCAAAATTTCAGCCTAACACCCTTTGAAGCTTCTCTGTGAAATGTAATCCTTGCTCCTCCAAACTTCCTTGTCCCATCTAGGAGCCTACACTGGACAATGCTCTTCTTCTCTATGACAAACTGAAAAGACAGAAATTTCTAAGCCTTTCACCTTAAGGCTTATGTTCAAACCCTGGATTATTTTTATGGCCATTTTATATTTCATTCTTCTACTGTTTGGAACTGAAAAATCACATTTGGGGAACAGCAAGGAAAAGATCCTTCTTGTTTAGGATATCCACTCTTTGGCAAAAGCATGAGCAGAAGTGCACATGCCAACAACCAGACAGTGGTATAAGCTGTGGCAAAAGCTCTTCACAGCTGCACCTGTAAACAGCAGAGTAACGTTGGGTTTGTAGAGGTGGGAGTTAGGAGGGGTCCAAGGAAGGAATGTTTCTCTCTCATCTCATTCTCTCCCTTGTATGTTAAAGCACTGCTTTGGTTTCTTTAACCACATCCTAGTACCAAGAGTTTTTGTAGAAGCAGTTGAGATTCAGGTCTCCACACCCACTGGTTTTAATGTTTACGACTTGGGGTTTATCACACTGAAGGCTCCTGGCTGTTGCCATCACACAGCGCTCCTTATCTATCACTGAACCTAAAAATCATTGCTGGTTGATCACTCCTCTCCTCCCAATGAAGTTCTTCTGTTGATAATTTTAGCTCCTACTTCATCCTTTCCTATAAACCAAACCTGTGTAAACCACAAGAGCCTTTTTATTTTTTCTGCCTCCCTTTCTCTGCCTTGTGCAATCACAGCTTTTGGCAGACCCCAGGGGGTGCAAAAGTCCAGCTCAGCTCTCAGAGAATCACACAGTTACAGGATGGGCCAGGTTGGGAGGGAGCACAGTGGGTCATCCAGTCCAACCTCCCTGCTCAAGCAGGGCTGTCCTAGGATACATGGCTCAGGATTGCATCCAGATGGTTCTTGGGTATCTCCGGTCAGGGGGAAATCCACACCTCTCTGGACAATCCATTCCAGCGCACGGTAACCTGCACAGTAAAGAAGCTCCTCCTCATGTTCAGGTGGAACTTCCTGTGCATCAGTTTCTGCCCTTTGCCTCTTGTTCTGCTGCTTAGAACCACCGAGGAGAGCCTGCTCCGTTCTCTTGACACCCTCCCTTTAGGTATTTATACACGTCGATGAGGTCCCCTCTCAGTCATCTCTTCTCGAGGCTGAACAGGCCCAGCTCTCCGCGTGTCATCGTAACAGAGATGATCCAGTCCCTTCATTATCTTTGTTGCCCTTCTCTGGACCTGCTCACGGTGTCTGTGTCTGTTGCACTGGCGATCCCAGAACGGGACACACTGCCGCTCCAGCCCTGCGCCCTCCACACCGACATTCCCAGCCCGCGGCGCCAGCACCGCCTGCACCTCATTCTGGGGGTCGGGCCCGTTCCAGACCCCAGCCCGGACCCCTGCGGCGACTCTGCCCGCGGCTCGCAGCATTCCCTGGATCCCGCTCCCAGCCCGCTCCCGCGGCCGGCCCCGCCNCATCCCGGCCGGGCCGGCGGCGGCAGCGCCCCGGGAGGCGCGGCCCGGGCGGCGGGGGAGGGAGGGAAGGAAGGGAAGCAGGGAGGCAGTGCTGGCCTGGCCCTGCTGGTGGGATGGCGGGTGTCAGTCGCGGGCCGCCGAGCCTCGCCACTGCCCTGTCTCGGTTTGCTCCGGCTTTCTGCTGAAAGAGGAGCGGTGCTGTCCCTCTGGTGAGCCCAGGCTCTGCATCTGCGGCTGCCAGGTGTGTCTGCTTCCGCTCTTTAAAATCCATTATGTTCTACAGACTCGGTTGGGTTGGAAAACCCCAGGTGCAACCTTTGACCAATCACCACCGTGTCAACCAGACCAGGGCACTGAGTGCCTCATCCAGACCTTTCTTAAACACCGGCCAGGCATGGTGACTCCTCCTTGGGCAGCCCATTTCTGTGTCGAATCACCCTTTCCGTGAAGAAATTCTTCCTAATGTCCAACCTAAACCTAAAGTTAAAGCTTTCTTAAATTATACCTCGTCCTGCTGGCCCTTCTTGCTGTGAGGAAAGGTGTCCGTGGGAGACTCCAAGAACAAAACCTCCAGTGACACTTCTGGGACCAGTTACTGCCTTGATATCTCACAGATCCGCCCTATTTGGGCTCTTCAGTTTTTTAGGTTGTATGCAGCCTCAGTACACAGTTAATCTCTATTTTGGCTGTGGTTAGCAAACTGGGATCCTTATGTCAATATAACAGGATTTTTCCTGAACTCATCCAAATCTAGTGGCATCTCCCTCACTGGAGATATTCAACAATGTTTAGGGCACAATCCTGTGGTTTGTGCTCTGGGCTGGCCCTGCTGGAGCAGTGAGGTTGGACGAGATGACCCTCTGTGGTCCCTTCCAACCTGACCCGTTCTGTGAAGCGTATGCGCTGTGTTTTCTGATCAGCAGGGAAAATGCGTCCTTCCTTTTTCTGACCTTCTGTTGTTTTCAAATTAGCGGGTTTCTCTTTTATTTTGCATGAAGTCTTGGTTACATTCTCTGAAGAGAAGACACTCGTGCTCTTCCGTTCTTCCTCTTGAGTGCTGCGTTGTCAAAACCAGTGACACTACAGATTAATAATTGCTAACTCCTCTGCATATTTAGCAGTGGATTCATGACTGTTCAAAAATTCAAAACCCAAAAGTCTGTGCAGCTGACTTGTTCAGTGACTGAGTGGGTTGTCTTCCTGGAAAATGGAAAAAGCCTTGTGCTTTGTAGGTCTTAAATATGCAAAATAATAAATGTGGTTTTTTAAAAAAAAGTCAGAATGTTGGGCAAAATAGAAGATGTTTCCTCTTAGAAATACTGAAAAGTCAGTAATTTGAGTTCTTTTGTAGATTAATTTAATCTAACTCATTTAGACTTGCTTTTGATTATTCTATGATATTATGCATCAGAAGCGTTGTATACAGCTGAAATCTGAACCTTTTTGGAAGGGTTTTCAAAGTTATGACTTCTGAGAGTTTTGAAGAGGTATGGTTGCTGTAATATATTTGTGTAAAATCAAAGCACAGGTAGGAGCATGTGGCTTTCCTAAAGTCTGGTGTTTCAGCCGCTTACTGTGCATGTCGGATATTGCTGCATGCTGTATTTTACAGATTTTCAGTAAAATCTCAGCTTGCTAAGGAAGCCATATGTACTTATGTTACTTCTTGGAAGCGGTCAAAGGTGTGTCACTGTTCTGTAGAGGCACACAGCTTATTCCAGGTATTTTTTTGTCTGTTCTTGGTCATGACTAACCTCACCAAAGTGAAGTTAACATTCCATTGCACCATTCTGCCTCCCATTTCTGCTGGTGATCCTACTCCTAGCATCAAGGTTTTACATTTTTTATGACCAAATTTCCCTTCACTTCTTAATTCCAGTCCTGCACCTTTACTAGGGTCAATAGCCTTGCTTTTAAAGAACACTGTATTGTTTTCCTCTGAAGGAGAGCGGAAATGCTATGGATAACTGAGCTGGAATTGCACCTCTGAACTTCCTTCAGAAAGTTCAGCTGTTTGCAACAAGCAGTGCCAAGAGAATGGGAGAGTTAGCTCCAAACTGCTTTTGTGAAGACCTTCTAAAGGGTTTTTGATGCTGCTAGACACACTTATTGCTTGCAGAGTTTCTCAGTATATATGTTACTTCAGTGGTTTTGTAGGATATTTTTAGACCTGTTGGAAGTGGTGTGTTCTGATGGATGAGGTTCTGCCCTATAGTAGCGGTGTTCCCTACCTTCATTATTGACAATTTTAAGAGTTGAAGGCGGAATGTTTTGAGACAGTATGAAGGCTTGGTAATCTTGGTAATTGCATTCTTGGGTATTAGGAAATAATCAAGTTTCAAAACATTTCATTTGCAGTTAATGTGAAATGGGGAAAAGAGAAATTTGATGGCGTGGAGCTGAACACTGACGAACCTCCAATGGTCTTCAAAGCCCAGTTATTTGCACTGACCGGAGTTCAGCCAGCTAGACAGAAGGTTATGGTTAAAGGTGGAACTCTGAAGGTAGAAATCAATTTTTTATATTATGTCGAACTTTGTTACGTCTTAACATGAACAATTACCATGTTTCTGGGTGTTCCTTCAGAAGATCTTTGACTGTGTGTGTTAAACTGGCTGCACTTCTTTACTCATTTATACAAAACACAGCTTGGTGGGAGGTTTTTGTTACTTTTTTATGTTCAGAACCTGAATGCAAGTTTTTTCT
Source organism: Pycnonotus jocosus (assembly GCA_013400435.1). Taxonomy (NCBI): domain Eukaryota; kingdom Metazoa; phylum Chordata; class Aves; order Passeriformes; family Pycnonotidae; genus Pycnonotus; species Pycnonotus jocosus. The sequence continues at coordinate 45,808 of VWYP01007409.1, read as the reverse complement.
TTCTAGCTTGTTTAAGAGAAGTTTCTCTGGTGCTTCTCTGCTGGAGACTTACTGGTGTAATGAGATATCAGCGATTGCTGCAAAAAGTTGTTTACATTTAAGCAGTGGTGAGCAACACCTGAGGAACCTTATTGAAGACACGACTGCTTTTAATTTTAGTCAGATAAGACTTGATAACATGTAAATAGTTAATATTGTGTAATCTTGGATGAAACACAATTGCATATTTAGAAATGTGGTTAATACTAATGAAAATACTTGCTACAAGTATCTTGCTACAAGATAATTAACTTGTCTTTTTTTTATATTTCACAGGATGATGACTGGGGGAACCTAAAAATAAAGAATGTAAGTTCTGAGAAGTAACTAAATTTTACTATTCTTTTATTCTGGCATTTAAAGAAAGACTTGAAAGTGCTTGCTGTTTCTGTTTGAATGGGCAGTGCTTTCTTAAAAAGTCATACCTTGATGAAAAATAATTCTATAGGTGTCTTATGTAAGCATGCTTAGAAAGGTCTCACCATTGATTTATAAAAAACCTTTTTTCTGTATCAGTAGGGAAATCATGCCATCTTCTCTGGAGTACTCGGGTGCATCTATTTATTTATTTTGTACAAGAAGTGTTCTGGGTCAGAGCAGTGTTGTCTTATCTGTGACCATAAAAATAAGTGATGTTATTTAGGGAGAGCTTGTGAACCTGGGCACCTTTGTCCTTGCACATCCTCAGCATGGACAGACTGTTGGTGATGCTGAAGTTACTCTCTGCTTTTACATCCTTTTTTACCAACCTGCTGAAACGTGCTCTGCTGTGTTATATAGCTGCTGTTTTTAAACAAAGCTATTAGTAATGGTAATTTATACCTTTGTCTAGTTCAAAAAGAAAACAGAAAATGAATGTGTTGTGTTGCTTGCCTATATAATATTGTATCAGGGTATTCCACAGGTTTTTGTTGGGGTTGGTTTTTTTTGTATGTCATTTCATTGCTGTACTTGTAACATCTTGTAACAGCTGTTACAGGTTTTACTCCAGTTCTTCACTGGGCAGATTGAATTAGGTAGCATTGCTCTTACCCTTGTAACTAGTTTGTAAGCATCTGTTAGCAGCCTGTAGCTGAAGCTATTGTAGCAAAGTAATTCAGCAAAAAACGCAGTGCTACTAGCAGCCTTTATTCATATTAATTATGTAGTGTACAAGTTCTAGGGATTTATTTACACACTGTCAAAACCATTTCTGCTTGTTCTGTTGTTCATCTTTTTCCTTAGCACTGTCTGTTTCAAGGCTCCAGATAGTAATTTTCTCCTCCTTTGACAGATGTTATTGTGTAGATGTGTTCCTGTTGGATGCTGAAAGACTCCTTTTCATATTGTGCTAGTTCAGCAAGCATGGAAACCCGATTGGCTTTTTTTTTTCTTTTTTTTTTTCCCTTTAAATGTTAGTTCTCACGTCTAAACTGATGTGGTAGCTTAAGTTATTTTTCACTTTTCAATAGTTTAACCCAGAACTTGCCAGGCAAGCTCATCAGCCTCACCAGATGTTTCAGTGGAAGCATCTAGCATGGATAATTCTGTGGAGTTGTTCTCAGTAGGTACTTCCTAGATATGAGGAACTGAGGTAGCTAACATCACAGTAGTGCAGTATCTGTTAAACTAAGAGAAAGACTGTGTTTATTTTTGGGGAGATAGCTGAACTATGTTAAGAGCTTAAGAGTTTGAGTGGCAATAACTGTCCTTAGGTGTTCATTGCTGTTTTTACTGTGTTTCAAGGGGATGACCTTGCTAATGATGGGTTCCGCAGACGCGCTTCCAGAAGAGCCCATTGCTCGACCTGTCTTTGTGGAGGACATGACAGAGGAGCAGCTGGCCTCGGCTGTAAGCATGTTTCCAACTTTGGTTTCTTGTAAACCTTTGAGTAATGGCAAGTTTTTAAATACTTGCAGTTGCCTAAAAGTGGGGTTTGAAAGTGGAGTGTCTGTTTAGCATCTTCACCAAGAGTCACAAATTTACATTGATGACCAAACTGGGAAGCACTGAAAAGAAGTCTGGGATTTAATTTAAAAGTGCTGTTTTTCCTTTGAGCAGGCAGCTTAGTAGATTTTTCTAAAAATGGCATTGCTGATGTTTTTAAATATGAGGTTGTGTTGCCCTTGCTGCATCAGTGGTACTTGTTCTAAACAAGGCCTGTTTGATATGAAAAATTAACTCCTGCCTCTTTCACATCTATGAGGCTTGTTTTGGGGTGGAGCATATTTGGGATTTTGTTTGTTTGTGTTACTACTACTAGGTCAACTTTGTGAAAAATGAAAATAAGTTTGACACACATTTTGCTTTGTGGAAGTAAAGTCTGAAAGAGGATAATTAATCTATTATTTTCTTCATGAAGTAACTCCTGAACTTCCTTTTTTTACAACTTGAAAGACTTAATTTTCTTACCAGTCATTTGCACTGCAAGCTTTGTCATAGTTAACAGTTGCATGATTGTTACCAGCTGTGCATGCAGAACAGGAATACTTTAATGCATGTCTGTGCGAAAAAGGATCTGTAGCTTAGCACTGGGTTTATGCTTCAGGATTCAGTGCTTTCCAGGCCAGCTGCAGGTGGAGGATATTTGTGTATGTTTAAGTAACCCCATGCACAGACATTGAGATAACTGAGAGGCAAGCAAGGAGGTGATTCGCTGTCAGGTAACATTTCAAAAACATTGGTCACATGGAAATTTTGTTATACATCAAAATTCAGTTGTCTGCAGTGCATGTATTCACTTGTGAGATATTCTAAATGAGTTCTCGCTTCCTAAAATAATCTATTGGTATTGGTATGCAGTACCAAATAATCAGTTTCATTAAACTATGTGTTTTTCCCTGACAAATACCTAAGTATTCAGGCTTTAAAAAAAAGAATGAAAAATTGTATTATATGGTGATTTATAGTTATTTCTGAACCTGGTTAGCTGGCTGTTAGTTGGCCTTCACATTGGTCAAAACTTTAGAAGTTCACAAGTTGTCTGAAAAGATCAAGTTAATGATCTGTTGCAAATTTCTGGAGAGGAGTTTAAACAATGGGTTTTTTTCCAACTCTGAACTCCATCGTTTTCAGAGTTTTACTGAAAACTGATTTTAATTAAAACATCAATGTTTTGCACAAATGTATTCATGTGGAAATTTCAAGGTCAAAACTTGAATGGGATTATAATTGAACTTTCTGAATGACTGCATGCTTGAAGAATATGTTCATTAAACTAAACATGCACAGAAAACCCCCAAAGCATTCCCGAATGTTCTCTAAAAGTATCAAATGGTGTAGTGATAAATATGATCCTAAAGAGGATCTGGAAAACCACATGAAGTTAGATGGAATACTCGAGGTTTTATGCATAATTCATTTGCTTAGAAGTTGATGTCACATTATAGCACTTGTACAAAAACTGTTGCCACATCTCTCTGACCTTCAAGCACCCTTGTGAATTTTTTTGGTAGATGGAATTGCCATGTGGATTGACAAACCTTGGCAACACTTGCTACATGAATGCTACAGTTCAGTGTATCCGCTCAGTGCCAGAAGTGAAAGAGGCCCTTAAAAGGTAAGATCAGGACAAAAATACCGTGACTAAAATGTTTTCTTTAGCTTATGAAGTAGATATTCTGGAGAATGGTCATCTTAATACTGGAATGGATTATCATAACAATCTGTTACTCTTTAGGTCTGCTCAAGATTAACATAATGATCCATTAAAGTTTATCCTGTGGCTGTGTTAGTCTATGGTTTGATAAAGAAGTTAAGGCTTTGTGTTTCTTGGAATTGGCATTTAATAGAGAGAATGTGTTTTGCTTAGCTAGAAAGTAGTTCCTATCTAGATCAGTTTAAAATTTTAAAACAAGCTACTGAACTCTTAACCCTGGTTTTTTTGCTGTTAATTTTTTATGGTCCTGTTCTACATAAAAGAATCATATGGGAGTCCTTTTCCTTTGAGGAATATTTCTTGCAGTGGTTCTGTTGCACAGTATTTTCAACTGTGAAATTCTGATATATGCTACTTTGGAGGTATGGCAGGAAGTTCTAAGATATGCCTTCGTGGAATTTTGTTTTGTTTGCTAATTTGTTCTGATTGTAGGATAACTTTTCTGATTTTTTTTTGTTTGTTTTTGTTATTCTAGACTGAAATGTGAAAATCATGGAGTTTTGTTGGTTGGTTGGTTGGGGTGGTTTTTTTTGTAAGAAATATACAGGAAACTCAAAAGTTACGAATATTGGAGGAAAAAAGAATACCTGCCAATGTGGCCTGAATTTGTCCTCCAGATGAAATGTAATGAGAAAACAATGAGTATTTTTAAAAAGTGATAATTAGGTAGAGCATTATTGCCATTTTAGAGTTAATTGAATTCCTTTAAAATACACTGCTTTCTTGATTTTGTGGTACCCAGCTGTATATTCTGTATTACTGTAATCACTTGTTATTTAAGTAGTTATAAATAGTTTTTCATTCTGTTAGCAGGTGAACCTTAATTATTAAGCACTGAGAACTATTTGTGAAGTACAGAAATTTAGTTTCAGGGTTTTTATTGACTCTGTGTTGTCACTTTTGGAAAGTCTGTTTATTTCCATGTGAAAGACTCTTGAGTTACTGCACTCAGTCGGAATATTTGACAAATTTAACGTACCAAAAGGCAAAATGTAGCCTGTGAAACTGGCAGACTGCAATACAAGATGTGGCCGTATTGTCTGTGGGAACTCAGATTCACACTTGGATTCAAGCTCTGTTTCTCCCTGGAGATTTAGTCTTTTTTTGGTCTTCCCTGTTTGCAGACAGCATGGAAGTCTCTAGGGTGCATGGCACCCTATAGGGAGAGGTGTGAAAGGACTCACTTGGGAAAGCTGTTACAGCTTCTCTCCTCACAGCCTGCTCTGCTGGTCTCCCCAGGGAGCTCCTCCCTCTTCTGTAGTGTCAGGGAAAGTCTCCTGCTCATCATCTAGCAATGGGCAGAATTCCAAAAGTTCAGTCTGAGGTTAGAGAAGGTGTGAGACCCTCCTTTTGCTTGAAGGCTCTGAGGAATCCATCTGTTCCTCATCCAGCTGCTAAATTAAGAATTCAAAGAAGAGTGATAAGTTCCTGTCATATAGGTGGACTCCCACACCTTTTCAGTGTAGGAAATACTTCCCCAAGAAAACATCTCACCTCTCACTGTTGTGCTTCTGCTGTGGAGGGAGGAAGCAAGCCTGCCCTTCATCTCTGTGCATTTTATCTGCCATCTATTCTTGAAGGTGGGGTTTTTTTCCATGTATCTGAAGAAGCCATGGCAAATGTTTCAGAAGTGGGGTAGCTTTTGTTCAGACTTTCTCAGTTTCTTTAAAAATAAAACGAGTCTTTGAGGCAAAAGGATTAGGGAAGCAGCAGTAATGTAGCCAGACTTCTTGGTCTACCTTTACTTACTGTCTGGAAAATGCCAGTTTTCCTTTCCTTCCGTTCTTGCAAAATAGCTGAAACTTTGGTTACTTACCTTTGGTTACTTCTGGCTTGGTGATAAATTTCCTTTAAATGAATCTAGCTGGTGCCTGCTTCAAAGACCCAACTGTCGTTCCCGTTTGTGTTTAATTGCATGCAAATTATTTTTCTTCTGTTTTAGGTATGGTGGTGCCTTAAGAGCTTCAGGAGAAATGGCCTCTGCTCAATACATTACTGCAGGTTGGTGTTTAGAGTAGAAAACAGGGGTTTAGACAAGTGTGTGATTTCCTGCTAACTGCAGATGAACTTTGCAGTTAAAACTCTGTGTATTGTTCTTTAGTGCATATGCCTTAGGAATGTCAGATCTGCTGGCACTGGAGGACTCACTTTGTCTTTAAAGGTTATTCTGCCCCTGCCTGTGAAGCGTTTATCTGTGCACATTATTGGGCTGCAGGCTAGGCAAAAGATACTTAAGCGTGATTTAGGCTTGGATAGAAACAGTTTGTATATCTTAAATGTTTTACATGTAGGCATGAAGTAATTGGAACTTCCTAAAGCAGATTGCATCCATCCATCTGTTGATTTGATCACTTTGTGTAGAAATATTTTAATTCTGTGTTTCATGTAGTGGTAGGCTTACACCATACTCCTGGGATATGCTTTCATTGGTATTTTTTAATATGATTTATTGGCTGAGCATTATTGTTACAATGGAAACTGATGCTTTACCAGTGGTCTTAGCCTTTACCCTAAAGATCCAGATTTCATAACTGGAATGGAAAGGAGGGTCTTCAGAATTGTGGTGGTCTGGGTGCTCACAGTGTGGGAGCTCACGGTGGCCCTGTATCTTCAAGCTCTAACTAGAGTTCTAGTTAGACCCCTTACACTTGAACAAGGGTACTACTTGTCCGCTTTTTCTTTTTTTACTCTATTTCATTGCCCCACTAAGATGCTGGGCCAGGACACTGGGATTTCTACCAGTCCATTTAAGGAAAAACAAAACAATATAAGGAAGGAAAGGTCCAGTTTGTGGGTATGCCTGCTGATCGAATTTTGGGGTGGTAAGTTCAATGGTTACTCTATACAGCCATGCCTGCCCCTCCCCTTTTCACTGCCTTTACTTCGTGTCCCTTGTTTTCTTTTTAAGGTGACAACTCTGCTTCTTAGGAATTTTAATAGTTTAAGTAATTTGTAGTTAATTCTTGGGTGCTGAGCTGTTCAGGAACTCCTGCATGACACTTATGGCATTTTTTTTTAATTGCTGTGTCATATCAGTTGCACCTCTTATCAAGGTCAGTGAAGACACTTCTGAAAGAGGAAGCAGCTGACCTTGGTTCCCTGTAATCTTGCCTATATTCACTTCAGAGAACAATTCGTTAGTCTCTTCACTTCTAAATTAGTGACCATGCAGATTGTTGCCTACCTCACAGGGTTGTTGTGAGGATTAACAGGTGCCTTTGAAGTGATCCCTGGATTTTAAATGCTGTAACTTGGGTAGATAAGACATATGCTAGAGTGTGGAACAAAAAAGAAAGCCATGTGTGTTGTCATGCAGTCAGTATCATTCATTGGATTGCACATAGTTATGAGCTCTCTGCACATATGCATACACATACTTGTTTTCCTTGGTCTTAAGCATGGGTATTGCCTAGATATTTTATTAATTTTTTTTTTTCCTAGTAGCTGGTGAAACTTAAATTGCTCTAGAGGATAGATTGTGAATGCCTTCTGGTTTCTCTTGTGAAAACGTTGTTCCTCAGATGTGTTCCAAATGAAATCTTAATTGCTCAATCTTTTTTTTCCTGTTAGCAGCCAGGAAAGACATGGCATTATGTGCCAAATTCGCAGAATTGCCATCTTTATGCTTTCAAAATATTGTTCACAAAGGAGATCTTAGGTGCACCTGTTATGTCACCTGGAAAATTTGGTCCTGCTTTGGAAAGATCAGATTGGACACTGTTAAATGATCAGTCTTTAAATGTCGCTGCTGTTTTACAATTCTTTTTACACTTCCTGCCATGTTTGAATTGTTTTTGCACTTCTCAAAGCATTCACTTACTTTTTCTTCAAGCTCTTAGAGACTTGTTTGATTCCATGGATAAAACCTCCTCCAGTATCCCACCTATCATTCTCCTCCAGTTTTTACATATGGCCTTCCCACAGTTTGCAGAGAAAGGTGATCAAGGCCAGTACCTTCAACAGGTAAAGACCAATTATTAGCTTATTGTTTAAAATTCTATAGTATGTTGGAAGTTGAGAACAACAACATTTTAAGACTTTCTTTCTCTTGTGAAAATAATTACTCTCTGTAAAGTGGGGTGGTTTTTCTGTAGAAAAGTTGTGTAGAAGCTGAACGTAATACTGACTGCTAGTTTTGAGAATGCATGGTGCAATTGGGAGAAATTCTTAGTTAAGGAATCCTCACATTTGGCTTTATTGTTGATGGGTTTAATCTTACTGAAACATAATGCTGGTACTCAGATTTAATGTTGTGTTCCCTTCCTAGGATGCCAATGAGTGCTGGGTGCAGATGATGAGGGTACTACAGCAGAAGCTGGAAGGCATAGAAGGTGATACAGTTATGGAGGTAATTGCAGTCTAACCAGAATAAGGATTTATAGTATTTCACATGTGTTTTGTTAAGTATTGTCTGTTTGTGAGTTCTTTAACATGTGTCTGGAGTCCAGTATGTGAGATTGCTTTCTGAGGTGTCTGATCCGCATAATGCTGCCGTGGTCCTGTCAGCAATGCTGTGGAGGGTGTGAAAGGAAACCCTTCCCTCTGGGCTTTGAGAGGCAGTGTTGGACCAAGCTGGTGGTGACAGCCACTCACGTATGTGGCAGCATACGTGCTGTGAATTCAGCACATAAGAACTTTCATTTCTGAGAAAAGCGTGCTACAGTTTTAACTTGAACTGTTTCAAACAGACAACTAACTGAATCAACCTGAGACAGGAAATTGCTGAAAGTTTTTTTCTGGGATTTTACCAGACCAGCTTTCTCTTTTCTCTGTAAACTGTTTTCTGGAGAGTCTTGGCAGAGCTTTGGAAGACTGTCCTAAAACTTAAGATAGATTTAAGCAGGGGGGACAGAGATTTGTGAGTTTTTGATCTTGCTTGTTAATGTGCTTCAGGTTGGTTGTAACAGCATGTTATATATTTGTTTTGAAATTTTTATGCTGTGTAAAAAGATTGACTGACTAGGAGAAAATGCACCTATAGAAAGATGAAAGAATAGACTTTAAAGAATTTAAATAAATGGGGTTAGTTTGTCTGTAGAGAAGACTGCATTTACATTCTATTTAAAGTTACATCAGAGATTTTGTTTTACAGACAGACTCTGGAGCTACAGCAGCATCCTCTAAAAAGAAGAGTTTAATTGATCAATTCTTCAGCATTGAATTTGAAACAGCGTATCCTAAAGACTGGGGCAAGAAATGAACAAGGATGATTTCACACTTTAGCAGTTGAGTTCAAAGCATTATTCGGAATAGTATGGAAAATGAAGGTGTAGGTTGGGGAAGAGGGTCATGATGTTGTGCAGGAGTACACAGAACTTAAAATTAAGATTGGATATGATTTGAGAGAGAGGATGATGTAGGGAGAAAGAATAGTAATGTAAATTTACAGAAAAAAAAAAACCCTTGTTGAGTTTCAATAGCAGATTTCTTCCCCAGAGAAGATTGGTACTTACCAGCTTCAAGAATACTGAGATGCTTTATCCAACTAAAAGTAATTGTTGTCCTAAATAGGCTTTTTTTGGCTTGTAAGGGTGTGTTGCTGACATACCTGATGTACTAAAGATGCACAAAAGGTAGCTTGATTGGTTTCTTGAGCAATAAATTAGGTCTCCACTGTTGTATGGATAAGAAACAAATGCAGCTGACAACTTTCTAGTAGGTTCTTTATAGCAAGAAAAAGGGGGTGTGACCACATGGGGTACACATCTCATGGCAAAAGTATTACCCTTTTCCCATTTCTCCACCCCAAAATCCTGGCTGTCATCAAACTGAGCACCACTTTTAGAAAGAGTTATACACCGTGCATTTTGCTTGTCTGAAATAAGGAATCATGCCCTTAGAGGAGGTACTGTATCCCATAGCTTGGTAGTAATGAGGGACAAAGGCTTTTTCTAAGCTAAGAATCATGCTTATCTCTCTCTCTCTACTGTTACCTTTGTTATCCTTGAAATTGTTGGGAGTCTTGGAATGTGTAGCTAAGAGGAATGATGCATAGACCAGTATCAGCAAGAAGACTTGTTAGAAGAGTTGCAGACTTTCAAAGTGTGATTACAGCAGCATTTATAGAATAGCTGCAGTCAGAAAAACACCTGGTTGGAAGGGAGATGGATGAGAGAAAAGCATTAGGGTAGAACTATGAGAAGGGGAGAGGACAGACAGAACAGTTAAAAGGAATGTGTAGAAAATAATAAAGGAATTAATTTCATTTTAGTGAAGAGCACAGATACAAGGCAGAGAAAGGAAGCTCTGTGAAAGAAACAGGAAGTCTGGCCAGCAGCAGCAATAGAACTTTATTAATCATAAACAACAATGGAGTGTAATATTGCAGGAGGGCTTTGGAACTGGACATTAGCAGCCACTTAATGTGTTCTGTGTCCTGGGGGTTGGGTGGTGATGGGAGAGAAGAAAGAAAAGGCAGGCCTCAGCTTAAATGGTGATCAAAGTCTTTACTTTTTTTGGTGTGCTGTCTGCCCCTGCTGCCCCTTGTCCTTAGCCAGGAAGGAACAGATTGGTCTGAAGGAAAGGCTCCTTCAAATCTTTTTTGTATTATGAGGAGTAAAAGTACTGTCTGCACAAACACCGAAATTACCTGAATTACTGTGCTGCTTGGCGTGTTCTTTTCACTAGAGCAGTAGTTCAGCTCTTGGTGCATGATGGTTTTCCTTAATTTTGTGAAGCATGAAATGTACAGAAGCCGAAGAAGAAGAAGTAACTAAAGGAAAGGAGAATCTCCTTCAGCTTAGCTGCTTTATCAATCAAGAAGTGAAATACCTGTTTACAGGACTGAAATTGGTAAGCTATTGCAACTTTTATTGAATTGAAATTCTAAATGGCCTGCGTATTTTTCAATTGAAATTCTAAGTGACCTAAATACACTTAATTCAGATTAAAGTGTATTTAATCTGTGACTTGAAATTGATGTCTGCTGTCCAAGCTTTACAAAGTTTCAGGAATCTCTTTGGTGATCATTGGGAAGATGACTGTGAGAGGGAATTTTATATTAATGTCAAACAGACTTCGGCAGAGCATTTTTTGACCCTGACATGGTCTTCCCCATGCAGGTGACCAAGTGCAAGGCAGTTTGCTACTTGTTTGTGCAGCTGGGTTTCACTCCAGACTGAGCAGTATCATGATTTATGCAGCAATCAGTTCCCAAAAGGTCCAAAAGTCAACTTGAAAGTAGGGTGGCATTTTGGTTCCTAATTAAACACCCCCCAGTGATGTAACAACTAAATTTGATGTTGCAGATTTTGAAGGGGGTGTTATTTTTCGTCAGACAACATCATTCTCAAACTTTTTTAAGTAGAACTCCTTAAAGTAGTCTGTGCTTAATATATATGTATATATTTGGAAATTGTAATGGCTTTTTGGGGAGTCTGAAGTACAAAGGACAGAGTGAAAGGAGCTACTGCAAAACCTTTGTAATAACTGTGTAAGACTAGGGCAGTGATCTGGTTTGTACAGGCCTAAAACCAAATTGGATGAATCTCAGATGATCTTTGTATTTTTTTTTTTCTCCCCTAACAGAATTTAGAAGGAAAAATAGGATAAAATAGTTAATGCTCACAAATGAAAAAAAACAAAACTATAAAAAAAGAAACTTCACTTTCAGGCCGAAAAAAAATCTACAATTCTTATGCTGGATTGCCTGGAGCAAGAGAATTGCAACACTAAGAACCAAACTGATCTTTCATGGAATTTTGTTAGGAGACACCAGCTGTCACTTTAGATGCAGCCCCGGCTGCTTGAGACTGAGAGCTGAGAAATGTGCAAATATTCTTCTCACAGGAAACTTCAGATTTTCTTCAGTTGTGTTCCAAGCATGATATGATACATTTGTAACCAAGTCCAGATACAATTCATAATAAAATTCAATTCGAGTTCTCCTGTGGAGCAAAATTTTCTGCAGAGGGAGGCTCAGTGTTGTCAGGGCTCAGGAATGAGTCTGGAGCTGAAGGAATGAATGGGCATGGTCCTTTCTGCCAAGGAATTTCAAAATCTCGTGTGTTGTAATGGCTGACAGCAACAGAAGAGACTGGCAGAACAAGATTTAGTTTGTGGTTTGTTTACCCCTGTTGTGCTTTTCTCTCAGCTGTGTTTTATCATGAACATGTGTTACTTCTTTTTCTTGCAACAGCGTCTTCAGGAGGAAATCACCAAACTCTCTCCAACACTGCAGAGAAATGCACTCTATATCAAATCTGTGAGTACTGCTTTCATTGCTCTTTATGATTCTTTCAATATCACTTTCTTGTTCCAAACCACAAAGTTATTGCTCCAACACCATGTGATTTATGTTTATGAAGCATCTGAGTATCCACTACCAAGAAATTTAAGCCAGAGCTTCAAAAAGGGAGACCTTGTTTTATTCCTGTGGGTTTGTGTACAAATACATTCCCAGACTGGACTAATTTAGGATGACCAGTGTTTAAGTGAATATTAAAAGTAATAGCTTTTTCTAATTTGTTTTTTTTACAGTCCAAAATTAGTCGCTTGCCAGCATACCTGACTATTCAGATGGTTAGATTTTTTTACAAAGAGAAAGAATCTGTGAATGCAAAAGTTCTTAAGGTAAGTTTTCTGCATATTGATGTTTAATTCCTCTTTATGTTTTCTGTGAGTTTTTATTAAGGGCAGACAACAAGGTCTTGAAGACTACTTGCTAAATTGTTTGCTTTTAAGTTGCATTGAGAAACATTAACAGTGCAATATCTTTGCTCAAGTACAAACTGGTTTTGTTCCCGGTTGTGATGGTGTGTGGCAAACTACACTCCCCAAAATAGACTGAGGAAGGAGGTGAAGGGCAGAAGTGAATTTGCCCCAGTACTGCTAATACTACAGGATAACAATAAACAAGGTGTTTTTTGGTTTTTTCTCACCAGTGGTTCTGAGAAGAATGTTTAACTGAGGAGAGAGCCATGCTTTCAAACTCTGAGGAGTGTTCTAATGTTGATGGGAGATGTTTGTGCTGTCAAACACTTCCTATATTGTTTAAATTGTCTGGCTTTCTGATGGACAAATGCAGGAACCAGCTGCAAACAGCTGAATGTTCTGGTTTTGCTTTCTGTTGGCTGTGGCCAACAGACTTTGTAGGCTGCCCAAGGAGCATCATGATATATGCTCCTTCCTTACAAGAGGAAGAAAGGAAATAAAGATTGAAGGTACATGTTAACTATTTCAGAAAATAGTTTGGATAGCACAAACTAACATTTTTGCCTGGGTAGTCAGTGTTCATGCCTGCCTCTTTTTTATTTTCGCTTAGGCCTGTATAGGTATTTCTGTAGTGTAAAAGTATGACAGCTAACAATAAAGAATCTGGTTTATGAATTACTAGTCTATGCTGAATGTAATAATTTATAGTGGCTTGTTTGTACTGAATTAGACATTCTTCTGTGAAAGCATTGTAGCCCTTTTGGTAAATACTGTCAGCAGAATCCCAGTAGGTCAGGTTGCCGGGAATTTGAAGAGGGTTGCATTTAATTTGATTGTGTTGTCTTCCCATGGGAGAATGCTTTAATGTGGAGTACCAAATCATGCTAATAAATCTTAATGGTTTTTACTTCCTAGGATGTCAAATTTCCTCTTATGTTGGATGTGTATGAGCTGTGTACGCCAGACCTCCAGGAAAAGATGGTTTCTTATCGATCAAAATTCAAAGATCTAGAAGACAAAAAAGTAAATCAACAGCCAAAGAATGTGAGTCTCCTGACACTTTCACTAATTTATACATCTGCAGTTGGGGTACTAATAAGGACTGGAGAAAACCTGATGTCTGTAAATATATGATTTTCTTACATAGCAAACTCCTAGGTATTGAGCTTTAGATCTTTTTATCCTGTATTTTCATGAAAATACAGTATCTTGTTTGGGTGTGTTTGCTTGATGAGAAACGTTAAATGCTGTAGTCAGACAGCATGTATTAAATATATTAAAATACAGTGCTGCTGTTTACCAGTGCTATGCCTAAAGGTTTTCTGTAAATTATACAAAATTATTCTCTTTAAATATTACTGTTTGCTGGCTGCTCCCTTCTGCAGTGGAGTGTAGGAAGCTGTTCCCTGCTCAGCAGTTGGAAAGGGTTGTACTGCCAAGTGCCTGACTGCTGAAAATTAGAGTACATGTACTGATGAGCTTAAAATCAGCTCTGTAAAAACTTGGAAAATGGCTTCATGTCTTATCTTGTCTGCATGATTCCAACATTGACTTCCCTGTCTTTAAGACAGAAGTAAATGAGCTAAAACTGTAGTGTTTGCTGGTGTTTTTCCTGGCCTGACTCCTGGCAAATTGTTTTAAACATTTGGATAAGGCTTGCATCCCCTCTTACACAGATGGGAGCAAGGCAAAAAGCGCTATTTTTGAACAGAATGTATTGGCACAGAGACTCTGTCTCTGGTATTTTCTTATTGCCACTTCTGCTGCTAGCAAGTCCCCACCAAGGAATAAATCTTCAGTTGCAGAATTGTTTCATAAACAAACCCATAAATCAGTGGGTGAACACTGCAGGCAGTATGTGCTAAAATGGTTATATATTTGCTTTAAAACTAGTCTTCTTCAGATAAAGCTTTTGTATGTTCACCTAAAAAATAGAGTCATGAACTTCTTTGAACAAAAATGTTTAGACTTAGAAATGTATTTAAATGAATGGAGACTTGGGATTTGATGTGACTGTGCTAGAGCTTTTATTAACCTGTTCCACATTAATTCAACTTACTTTCTTTTTTAGTCTAGTAAAAGTGATGGTGCACAGAAAGAAGTTAAATATGAACCATTTTCTTTTCCTGATGGTGAGTACAGGGAATCAAATCTACTTTAAAAGTAACTTCCCATTTACTTGTGTTTAAGTGTACCTGATGGTAGGAATATTTTGAGAACCCTGTCTCTTTAATGCTTTTGAAAATTAATCTTCAAAGACTGACAGGAATGGAAAGATTTATGTAAACCAAAACGTTGAGATAGTGAAAGGCATAATTGCCATCGATCTGACAAGCTGGTGATAACAGAAGACAGGCACATCAAAAGACATTTGCATGTAACGTGCACTTGTGCACTTGTTTTGCAGGCTGCTTTGTTGGTGGGTGGTGGAAGGCTGAAATCAAAACAAAAACTTAAACTGGACTTTTAAAAGTGCTGTGGTGGTGCTGATGTTGCCTCATTTCTGGGGCTGCTTGGAGCCTGAAGACCCAAAGCACTCACCCTGTGCATTACATCAGTAATATTTATGGGTACATATTTATTTCATGAGGAATGAATATGAAACAACATCTTCAGTTTCCTGAGACTCTCCTGGCTGAGAGCTGCTGCTTTTAGTTCAGTTTTGGTGGTTTAGTGCTTTTAGTGGTTTAGTACGGTGCTGTAGCTGGGGTTTTACATACACAGCTGTGGTGCTGCGGCCAGGCTGATGCACCTTTGGTCTGCAAGCTGTTAAAAATACTGCAGCTGTTCAAGTAGGACTCAACATTCCCTTTTCTTTCCCCTTCAGATATTGGTTCTAACAATTGTGGCTATTACGACCTCCAGGCAGTGCTAACTCATCAAGGCAGATCAAGTTCCTCTGGGCATTATGTGTCTTGGGTTAAAAGGAAACAAGGTAAAAAAAAATAAACAAATTGCAGCCCTGTTAACAACTCTTCACAGCTCCTTTCAGCAAAAGCTTAGATTTTATGTACCTAACTTACAAATGATCCTCTTGTTTTCCTTGCAGATGAATGGATTAAATTTGATGATGACAAAGTCAGCATTGTTACCCCTGAAGACATTTTGAGGTTATCTGGGGGTGGAGACTGGCATATAGCTTATGTTCTACTCTATGGGCCTCGCAGAATTGAAGTTGTTGAAGAAGAAGCTGAACAATAGTCTTCCGTTTTAGCCATTCTGCCTAGGTGTGAAATAAATGTTGATTACTGATCACTTCTTTAACCCCAGAGCTTTAGCAAGAGGATAAATAATTTGTTCAAACCTTCTCATGTGCAGAGGGATATTGTTTTAAAACTGATCCATGTACCAATTAGTCACTATTGGACTGGACTGCCCACTTGTGGTGGTGACAATACTTAAAATAGCTTTAATGTCTTGCAGAAGATAATTTTTTTAAAATGAGCCTCTCCTCCTCCTTCTTCTCTAATGTCATCAAGTATTTATTACACACCTACTCTTACATTTGTTACTCTTGCATGGTTTATACCACAGTTCAGTAGCTGTCCATCCTTTGCCTTACCTGGCAGTTCTGTTAGGAAGGTAGAAGAGAAACTGTTGCCTTGTTGTGTAACTCAGTGCTGCTGCCCGTAGACAACAGCTGTGGCTACAATCAAGTATTTGTCCAGCCTGACCTGCTGATTCAGTCTCTTCTGTTGCTGGCATCTCATGATTTCAAAACGAATTGTGATCAACAATGTGTCTCCATTAAAAACAGCTCCTGTCCTGGTACTGTAGTCAGTATGTGTTTGTTTTCACTTCTTGGGCCACCACTGATGAATGTCTCAAAGCAGTCATGGAATAAAGTCACTTTTTTTTTAAGCTGTAGGGATGTGTCTCCTGTCCTGTTACTCTTTCCTCAGTAGTTAAGTCCAGTGTGGTGGCTGAAAACAGGACCTTCTGCAGTAACTGGATGTGTGTGACTGCAGTAAAAAAACTTTTCGGCACTGGCTGCAGCCTAAAAAGCTCTATCAAGGTCATTAACCCCCTCACCCTTTGATGTACAGGTTCCCAGTGCTGATGTGTCCCAGTACTGGTGTGTCCCAGTGCCTTCTGGAAGCGCTGGTCCATATTCATATGAAATACTTTCACTTCTGCTGGCAGGGTGGTGAGTTTGCCTGTGCCTCATGTGATTGGAAAGGGTCCTTTCACCCTTCCCTGGGGACACTGGCATCAGCTGTGGCTGTCACACTCAGCTCTGCCTTGCTACTCCAGTGCCACCTTCCCTGCACAGCTTCCCCTGGGAGCACACCAAAGGCCTGGGGCTGTATTTTAAGTGGCACAACGCTTAAAGGCAAGTTCTGCCCACCAAGAAAGCCCTCCCTGACAGTACTGGTTCTGTTCCTGCAGGCCCCACAGAAACACTACAGGCTCCTCCAGGGTTAAATCCTGTTAGAGGGGAAGGAGGGATGGTGCCTGTGCCTGGTTGCTGCTTTGTGGAACTACATCCTCCCACTGTCATCCTCAGCTTTCCCAGCACTGAAGCTGTCAGTCACACCTGCACACCTCCACTCACAATATGCTCCAGTCTCTTAATCAGTTGAAACTGTTCCTACCAACCCTTACTTGCAACAGGAGCTAAGACCTGGGCTGTTATTTCCAATAATTTTCCTGTATCTCTGCCCCTGCCAACCTTCAGTGAAGCACCCTAATCAAATTCCTAATCCCATTTAAGTCTGAAGTGGGGCAGCAGGCACAAAACTCTTATCAATGGCTCTACAGGCAGGAACTCTCCTTTGAGGTGGTAGCTAATCATGCTGGAAATTCACAGCTGTGAGTGAATAGCTGAAGAAATACAGAGAAGACTTCAGTGGAAGTTATTTTCCAAACACTGACCCATTAGAGAGATCTTGCTGAATGACAGAAACACTACACAAACTAGCCACAGAACGAGTTGTAGCCAGCTGCCACTTCACACTGCAAAATCTCACATTTTGAAGGAAAACAGCTTGTACCCATCTACAGACAACCATGGCCTTAAAATGAATCCTTCACAATAACCTGTGACAAAAAACCAATTTGTTTACCAGGACTCAGGGGTATTCCTACAGTGCCAAAGAATGAGAAGCTGAAAATAATCACTAATAAAAACCAGCATGGAAATTCTATGATCATTGACTGAACCAGTGCTTCAGTGGGAGAGTGGGACAGCACTTCTTCCCTGGAAGTCAGTGCTGTGCCCTGGAGAGCCATCACAACCCTCTTATTTTACCTCTGCCAGGTAGATTTTGACAGTCCCCAGCTCTCATTACCTCAAAGAGTGACTCTGAAGTCCTTCACACACAGTCCTTCCTTGGTGTGAGGAACGAGCTTGCCAATTCTCTGCCCAGCAGGAGCAACTTGAGTTCTGCTGGTGCCAAACTATCCCACAGCCTGCCCCAAAAGCTGCCAGGACTCTCCATCCTCCCCTTTACGTTCTACCACCAAAAATGAAGCTTCCCACTGCCAGGCCAGGGTGACTAACCCTTTTCTCAGACAATGTGGACAATCCAACAGTGTTATTAAAAAGCTTTATATCATTTACCGAACACAAAATATCTATCAAAAATCCGTTACCTAGCCACAAAAGTAACAATTATCAATGGCAAGCACCAGAAGAGTCACAATTACCACCACCCCAGCCCCAGGTCAGTCAGTTGACATCTGAGGCCAGTTAGCTGCTGCCTTCAGTGTCGTTGCTGAGGCTCTCAGCCAGGTCCCCGAGCCCGGCCTTGCTCAGCGCCAGGATCAGGTTCTCGGGCGTGGCGTGAGCGCCCTCCTGATCCTGCCAGGCCACCAGCAGCTGCTTCGCTCTCATCTTCACATCCTCGCTGTCCAGCTCGATCTGCCGGATGTCAGATTCCTTCATCTCCAAGTAGGGGGCCAAGGCCTTCCACTGCTCCCCCAGCCTGTTGGCAAAGGACTCGATCTGCTCGCCCGTCATGGCTTTGTCCCGTTGCACCTCTGGACCTGGGGAAAACAGAAGGAATCAGTGACACGCAGGGAACATCTCCAGGCACTGCAAATCAATCTTCCCTGATCTGCCCCATTTTAAGTCTTCTGTTTATTTACTGACAGACTGACTTACATCTTTCCTGTAGCTTTTCAAACCTACTCAAACTATGAGAGCAGATTTTTACAGGTGTTTACCTGGATTTCAAGAGCAATGTCCCTTAATGACCATAATAAGGAAAACCTTGTTTTTAATGTTATCTCCTATTATATAGAGAGAGAAGTGTCAAAGTCTTAAATACATCAGAACTGCCTCCTCCAACTGAAAACAAGGATTTTGACAGGCAGACTAGTTTTTAATACAAGTCAATTATAACATTAAAATACAAAGTGATCTTTAGCTGTGTTTTGGAATTTTTTTAGTCACCTTATTCAAAGTCAACCCAGGTTAAAAAAACCCCAACCAACCTGCAGCTTCATTTCCTTTTTTCCTCATGTTCCTACTGGCAACAGGGCTGTGACGGTAAATTTCATGTATACTCAGTACTTTAGGGAATTTTCTGTCATTCTGGCATTGACATAAAAACCATGGAACACTGGGCTCTGCTGAGAAGCCAGGTGCTGGAGTGATTTCAGATGGGTTTGCACATTCATAGCTTATCATGGTCTACACTCTATGGCTTACCACCCATGTTTATTTCACAATTTTAAAGAAAGAAACACCAAAGATTGAATTACATAGAGAAATTAATAATATTCCTAATTTTTAATACACATGTATTAATTTTTAATACACATGTATTAAAAATTAATCTCTTATTAAAAATGAGTCTTCCCATGCCACCTGAAGAGACAGTTGGCATGGGGTAGAAGTTTCAAGTCTTTCCACTGCTTATCAGTCACATTCATTTACCTGAACTAAAATCACATTGAGGGGAAAGGACAAAAGATGCAGAAAAAGAAAACAATAAAATCCCTCAGATCACTTCCCTTGTGTCTCAGCCAACAGACCACTTCCATTGTTGGTTTAAGACAAGATTTAAAGAAAGATGTAAATCCCACACAGTGACACCACAAAGGCTGTGTGAATTAGCATTAAGCTGAAGAGGAAAAGAACTTCTCTACTATGGGAGCCTGTGAAGAAGGTCATGTGCTGGATGGAAAAGGGCAACATGAGAGAGATTCACAGAGGCCCACAGGTGGCTTTCCACTGACAGAAAAAAACTTGCAACCAAGCTGCCAGAGGTAGCCAGTGTTTGGCTTCCATCCCTGCATATCCCATCCGCCCATGCTGGATGCAGGAGCTGGCACACAAGGGAGAAGGTGCTGTGAGATGAAGGCATGAATGAGGAAAACAAAGGAGATGGGGAAGGATATCTAGGAGCAGGACATGCCAGGATTAAAGCCAAGAGACAAACAGGAGTGGATTGTGGAGAAAAATGAGTGAGATGATGTTTGTCAGGAAGGCTGCTCTTCTGCCAGAGAACCTTTTGCCTTTACGGTGTTTTAAATGAAGTATGGAATATATCCATTTTTGAAAGTCCCACAACTACTACTTTGAGAGGGGCTAGGGTGAAGTGCTTACCCCAGTGATGAAAGGGCAGAGAGAACAGGAAAGTGGGTGAGGAGCACTCCCACAGGCTTTTACACAGCTGACATTTCAGCCATGAGCACCCAGTGATGCTGGCAACATACACCGCACAGCAGGAAAGGTGAAAGAGGCTTCCTAATGGAAGTGCTAATCCAACAGGTTGGATGCTTTCAGCACTGCAGGCCAGGACACTGGGAGGCTGCTCCTGGTGCCCCAGGCCCTGAAAAGGCTTTTTGGTGTGAATGCACCGGGGTAAGCAGGACTGATGGCCCTCAGTTGAAACTATATTAAAACACAGATTCTACAATACACATCAAGAGAAAAATTGAAAAGACTGAGATTATGCAAATCTTACTTTCATTGTTTTCCTTTAATAAAGCATCATTATCTTCCTCATCTTCATCTTCACCTGTTTTTATTTCTTCAGAAGGAGGCTACAATGAAAGAACTAAACATCACTGGATGAATTTTTTGTTCAAAGAGAAATTCTGCAGCTCCGTGCTTGTCTCTGGAATGTGTGTTAGAACGGAAAGCCTGACACAATCCCACATGAAAATTAAAAATCCCCTGAATCTCCTAAATACCAGCAAGTTCTAATATTACTAACTTAAAAAAAACCTTATAAAAGCATCCACTGACTTCACAAGAGTCTTCCTTGTCACAGGAACAACAACTAGGCACTCCACAGTGAGCTTTATCACTTGCTTAAAAAAAATCCAACCAACCAAATTTAAGATCACTACCAATGAACTTTTTTTTAAAAAAAAATCATTATCATTGTTACTCACTATTTTTATTCCACACTTGGGAATTCCCCAAAGTTTATATACTTTCAGACTTCTGGAAGGTGGCAAACAAATATACAAACAACAAACTTTTCACTCCCTCTTTTAGCTACTGATCAGCCAAAAGGTTTCATCATTTTCTACATTTCCGCCACAGGCCTTAGGTACATAGCTGTTTCTCGCACACATCATGTTTCTTGGATTTGGCACATGACAGTAGTTCCATCAGGAATATTGCATACAGCCATAACTTAATATATCTAAACAACAAATTAAAATCCTCACATTTTTTCTGAACTTGCTATTAGCATACAGTTAACTCTGATGGCTGGACAAACCAAACAGCCAGATATTAAAATCCAACCTTTAGACCTCACATTACACGACAGGAAGGTCTCAGTAGAGAAGCAGGGGTTTGTATCTCTAAGACATTGCTGGGTTGTGTGCTAATTCAGAGGTGCAGAAAGTGCCCCTTCCCCACTGGCAGCTTCTCTCATCACTGTGTATAAAGCCATCTGAAAGACCCCTCCCTGGACTCAGATTTGTACTGTTGACCAAGCAAAGGGTTAATGCCTTCATTTTACAGCTCCACAAGGTGCATTCTTGTTTTGCATATTTTAGAAGTCACGGAGCTGATAGAAGAACTCTGGCAAACCTTGCTTTAAAGCTCTGCTAACACTTAGCACCTTCAGCTGCACATGCTGCCTCTTTTCCTGCCATCCCAGTATATTCACAAGCCATGATTCTGGCTTATATTCTCCACAAAACTGGTCTGCACTGCAACATGGAACCCATGCAGCTGGGTTAATATATATGTGTATATATTCACACACATACATACAAATATATATATATATAAACTCCTGCCTACCAACAGGATTGCCACAGCTGCTTTGGTTTTTTTTCAGAGTACAAGGCAGGGCTCAACAGTTACTAGGTTAATCAATGTCACTCAGTTTACTGTTACTGGGATTTTCACAGATTAGACTAATTTTATTTGCAATTTTTACCTTCGTGTATGAACTTTTTCCCTGACCTTTTTTTTTTCTCCCCCCTTCTGTCCCTATGTACCAAATGGACTGCAGAGGGACAAGCAGAAAGTGAATGAATTCAGCATTTGTTATAGGATAATATTACTTACAGGCAGCTCCTTGGCTAATTTGATTACCATGTTTTCTAGATATTCAGGTAAACTTTTGAATTGTTGGTTTGTTGGCTGGAAGAAGTGGGGACTTCTGCGTGCCAGAAGTCTCAGGGCTCTCCAGCCATAGTTAGAATTGTTCACAGCCCTACAACAAAACACAAGCCTGGTTAGCAAAGTCTGGCATCTATAAAAGCACAGAGAAAGACTTGAGACATTTAGCAATATAACTCTGTCCAAATTTAAATGGTTTTTGTACATTTCTGGAGTCCTGCACAGACACTAGTAATGCTGAGAACAGTCTGTTTTCTTTAGCAATCCAAATATGAAAGAGATTAAAATCAAATGAAACACAGCAGAGATGGACATACTTATACTTATTTTCAACCATGTTTTCAGGGTCTGCTTGCTCAATTGCTTCCTCAAAAAATTCCTCCAGTGTTGGCATGTATTCCCTAAAAAAAAAAAATCAAATAAGGAGCTTAATATACTTCACAAACTTCTCTAAAATAGACAGTCTTTGTTCCTTCAGACACAACTCAGGCTCATCCACTGAAGAGAAAAAAACAAACCCCAAACCAACCCACCCAAATTTAACAATTTTAAATAAGCAAAGAAACTGTCTGATACACGTGACTATAAAATTATTTACTGCATAACCACTAGAGTGTGCCAGCAGTTGCTAGCACTGACTATTACATACATTGAAACGTCCTGCCATACCAAGAGGTGACATCAACATCTGTCAACAGCATTTGCACAGCTCACAAGTGCTCAGGAGTCTAAAATGGTTGCTAGTTTTGTGCCATTTGGCAGCATCAGTAAAACATGGCTGTCCCTGCCACCCCCCACCTCAGTTCCATCTGCTCTCAGAACTGCTTGTGGCTGGTTCTGACAGGTACTCAAAGCAGCACAAAGGAACCCTGACCTAAAAACAGAACAGAAACGAAATTTCAGTTTGCTGCTGATAAGACTCTAACCACGAAACTCAGATTGCACAAGAGCTGTAGCTTACTGAGAACCAAGACTCTCAGTGGTACAAAGCAAGCTTGTAGTGATCTGTATTTCTCCTGCCTAATGCTGGCACAGACACATCTGCCTAGTAAAGGGCTGGAGCAGGGTTGAAGCACACTGGTCTATAAACTCCATTCAATTTTGTTTTGAAAAAGGCATTTTGCCCAGGGCAGCAGTGCCCCATGCATCATCACTGACTACTGGAACCAAAGCCAGAACCTTGAAAACCCATCGAGTCCCACCATACTGTCCCCAGAACAGCCATCTAAAAAGGGGACAGCAAGTATTACCCCACTGGAATGAAGGTGTGAAGAACCAAAGCAAAAAGCTACACTCACTTGACCATGCACAGTCACAAAGCCCATAATAAAAACTTGGAACTGAATCTGGATGTCATGGGATTCATTTTCTGTTTAGGATCCTATTTCCTGTTTACCAGAGCATGCATTTTCTTTGTTTATCTCCATTTGTTAAGGGCTTTATTTATTTATTTTTATTTAAAGACATTGCAGCACAATACAATCACACAGGGAACCAAAAGCTTTGGTCCCAAACACAACTCCACCTTCATCCCTTGGCCTAGTAAAGGCAACTATCCTGTCAAAGGCCTTCCTGTACATCCCAGCCTCACAAGAAAGGAGGGCACTTCCTCTGCAAAGCTCTGAACATCTAGAAAAGCAATTCCTCCACTCAGGTACAGGCAGCACAGGTAGCACCTCTCCTCAGGCAACCAGACTTTACAGCCACTACTAGCAGAGTTTTCTTTGGGAACTGTCCCATTCCTTCTCCAAATTTTCTTACTCTGTATCATGTCTGCACAATAAAAGAGACTTTGATATCTGTAACAAAGAAAGTTGTGTAGCAGAGTACATTTTAACTATTTCCTACAATTGTGCAAGCATAAGGGACAACCCATAATTGCATTTTTCTGGATCTGCCCCACGAGTAGACCTGGTATGTGCTGGAACAATGCCTGGTAGCCAATTTCCTCTTATCTTTGTTTAAAGCATAGGCCTGCTCGAAAATCATAGCCAAATAGCATGCTAACTTCATCAGGGCCAGACTTGGCAATCTTCCTTCATTATATAAGGTAATTAATTATACAATCATGCTCTACAAAAGGTGACTTTTCATCTGGTTTTCAGCTTAGATTTTACTTTACTAAGCAATGAAAATAACTGACAGCATAAACACTCAAGAAGTGAGGAAAACGGTAAGGAGATTTCAAGGCAAAGATTTATACAACCACCTTCTCTCAAGAAGGTGTGAAA
Source organism: Pycnonotus jocosus (assembly GCA_013400435.1). Lineage (NCBI taxonomy): Eukaryota > Metazoa > Chordata > Aves > Passeriformes > Pycnonotidae > Pycnonotus > Pycnonotus jocosus. Next base: position 21,708 of record VWYP01007409.1, on the reverse strand, counting down.
TGCACACCTCCTAAGATCATCTTGTACATCTTCCTTATGCTAATTTTGTAACTCTCCAATTAGAGTGCTACTTAGTTAGCTTTAGACAATGACACAGCCATTTTTTACCTACCTGCTCTCAGATTTACAGGCTTCCATGTTATCAGGACATAAATTCCAAAGGCGGGTCAGTTCCTCACTGAAAAGCAAAGTATAAACATACATTGTTTATGTTCATCATTCTACCATTCCACATTTATGGACTGTTTTAAAGGAGCTGTAAAAGATGGTTATAAGGAAAGAAAACCTACTGCAAGTTTTAAAAGAATGATGTATCCTTTGGCAGTTCTAAAGTAAGGACGTTTGAAAATTGTTGTATAGAAAAAACAGTGGGGCAAAAAAACCCCAAACACAACCCCCCCCAAACCAAATAACCAACCCAAACCCAGAAATTCTGTAAAGGAAAGAGAACCCAACATACTTCCCCATAAGGATTTTTTTGTTTGATCCTTTTCCTAAGAAGTCCTCTGGAGCTGGCCTCTTTCTCACAGGCCTCATTGGCTTAGAATCGGGAGGTCTAAAGAGGAAAAA
>VWYP01007409.1:0-21128 GCA_013400435.1 Pycnonotus jocosus | reverse complement strand
TATTGGGGTTAAAACGGGAGGGCAAAAAAAGAAAAAAAAAAAAAAAAAAAAGCTCTGTAGTATCAAACCAGTAGTATCTCAAGAACAAAAAAGCTATTTCACCTTCACCTTTCACCTTGAGATGGTGCCAAGTTAAATCATAATGAAAGTCAAAGTAGAGATAAGGAAAAGATACTGCCAGACCCCAAAATTAATTCACTCAAAGACGTGAAGGTCTACCAGAGTCCCAATAAAGAGAAGGAAGCAAATCACATTTGTGCCAGCAGCACATTATCTACCCTGCTGCTGGGATCATCTGCTCTATGATTGCAAGGTCTCCTGCCCCGGCTGGACCTGATTTCATGGGATCAGAGAATTGAGATCCCAGAGTACTGAGGTTAGGGTAAGACCTACCCAAGCTGAAACTCTGGATGAGATCTAAAGGAGACAGAATATTTGTAGAAGTCAAATTTCATAGTTTGACTTGCCCACAATCCCCCTGCAACAGTAATTTCTCTCTTCTAACAGCCCCACTCCCTTTTTTTGCAAACAGCTTAAGTCATGAAGAGGTGGCTACGCCTCATCTCTCCAGTAAATCTCCCAAGAGATAATGACCCAGATGCTTCTTACCACAAAGAGGCCACAGTCTGTGTGTACAGTGAAGAAGGGTGGAAGACAAATGTTCGGTCACCCCCTCAAGGTAGTCAAGTAGACACATGGAATCAAAGTTCAAGTTCTGCCACTAGTTAGTAACTAATAACACAGGAAACTTTCAGTGGTGAAAGCCATCTAATTGTAGTTTCTCTTAAGGTAAGTGATCACCATCAGGTGGCAAACTAATCAATAAATTGCCTAAGAGAACTGTTACACAAACTCCAGGTACGCTGCTCTGCCAAAGCCACAATGCCAAAGGCTTCATTAGGGGCAATACAAAGGGATACACGGGAAAGTCAGACACTGACCACTTCAACCACCTAGGGTCTGCTGAAAGCAGGAGGGGACAAAACCCGCTCCAGTCTCTTGGACCACTGGATCCTCAGTACCACAAAATGCTGCTCTGAGACAATGAGGAATCCTCTCCTGAGAGCCCACATACCCACAACCACCTCTTCCCTGACACACTGCAAGCCTTAAGACTTTGGGCAGAAATCTGAGAGCCTTCTGCACTCACTGAAGGGACAGGCAACTCTACAGATCTCCAAGTTGTGGAAGTGGTTAATGCTCATATGCACCAGGGGTAGTACCATATTCTGAAGTGCAACCACAACCTCAAAGAAACAGCAGAAAGCTTCTGTTTCATAACACAATTACCTTTCTTTCACAAAGCTTGGGCAGCCCTCATTTTTCCATGAGTTCCAGTTTTCTTCAGTATTTAATATATGCTGTAGAAACACAGAAAGTATTGTACATTATTAAGGTCATAAGCACCTTCAGAGTTGACCATAAAGTTTTAAACTGAGCTATTAAAATTAAGGGGAAAACTTTATTTTAGGTTGTGTGTTTCAGTCGCTATCTTGAAGATCATCAGTATAATCTTAGGCAACTAGTTTAATTTACTCAAAAATAGTACAACTCCTCTCTTCAAAAATTGTGGGAAAGGCTTTATTTCCCCTGGTCTAGAGAAGAAAATAGATGCAGCCAAAGTAAAGGAAAAAAGGAAAGCAAAATGACAACTTCTTGGGTTTTTATAAATTTCACTTGTATTTTATTTCCATATCTTTGGGCACAGGACTCCTATCTGCAAAAACTTTTAAGTATATTTTGCTTTCCAATAATCTATTGTCCTGTATGTACACATGCACATATAGGCTTATTTCCATTTCTCCCCAGAAGAAGGAAAAGAAGAGTTTTAATGAAAACATGGGATAAAANTTTTTTTTTTTTTTAATGGGATGAGGTAAAAGTTCTCTCAGATGTAATAGCTGTGTTCCAAAAGCTAGTTTAAGCTGAAACTGCTTTTTTATGTGCTATACAGACTTTGTTCAGGCAGGCATCAAAATACTCACCTCTACCATTTTTGAGAATCTTTCGCCATCTGGAGGATTTTCTGAAAGAAGCTATGAATGGGAGAAAAGGTGAACTTTTCGCATTATATCTGTAGCAGAATATGTAGGAAAAAAAACTCCAGAGAAAATGGTGGTTATTGCTTCAAGGGTGGTTGATACAACATGACATGCTTGATATTCTTCCATGTAATATGAAAGCAGATACTGTACCAACCTGGTAGACTGCTTTCGTAGTATCTTCAATCCAAAGAGACTGTTCATCTGTTAGAACGTAGTTTGAACTGGAATTGAAAAACAAAACACATCAGAAAGTGTGTTGAGAACACATGATTTACACTGCATACCTTCTGAGGGGTGTTAGAGGGGATCTGAGGGAAATGCTTTGAATGTGATCTGCTCTGGTCCCAGGGACTGACCATTTAATAGTTTGTGGAATTAATTACATGTGCTTGGGGACTATACTTTTAAGGTGTAGATTCACCCAGTAGGAAGCCCATTTGAGTGATTCAAGATCACACCTTGATGTTGGACCCAAAACACAGCAAATGGGCACAATGAAAAGATTTACCTCAAAAACATTCACCAAGTGTTATGCTACACCATTTGTATCTCATGCCATCCTTGACCACCACTAAGTGACTGTTGACCAATGAACATTTTAATGAATTGACATTGAAATGACTGTCACCTCAAAAGGACTGAACTGGAATTCAGAAGACCTGAATTCCATTCCTTCTCAGCCACTAGACTGCCTTGATAAATAATCTGTAGAATTAGGATAATGATCCTAACCTAGTTTACAAAGTTCTTTGAAAGCTGTTTATAAAAAGCAATACATAGCAGGTGGGAGACAGCTGCCCTGTTAAGGATGTTAATTATTATGTGCACATATGGCCCAGGGCACAGGAAATGAACAGAGAGATGGGATTTTCTTCAGAATAACGTTAGAGACTAGAAACAGATGGGGTTGTTCTATCCCATTGATTTATAAAAGCAACAATCACCATTGTTATTTCTTGCTATTTTAGATAGAGTTCTGCAGCACACTAAGAAAAAACAAATCAGGAACCAATACCACATTGTAGAGTCAGTTTAGATTCAAAATGATGCCACACACAAATACCTTGGACTGGTCTAACAACTTGGTGCTGCCAAGGACAGTCTCCTTCCCTCTCATGGCTGGCACTCACTGTAAGTAAGTTTTAATGGTCTCTATTTCTCTGAGACCCCACAACTCACCAACCTGGCAGAAAATTTACTCTGCAAAAATGAGCAGATTGGGGTTTTGCCCGTATAGTAAATGGAACAAGTTCGAGTAAGGCCAGTGAACACTAGAGCATGGGAGGGCAAAGAATCAGGCAGAGGAACAGAGAAATGAATGAGAGGATGCTCTGCTTTCCTGCTGTAAAATAACTTCAGCCACACATTGTATCTACCAATCCAAGGCTCCAAGTTCCACAACCTCAGACTAAGCAGGCAAACTACTTTAAAATATTTTGGTTTATCTCCAAGTTCCTAGTTCCCCATCCCCAAACACAGAATATTTTCACATTACCTTTTAAATTTGACTTGTCCCTTTAGATATTGAAATAGTATTAGGTACTGCAACAAGATGTGACGACGGAAGTTACTGTCACTCAGCTGTAAATCCATCAGCTAAACAACAACAAAAAAAAGCAACAGATCTTTAAATATTTGCTCTTTTTTAATTTATCTTTGTAAAGGCAACATTAGAAATTAAATCCAATAAACAAATGCCAGCTTTACTGAAGACTCTTATTCAAGAAATAGAAGTGCCCCCAGTCATTAATTAACAGAGGCAACCCACAAAGAATAGAACAGAAAAAGGAATAAAGTAAATCTATCTAAATAAAGTGGCCAAACAGTGTAATGGGATACCCAGAGAAACTGTGGAGTCTCAACTGTGTACAGTGCTAATCAACTGCTTGAGCTGAGAGCTTTGAGCAGGGAGGCTGAACCAGACATAGGCTCCTTCCAACCTCAATTAACCTGGGATTTGGGAAGGGAAACCACATACCTTTTCACTAGTTAGGAACTTTGCAAAATATACGTGTTCTCCTCCTGTTTTTAGTTCTTCCAACTTTTTTCGGGAAGCCTGAGTGTCATCCAACTTGTAACTTTTGAAAACAGCCAAAACTTCTTCTGAGTACTATAAAACAGAGTTATTTATCACATAAAACCAATATTGAACCTTTGTAGTTAGAGAACTACACTGGATTTTAAGCCAAGCAAGTAAAATAATTCGTAAATTTGCTATCAGCCCATTGAAACAACCCATTTGTTACTGATGCATAGGACCTCTCTGAACACCACAAATGAAGTGAAAGTATTATCATGTCAGAATATTGAATCATATGGAATATTTAAAGTATGCTAAGAAAAACAACATTTTGGTTTGGAAAAACAACATTTAGAAAAGTTTGGTTTGGAAAAACAACATTAAAAAATTTCATCTGAAAGACTTAGGTCTGGCCTAGATCAGTTTCTGAACTGCACCTGTGGTGGTTTTTTGTGGGTATTTTTTTTTTAACCAATTAGTAGTTGTCATTAATTAGATTTATATTAGGATGTCTGAACAGGTGTCACCTCTTATTACCAGAACACAGAGAATGAAGACTAAAAAAACCCTAAGCTTCTTTGAATTAAAAAAATACTGAGTGACAAATTGTGAAGAAGCAGTACCTTAGCAAGAAATCCTCATCAATATTCATACTAAACAAAACTGAAACAGCTGGCTGAAGGGGACATTCAAGTCATTGCTTCTACAAAGAGATTTGCTTCATTAGAAACCAGTAATCTTTAGGATCCCACTGGCATCAACGTGACTACTCAAAAATAAGAGCTAGGACTTGATAGAGCTATCTATCTTCTCGGGGTAAAAAAACCCACCCAAACCCACAAGTTCTGCTTTTTGCAACTAATAAACCACAAAAGAAAAAGGTGCTTTAGCACTGTTGCAGTGATACATGAAGTATCTCTGATGCTGACATACATTACAGGGTTTACTGCACATTTTAACACAACATACTCATCTACTGAAAAAGGCTCACTTTAAAGAACAGCAACATGCATTTCCTCATGCACTATCATTTTCCAACGCCTGATATTTTGAACTGTTCCATGCTTATGCAGTCACTGCTGCTTGTGCACACAATGACCTTTACTTAGGCTGAATGATTGAAAGCATGAACTCAGATTACCTTAAGAAACGTTTTCCATGACACCTTCTCATAGCACTGCACAGGATTTCTAAAATAATCTTGAAGCGACCAGAATTTTCTATACAGGTTATAATCTATTGGAATGGAACTGTGGAAAAAATAATGAAGAAACACCATACTGAAAAGCAATATATTATATTCAAGTTCACTCAGGAATGTACAACCCCAGAAAATATCATTCATTTTGGAAGTAAATTAGTGAGTCAGCAGTGAACAATCAGAGAGAAATCTGTAAGTCAGAATTTGTCCTTGTAAGTTTTCCATTCAGTCTATTGTTACTTTCTTGCCATAAAAGCAAAAATAGTACACAAACGGGATCTTAGGACTTCTTCACTATCTGTGGCATGAACAGGAACATAGCTTTTTCTCCTTAAGCATATACTCAAAATCCCTGAATACAGCTTATCACAAGTTCTGTGAAAGGAATTTGGAAAAGTGTTCAAACCAGAGTGGTATACAACTTTTTCAAATCTGTACATTTCTGTCTTCCAAGAAACTTCAACAATTTAAGATATTGCCACTGATTAGATACATCTAATCTTCAGAAGGGAGGAGATGAGAATTTGGACTACACTTAAAGATATTTAAAGAAATTTCCCAAACAGCTTTTTTTTCCTTTCACTTTACAAAGCTTTGCTTCAGCTTTTAAATTTCTGTCAGCTTACCAGCTTGTTGGTGCTTCATCATCTCCCATTTCACCTTCTTCCACGTCCATTCCTTCTTCCCTCTCCTCGGTGTGCTAAATAGGAAAAAATTATTTAAGATTTATACAGATGCCACTACATTTTGCACAGAGTTGTCACAGTGTTGTTTACTGTAAACATTCAATTACATAATAAATCAGAAAGCTTAAGCTGGTAACTCAGAAGATCTCTGAAGCATTATTACTGCAATATGTGCAATAAATTCCTGTCTTAATGCATCAGTAGCCTCACTTCTCCTGAAAAAAGCTGAAGAGAAAGCTCCGCTCTCTGCATACTATGGGGAAAACTTTGCACAATAAGTGACACTGCTCATTCCTCATAATCAAACCTATATTTTTCCCCTCAGAGTGCAGAGTTATTGTTCCAGGTAACATGCCTATTCCCAAAACAGCTTGGTCTGGCAGAGGGACAACCAAATGGCGAACCTACAGTCCCAAACACTTTTTGTGCAATCTTACACCTTTACTGCAGAATCAGTGAAAAATGACATAGGAATTTTCACCTTCTGTCCCAGAGTGCTCTCATGCTCATTGGTATTGAAAACAGTGACATTTTCCAGGTTAAACTGACTCTGTAGGTTAAGACCTGTGAAAAACAAAGAGTAAGTCTTAAAAGCTGTGAAGTTCCCAAATCTGTTTATGAAATGCTGATACTCAATTCTCAGACCATTCAAAACTTATATTTGAAATCAAAGTAAATAAAAGTCACAACATCCAGGACAGACACAAGAACTAGGATACAGGTGCAAAGTGATTTGGTCCAACTGGATTTGGTGTGCAACCATTATAAACTTAAAAGGTTCAGCTTATTTAGTCTTGATGTTAAGTGTGATGAAATGCAGAAAAATCTCACCTGACTTTTCTGAAAGCGGAAATAACCTAGCCAAGAACAGCTGAATTCTTCCACAAAAGACTGTGTTTTGTGACTTAGATAATCTTCTTAGGAGGTCTAAATATTGTAAAAAAGTAAAGAACATTAGTATTTATCCCTCTTTTCATTTCTCATGTAACAGAATTCAAGACTTGCTAATGAAAGGAAGCTCATATTTGTAAATTCAAATGCCAGTGACTCCCTCTGACCAGACATATTTCTTCCAAATGCATTCTGCCAATTCTCCTAACACCTTCAACACCAATAAAAAAATAAGTTTGAATGAATCCTACTCAAATATAGCCTTGGATACAGGCCTTGTCACTGCTGAGGAATGATATTCTTCTATAATAATCTCCACTGATGAAGAGAATTCCCTGAGGTCTGAAAGACCTTTATATTAATAAGCAAGAATGCGCATCTGTTGAGTGATGCACCTTTTAACTCCATTACTTATTGAACACATTTGAATTTAAATCAAATGATTAAACTAATTTTAATTTGCTAAGATAGAAAGTTTCTTAATACTGCTCCCCGCTCCCTGAGAAACTACCACTCACCATTGCACATGCGCAGCAAGTAATTTTTCCCTGCAGAGTAAAATGTGTTCTGAAACAGAGTAAAGGTATTTAGAACATTAAGAGATCATAAAACCTTCTTGAGCACACTTAATCCAATCACAAGTTATGATTAAGTATGAGTCACTCCTACACATAACTCTAAATTTGAGTCTTCTCTTACATAACAGGCAGGTTTCACGAAAAGGCAAGTCCCAAAAATTCCAAGAAAGCATAAAACACATCCAGCCTTCACAAAGAAAAAGCACGTGAGACAATGAACTGGAAGAACACCATCCACTTTTTTGTTCTTGGAATGCACTAATTTTTACACTCATTTCCTTTATTACTCCGTGTATGACCAAGGGCAAATTTGGAAGGAAATCTTTTCCCAAACCAGTAGGTGGAGGAGCTGCTCGAATCTGCTTTCTAGAGGGACCCCTTTGGAAGCTTCCTCCCAAATTTGCCCTAAACCAGGACAATGATTTATACAAATAAGCAAAGAGCACATACAAAAGAGTTATAGTGTTCAGAATACTGGTGATCTGGAAGGAGAAATTGGTAGATACTTGAATTAACAATAAATAGCAGTTTGTGAACATATCAGGGGCCATGATGTAATCTGAAACAAACCAGCCTGAATGACTATGAGAGGAGGTTCTAGTTAGAAAACTCAAGTTAGGAAAACACTGAGACAGCAGAGTGCTTTCCAGGTGCTATCTCTGGAGTTCCTGACACTTACATGTTAGCTACAAAGTCAGTTAAATTCTGTTCATTAAAATGGTTCTTGCAGACAAAAGCTTTGGCCAAACTATGTAACATTTTGCAAAAATACCCACCGATTTCCACGTAGCAACATTTTTCTCCACAAAAGTGAAAATTTTGTCACACTGATCCAAAGGGAGGCAATCCAGAACATCTCCCAGAAGCACAAAAGGAGTTGATGCAGTGCAGATACCTGCGAGGAACAAGGAATGTTTTATTCAACAAATTTGAACTGAAATACAAAACAAAGAGATGCATTACATTTGAGGGACACTTTATTTAAAATAGTAGAAGAAAGAAGTTCTTCTGAGTTCCTAGAAATCCTAACAGAAAACTTGGGCTAAAATGTGAACTTTCATTAAAACTATTTCTAAACATACTCAAATGAGATTTGCAAAAGCTTTGCACTAACATAAATATTTAAAAAATCACTGTTGTAATGACCTCAAAGTCTCAATACAATGTCACATCTTTTTGCAGACTGCAGGTGAACTCTTTCAGACTTCTAAATCCACAGTTAGTTGCATACACACACCCATGAAGCCTGAGAGCCTTTTCAAGCACCACTACAACAGTGCTCCAACTCCATCCACCCATGCTCTGTAGGCAGTGCCTGCACTTCTCATAGCACAGTTCTTGCTACTCTACAGCTCATAAAACACACATGTAGCTGACCTATACTTACTAAAACAAACAAATTTTGATGAATAATGTGAACAAATAAAGAATGTGAACAAATAAACAAAAGGAAGAGAGCAAAAGCCACTCCAGAAGAGATCAGCACACTGATTTCTGACACGATTTGTTATTGAAACAGATTCAAGAATCTAAAAAACAGCCATATACTGACAGGAGATGAGCACAGATATCCAGGAGATGTTATTTCTGCCTCTGCCAAGTCATTTTACCTCTCTGCCTCAGTGGTCTATTCTCTGAAATTATGATGGGAAACTTCTAACCATTTTAGAGTGCTGGACAAAGAAACTGCTAATCATGCTGCAAGCAAACCCATTCATCTTTCTTTATTAACAATAACGATTTCAACACAAATGTCACACACATAACCAAATTTAATATTATACTTAATTTCTCTTCTGAAACAAACCCAAGCTTACTAACCACTAGCATAGGAGCAATATATCACCAGAGGTAATCACAGTAGATGACTTACAAAAATCAAGATTTAAAAATGTCCCTAAATGGTCTCTAAAACTGCCAATAGATTTGAAAGAGAGATGCTCACCTTCTGTGACTCCATTAATAGCAAGGGAAATAATTGCCAGGAGATTCTCACATGGAGCTTTGTTTATCTAAACACAGAAAACAGTGTTGAAATTCTCTAGTCTGACCATAATGTATCTAACAAAACTAAAATTCTTGTTTCTAAGTAGGCAGATTTAAAACAAATATTGACAATGAACATTCCAAAACAATCTATGAAATTCGACCTATCAGTTATCTGTACTAAGTTTTTATTGGGTATGAAACCTTTCCTAACTGCTTCCAGCCACCAAAGACCCAAAAGCACAGAGAGTCACTTACCTCTAAAAACTAATATCCCACATTCAGACTTCATTCAAATATTTTTTGATCATACATTATTTGACTCCCTTCATTATTCTTTTCGTCTGACAAGGCAGTTTTGTTACATATTAGTAACAAATCACAAAATAGTTTTGATTTGAGGAGGCCAAAAGATCTCATTGTTTAAACCCCCCTGCCATGGGCAGAGACACCTTTCACTAGACCAGGCTGCTGAAAGCCTCATCCAACCCGACCTTGATCCTTTCCAGGGATGAGGCATCCACAACATCTCAGGACAACTTATTCCAGTGCCTCACCACCCTCAGAGTGAAGAATTTCTTTCTGACATCTACTCCAAATCTACCCTTTCCACCCACTCCTAAAGTACAATTATTGAACAATGCATGTTTATGAATTAGAATTTTAAGATGTAGCAGATTCTCATAAGCATTACAAAGAACTGCTAGAGAAGGCTCAGACAACAGCTCTCACCACAGTGTGATGTCTGTGAAATACAAGATTCTACCAATCTCCTTGAACCATCTGTATTTAATCTCAATTACCTCATCACTACATAATTCCTGTTTTCAATAAAATGTTTTCTTACACTAAAGCAAGTTGCTGTTACATTAACATACTAGCCTGCTAATAGAAATTTGAGGTTCAACAAGAGATAAGCTTCAGCAGCTTAAAGTACTTACTATTTCTTCTTCTACAACCACTCTAAAAGCTTGATCCAAGGTACACTTCTTTTCATTTTCACTGCAAATGCAAACATTCCACCTTAGTTAGTAACAACCCTCAGGCACAAGATTACTAAAAATTATCTAAATAAGCACTTTTTAAAGAATCAAGTGGCCTTTACTTACCTTCCAGGAACCTGGTTAAATGCATTCAACAACGGCTTGATGCTTTTGTTAATCAGAGCCTCTCTGGTGGATGTCTACCAAAATGCAAAGAAAGAAAAGCTATAACACCAGTACAAAACTAAAAGGAGCTTCCTCCTTCCTCTGACAGTGGACAGAAATACTATGGAATCTTTCTGCCACGCACCATGTGTTAGTTTACAGAGAGAAGTTTGTAACAAGAAGGGCAAACAACAAGCACACAGGGAATTAGGCACTTGAGCTAGTAGAGCATCACACCTCAAACCTGGGCTAACAGTGTGGTGAAAATAGCACTTCTAAACGATACACAGAGCATCATGCTCTTGTGACCAACACTGTATCTACCATTGTTTCATGTGCCACACTCACAACTTCAGGTGGTTATGGTGGTTTGAGATCAGAGAATATTCGGAGTCGGAAGGGATCCACAAGGATCATCGAGTCCAACTCCTGGCCCTGCATGGACAGCCTCAAGAATCACATCATGTCCCTGAGAGCCTCTCTGTCTTCACGGGACTAAACAGCTCCTCCCAATTTTCTATCACCTACAAACAAGTCCTGCGTTTACGAAGATGTTGAAAAGCACATGAGTCCTGCTAAGAAGATCGTCTAAAAATTACTATTTCCTGTTACAAAATCGATCTAATGGATGGAGTGCTTGTGCCTCGAGCACTGCTGTGCAAATCCCATCCTCTTGTCTGACAACCTGGGTCGCAAACGCCGGGATCCAGAGGCCTGGGTACACAGGCAGCCCCCCAGCTCTGGGAAAGGAAAAGCATCCTTCAGCAGAGGCAGCAAGTGCAATACGCCCGGACGTTTTGCTGCGGGGGGGCACGCCACACTTTCATTGTCTTCACATTAATTTGCGCTAACCTGAGGACCGATCCTCCCCTTGGCCGAGCCGGCGTGCAGCCCGCCCTCACTCCCACACCGCCGCACCTCGGCCGCGCTCAGCGCTCCATAAAGGAGCTCGGGCCGCTCCCGGCTGCGGGCCCGGAGGCGCAGAGGCACAGCCCGGCCCCGCAGCTTCCCGCCCGTCCGGCCCCCGTCCGAGCGGCAGGGACGGAGGGAAGGCTGGAGGGACGGAGGGAAGGCTGGAGGGAGGCGGGGGAGGCTCACCGTGAAGCGGAGCCGCGCCTCGGGCAGGCTGAAGAGCGGCGGCGACATGATCCCGGGGGCCGGCACTGCGGGCGCGCGCCGATGACGCCATGGCTCCCGCCCTCCCGGCGGGAAGAGGGAGGAGCGCGGGCGCCATCGGCTCTGGCGGCGGGCTGGCCGCTGCAGCAGCGTGTCGTGGAGCGGGATTGGCTTGGGAAACACCTCTGGGATGGTGTAGTCCAACCACTAACCCAGCACTGCCGGCCCCACCACCAAGCCACGTCCCCAAGGGCCACATCCGCACGCTTTTGAACGCTTCCAGGGCTTCCCTGGACAGCCCGTTCCAGTGCTTCGCAGGAAGCACTGTAAGGCGATTGTTCCTGATACCCAACCCAAACCTCCCCTGGCACAGCTTGAGGCCGTTTGCTCTTGTCCTGTCACTTGTTGCCTGGGAGAAGAGCCGACCCCCAGCTGGCCACAGCATCCTCTCGGGTGTTGTAGAGGGTGATGAGGGCTTCCCTTGATGCCCATGTGTTAGGATAAATTAATTGTCGGTAGGATTGCCTTGTTAAAGTTTAGTATTTGACATGTTTCAATGATTTTGGACGTGCGGAGGTTGGCAAAGCTTGGGAAGAAGGATGTGCCACTAAGAGTGGACACAAAAGAATTCAGAATTTACAGGCCACCAGAAGGTTTGGCAGAATTCCTGGGATAAGGATGGAATTAACAAAGCCAACAAACCATCTCAGCAACTGTGCTAAAATTGGCTGGAGCTGGGTAAAAGGTAATTCTGACAGGGAGATTGTGACCACCGACTCAGGAGAAGGCCTGAATATACAGACTAATTAGCATGAGAAGTGAGGGAATTATTTAACCAACAGAACAGAGAATACAAATTAATAAGAGAACTTTGTAACTTGTAGACAGTGAACATTAATGCATTTGTTAGCTAAAATGTATAAATAGTGAAGCATTTTGGTAGTCTGGTATGCTGGCTTTGTGGATTTGCTACCCACTCTCTACTCAGGACTGTAAACAAATAAAATACCTCGACTCAGTTTGTGTATTGGCTTCTTGAATATCGGGTGAAATAACCTAATTTGAACAACAACCTGAGTCTCCTTTTCTCCAGGCTAAGCAACTCTGGATCTCTCAGCCTCATCAGTCTTGTGCCCAGACCTTTCACATTTCACTATTTCCAAAGTGGAAATGACTCTAGAGATGTAGCTGTTGGTTACTTTTTTTTCCTGATAAGCACCCCTAGACCACAGTCTGCTGCCATTTTCAAACTATCACTGAAGTAAAAATTATTAGGGACTTTTATATAATCAGTAAAATCACCTCAGTGCTAACAACTTACAGGTTGAGCAATATCCTACAGATACTTCCTGGGCGACAGAAATATTTCCGGCAGAAATTACATTTCTCATGATCATAGAATCAGAATCATGGCATTGTTTCTGTTAGAAGGGACCTTGGTGTCTGGCTGAAAGCTCAGGTACTGCCAAACTCTTGTTCATAGCTGGGAAAAAGCTCGAACATCCAATATCCCGTTCATATGGGAAGAGGCAAGTAATGTTAAAATTAAATTTATTGTCATTATTAAATGCAAATGTTTAAAATAATGCATGAAAGGATAGATGGAAATATGGGGTGGTGGTGTTTGGGGGGGGGGTGGGTGTGGGTGTTTTGTTTTGTTTTTTTGGGTTTGGTTTTGTTTTTTGTGGGTTTTTTTGTTTGTTTGTTTTTGGGTTTTTTTTTTTTTTTTTTTTTTTTTTTTTTTTTTTTTTAATGGTGTGGTGTGGCTGTAGTTAGCTTTTGTACCGGGAGAGGGAAGTGTTTGCCCAGAAAAGGAAGATGCAGCGGGAGGGGCAGCTTGCCCCGCGCTTGGGTGGCTGCTCCCAGGCGCTGCTCCGCTAATGGGGAGGAGGGGCACCCTGCCAGCCCGGAGTTTGTCACCTCATCTATTACTGAAACCATTGTTTGACACTGTCTGAAAAATGTGGGTTATGCCAGAGCCATGCCAATTCATTTCAAACCGTGGGGAAAGGGGCTTCATAACATTGAAAATAGGCTCCACATGATCTGTCTTATTGAATGAGTCACCTGCATGTGCTGTGAGACTTGCTGAATGTTGTTCATTCAGGCTTGGGAGAAAGCTGACTTCCCCCCCACACACTATTTCTCATCTTTTACTTTAATAAGTTAAATCCTATTATCAGCTGAATAAAGGGCCATCTTAAATTAATAATTTGAGATTATTCTAGCCCTGGTCTCTTGCTGTAAGAACGAGAACCAAAGAAGAACTCTCTAAATTGGTTATTTAAAAGCTTTAAACTTTAAAAATATGGTAGCAAGTGAAAGTAGAAGTGTTCTAAGAAGATACTGCTAAAGGAAACGGAGTCTTTTTTGACTGCAGATATTCCTTAAGCCAAGACTAATGTTTTAGGTGAACAGAGAGAAGAACAGCCAACATACTGAAAAAAAGCAGTGCAGTGTATTTGTTAACGAGTCCAACATGACTGAGGAGGTTTTTTGCTTGTGGTAGGAACAGATAAAGAGTAAGAAAAATGTTAGCACTGTGATTTAATAGTGATTTATAGCCACCTCTTGTTCGATACCGAATTTTTCCTGTTTGGAACGGTGTTTGTTGCTTTCTCACGGATCTCATGCAGAGGAGGGATGAACGCGGCGCTGTTAGTGCTCGTGTTGGGTTGTGGACAGATGAGGCTGCAGTGCCTGAAGGAGTTCTGGCCCCAGCAGCTGCTGCACACCCCGGGCAGAGATCGCCCCCTCAACCGCAATGTCAGCAGCGTGGCACTTGTCCTTGCCACGTGGTGGTGTCACCGTGCAACATCTAACACCATCACTTAAAGCCATCCTCATCACCTCCTTAACAGAGGTGCCAAGCTGTGCTCTGGGCTGGCAGACAAAAAACTGGATTTGGGGATCAGAAAGTCAATCAGAGGAGTAGTGCTGCGTACCTGTAAATTGAAATACCGCAATTATTCTGGATATAAAGAGGAGTCAGTGATATCATTAATATAGCTAATTATAAATTAGACAGCAGTACGTTAGAAAAAGCTGTGTCTTCTAGTGTGTGCTAGGTGGGAAGCTAAGGGGGAAAAAAAGAAGTAAGTATTGCTTTCTGTAAAAGTATTGCAAGCAAAATAATTTTCCAGCCCAGATTTAAAGCTATCACCAGATGAAAGTTCAGATGGATGAAAGCAATCTCAAGACACCTCTGTACTCAGAGGTCAGTTGATAGAACAGATGTTCTACCATCTTATGTCAAGAGGTTGTGTAGCTGGAATTACAAAAAACTTCACCCAGATGCTGCTGTTTGGAATAAAATCCTGCTCCAAGACCTATTTGAGTTTCCATTTTAATTTCTGTTACCATTCCTGCAGAAGGGCACGTCTGGAGACTCTGAAGCCTCCCATCTCTGATGGCATTGGGGCTTTGTGCTTTGTTCTCCCTCCTGTGTTGCCAGCTTTCATGCTTAAGTGCTTTTCTTCTCAACCCACTTCCTTCCCCACCGCCTTGCACACCCTCCAGTGTAGAAGAACAGGCATGAAAGGTGGATAAATTGCCTTAGGATCCTGGTTTAAATAGCTTACCTGTTATTTCCAAACCAGTCATGGGAAGTTGCACAAGGCAGTTTTATCTTTTAAACATTGATGAATGCAAGGTGTCCTACCTTAGGCACTTAATTTTAAGGTGGCATCCTGCCAGCCACAGTAGCTTGTTACTGACTGTGATATACAATTAATAATGTGTGGACTGATGAAGGAGAAGCTAGCTTAACACAAAAAATAGCCCCTCAGGAAAAATTAAATAACATTTTAATAAAGTGAATAATAGAGAATCTTTCTGCATTTTATTAGTGTATTACACTTTTCACCAGAATATACCTATAATTTTTATATTTGTTAAATCTCATTATGGTGTTCTGGTGCATTTAATACTTTTGGGGTTTCCTCTCCATTTATGGGATAAATTGCTGGGGAATATATACCATATGATCCCATTCTCTCATACTACTTACAGCAGAAATGTTTTACTGATATATTTTGTATTTTGGTGGCATTTTTCAAGTAATTTGGTAAGAGTGCCTACAAAGGGTTAATTTACCTGGATTCACCCAGAAGACTGCTTCACATGTGAATCTGAGAATGATTGATTTTTCTACTCCTCATCTTTTGTCTGGGACATGGGACTTGCTGGCATAGAACACCTGGGATACTGCCAGGTATTATACTTTATTTATGTCAATTTCTATCTAAATATAGATAGGTGGAAATATGGTCACAAACAGCAATGGTTGTCAAATGACCCACTAAGGACTTAAATGACCAAGACCAGAGATTTGACCTTAAGAGTCAAAACCTTGCAAAAGTGTTTACCATATATTGTTTGTTTTATCCCAGTGTAGAGAATGTGGGGGTTTTTTTGCCAAAAGAATTTACTAAAATTCATATCTGTGTGCTACTAAGACTATAGAAATCTGGCTTTTTTCAGAAGCAAGGTGTCACACATCTGGCTGCTATTCACAAAATCGTACTATCAACAGTTCTTCCCCTCACATAGAAATATTTTTGTATTCTAACCTAACAATACTACTCTGATTTCAGCAGAGAACTTGGGTTAGCTGGACATTTTGTAGCTAGAATTTTCTTTAAATGTACCTCTCATTTTGAGCATACTCTGACATGGGACCCCTTAAATTTAATTCATGAGTGCATTATAATGTCAAACTTAGTTATTAAAGAATGCAGGAAGGCATCTTCTGGAGCAGATACCTATGCTTCTATACCACAAGTGCCTGGGGTTACTTTCACATCTGCCAGTGGTATGAAGTCTGAAGTATGTTGTTGTTCTCTGATTATGCTACTGAAAAAGGATACTGTTTTTGCAAATTCGGTTCCTGTGGATTGCACTACAGAAGCTCATTCCTTCCTCCTTGTCATCTTTTTGACCTTCCTTGTCAATATTCACGAAAAATACATCTCTGCCCCAGAGAACTTCTAACATAAAAAAAACACCATACGAAAGCCAGTGGAAGAGATAGGCAACTAATTCTGATAATAAGCTTTTGAAAACAAACTTTACTTTGACTATAAATTTGAAATGTGAGAGCAAAGATACCCAGTAATCTAGGTTTGGGATAATAAGGAAGAAGTCAAGAAAGTGAGAACAAGAAGATAAGAGAGGGAGAATCCCAGAAATCCCATAGGTGAATAGAGGGAGTGTGATGACCCACACTTAAGGGGAAGGAAGTGGGAGTAAGGGGTAAAAAGGGGTCAGAATCCTGAGTGCTGGATGGTGAGCTGGGTATCAGTGGAGAGAGAGAAGGAGCCTTTGGAAGAATAAAAGAGGCTAAAGCAGGGAGAGTCCATCTAAGCTCAAATGTTCAGCCTGCTTTGGAAGAAATTCCCCATGCTGCAAATGTTTTAATTTGGGCACCCAATAGTTCTCTGTGTGGGGCTAGGTTAATGAGGAAATGGTCCCCACCAGTGTTTAGTCCAGTCCAAATAACCTCTGACATGCATAGGCAAGAGGAAAAGAAGGAATCAACTCTTGTAGTTCGAGCTACAGAGATGCAACCAGGAAAAGCCCTACTGTGTCTGTGTAGCAGGAATTAATCCAAAAATCTCCCCAAACAAGGCAAACTATCTGGGTGAAGTTTTTATATCAGAAGCTATTGCACTGTCTGCTGCTGTATCTCTTATATACTTCAGCACAGGGCATAATTTACAAGAGGGGATCCTCTAGTGCAGTTGCTGCATGATCATTTTGTGCTGTCCTCACATGTTGGTTCTCCTTAACAAAAAGTGAAGAAAGAATGGGAAAATATTTTAAAAACTGTAGCTGAAATTCAGTATAGTATCTTAAAATATGTAAGGCCTACAGCTAACAATTTTATTAAGATACATTAAAAAACCCCCAAAAGCATAGGGAGGACCAGCAGCAAACTGTACACGTCACATCTCCCAGCTCACTTTATGAATATGTTCCTTTCTACTAAATCTGTGTTTGGGTTTTGTTTTGGGTTTTGTTTTGTTTTGTTTTTTTCAACACTGCAAAACCCATAAGTTCTCCATACCCAGATGGAAGTTTGTAAAGTAGCTTGCTCTTTGGGGACCTGTGTTTCACCTCAGCCTACTGCTCTCCAAATGTCATTCTAGCTTGTCCATGTATGGGGGTTTTGTGACCCCCTCTAAGATGGAAAACCGCCAGCTTATGGCAACTGATGACATTCTTTAAGAGCCATTTGAAGACAAAGTGGAAAAATCCAGCCATGTCTGTATGTAAATTCTAACTAAGGCATGTGTATTGATAAACTTTGCTATTGGGGCTCTCTGTAATACTTTATTTATATCAACTTAAAGCCTGAAAGAATGTCGCTTTGGCTGCCTTTCAAAACCTGAGAACTGAACATATGTGGATTCCTTGAAAGGGAAATTAGTCACTCTTATTGCTTTAGAGAAACCAATCACTTTCAAATCCCTGCAACATCAATATGCCTCCCCATGATATAAATGCCCCAGAGGTTTTCTTGTTTTGAACATTTCCTTAGTGCAACTATCTAAATACTTTAACACAGTTCACCTACTGAAGTATGGAAGGGCATTTGGAAGTATAGCTTATTCAATCAAAACATCTGAACAGACTTGGAATCAGTGGAGTGTTTACATTTTTGTCAGTATCTCCAAGTGCTCGCTGCTATTAGAAGCTGTGTTTTTCCAGGCCGCCTTGCTTATCATACAGTACTGGAGAAAGCTCATGAAGACATCCAGTACTCCCTAACATTACAATCTGAAGAAAACCTAAAGCTGTTTACCCTTGCTCTTATATGCACATTCATCCACACCGTCCTCAAGGTGAGCTTTTTCTCTAGGTGAAAGAAGACAGTGCAGGTCTAGAAGATCAAGTGTTATTGCCATGGTGCAACCCACTATGGTGATGCAACCAAACTCCTTTCCAAGGGCTCCTCATATCCTATGTGACCATGACATGTGGTGAGCAAGTTGCTGAGACTCTGTCATGGAAAGTCCCCTCTAGTCTCCCAGCAGAAGAATCAGCCTAACTGAAAACAAAGAGAACACTAATACCCATGATGGCAAAATGGCATTAGTTGATAGCAGAGCCTCTTAGGCTCTGAGACTGCTCAAAAGATGTCCCCAGTCATCACTGGGCAGAGTGGTAAGGCTGTTTTCTTCTTGGGTCCCTCCCAGATGAAGAGCCTTGAAGCTAAGCTCTTGAACATCACTCCTGCAAAAGATGTGGGAATGGCAGGCTCCCATGCATTGAGGTGAAAGGTGAGGGGTAAAAGACCTACTAATTTGTATTCAATTTTAGATCTCATAAATAGCTCTGTTCCTTCAGTAAGGCCCAGATTCCAGTCCTGTGTGAAACCAAATGAGGAGCCCAGCCTTCATAAACACATCTGATGAATAAAGAGGTGGATCAGGATTTAGGTGAGAAAGTGACACTGTGGTGGTCTGTTGCCCTTACAGAGAGCCTAAGACAAGTATTCTTATCTCTTAGGCACTCAGTTGAGTACCATAAATTAAGTGAGATGGATCTCAATGACAGAAATTACTTAATGATCTCTCTTACTTCTCTTTTGCTGTGTTGTGGCAAGTGGAGGAGACCAGCATATTGGCAGGATGCTTGCACACACCCACCCTTCAGCAGGCTGCAGCCTAGCAGTGATGGTTAAATTGACTTGCTCAAGATAATCTCAGATCTGATGCTTTTCCAGATGACTGCTGACCTTAGATGCTTCTTACAAAACTGAAGAAAAAATTGATCAACGTTTTCACTTTTCCTGGGACTTGGTTATGGTCCTGAGACAGAGAACCATGAAACCTGTTGCAAACTGCATGTATATAGAGATATATCTAGCACTGTACTACCTGCAATATCACTGTGATTCCTCTCCTTAGTTAGCTGGTTCCTCAGACTCTCACAAGTCTGGATTCTTTGCATATTCACAATCATTATATTAACAGTTTCAGTTTCCTCACAACATTTGGTATTGAATTCTTCATAATGACTTAAATTCTCTAACTATTCTAGTAGTTTGGCATAGTTACTGGCCACTGGGCTTTTTATTGTTGAGGAATTTCACAATTATGTAATTAAAACAAGAGTGTTTGTATGGCAGCATAAGAAACTCTGAGCCCCTGAGCTATGATTTTGAGTTTTAAACCAGTTGGAGCTTGTGCTCAGAGCTGTGACAGCAAGAGATTTGTAAAAACAATTCAGGAACAAGGTTTCATTAGATCATTGTTAATAGTACAGTCTGCTAGCATATGTTTGAAGCATGTAGGTAGCTCCAAAGAAAAATTCCTAGACAAGTACTTTGCTGAACCTTGGGATCTGGACAAAGAGCTGAAGGAGAGCATTTGCTACCACATAAGAAAGTTTCCCTGGCTCTTGGGGAAGAGGGTGAAGGGGAAGGACACACTGGAAGTAGTTTCACTTCCTTTACTTTCCCTTGACTCTAAGTGTCATTTAAGTGACATTGTGGTACACTTTCTCCTTGTTTTCAAGTTGTTTTTCACTTCTTCAGCAGAGGTGGGAGAAAAAAATGAGTATTCATTGCATGGAAAAATATGTGCAAAGAGTTGCCTAACACACAAAGTCCACCAAACAAAATGTACTTTCCCCTGAATTTTTTAGAGTAGGATTAGTAATATGAGGTGCCCCTGTACTTCACAGCAGTAGGGGTACTCATGTAACTGTGGTTTCTGACCTGAATATAAAATACCCAAATGACAAAATATAACACCTGACTACAGCTTTCTATCAATCACATTGTTTCTTGTTATATATAACTCACTTACTTAAGTTTCATATATAAATTATCGCCCTGGGTTACCCAAGGGAACAGTAATAACTTTCCAAAGTATCCACCTGAAGGTTCCTAAGACTATTCAGGTATCTATTAGACTCTAGGGAGGCTAAATATAGCCACATGGAGGCTTCCTTTAAAATCCAGGGCTGGAAGAGCAATTTCTGTTTCAACAGCAGACAGCAGGACCATTTTCTTGGTGAAGCTCTGAATCCAAAAATGTTTTAAAACATCTGTGGCTTCTTCACATGAGAAAAGTGTAAATCAGAGGAAGAGGTGTTGCAAGTAAGGCCATCTGAAGCAGAGCGAGCAATACACACAAATCTTATCCCAACTTTTTGAGCTGGGAGCATTTTGGGGAGGTGTTGGTGGTGGAGCCAATCTTCCTGAAGGAGTGGTGATGCTATTTGCAGCCAGTCAGTGTTGCCATATCTCACTTCTTCTCTGCCCCTGTTCTCACAGGGAGGAGCTGGTAGACCTTAGTTCTGCAGTATGTATGGCAACAATGCAAGTTCATGTTTTTCTCTACAGTTACAGCACAACATTTTTGCTGCTACTACAAAAGGAGGTATAGAGTCGACCTCAAAGGGTCCTGTTCTTAGATCCTACCCCCTAAATTCTGTCTACTTACTC
>VWYP01007406.1:42195-107240 GCA_013400435.1 Pycnonotus jocosus | reverse complement strand
AAAAAAAAAAAAAAAAGGGTATGTTCTATCCGGTCAGCCGTACTTTAGCTTTCTGATGAGAAGGGACAAAAACATTCAGAAATAATTTGCTACAATTTCATTCATTTTGAATAAGTGGAAGATGCTGATTGCTTCTTGGTTTATTTGGTTGGAATATTTGGTTAGAATTATGAAAATATGAGCACTTCTACAAAAACATAATGAAAACTTATATAAAAAACAATTACAATGGCATATAAAAATCACACTTATTAAGACCAATTGTTATCTAGTAACCTGTTTTCTATTGGTTGACTTAAGAATGAACTTAAGTTTTTTTATTTTGTTAAAAATTGACAAGTATTCCCGAGCAAGAGAACATGGTGGGGCTCTTGGCAATGCAATGAGATGATTTCAACCCAATTTTCTGGAAGTCTCATGTGATCAACACAAAACCAGGATTTATAAGAACAGAAAATGAAAACTAAGGTAGAGACTTGACATTATTGTTTTGTGGTAGGACTCTCACATCTGCAGTTCGGGTCCTGCACATAATTTTTACATACATATATGAAGATGTAAAAGTCAGAGACAGTCCTTTACATGTAGGTAAGGATCTGTGACAACCACTGTTAAGGTTGAAATGACAAATCTTTCTGTCCTGCTCGTAGTCTTCCTTCTATCCCTTTACACATCATACCCACCCTGCCCAGGTGAGGTGCTCCTCCAGAGCCAGGCAACATTTGGATTTAAAGTTCTTATTATGAACAAAGATGACAAAATTCTTCCCAAGTGTTGATTAAGGCACCTAAGTGCTTGTTTAGATCTAAATTTAACAGTTAATTTATTTATTGATAGATGTTAATGTCCCTTGCCATTCATTTTGTCCTAACTACAGCAAATTAACCTGTTAACTAAAATAAAACAGCAGTGTCTGTATGAGTAGTTACATTAATAATACCTTAATTTCAGCAGAGGACTCCTTTACTCTAAATCAGGTTTATGGATGAAGTAATTGCATGTAAAAATTTAAGTAATGTTTTGTTAGATGAGAATATTTAAAGTGCTGATATTTACAATCTGTTCAAGGCTACTTTCCATTTCTCCTCCCTGGAGTGATGCTATGTCTCTGACTTTTAAGTATGTTCTTCAATTATATGAATATCAGCTCCTGGTGTCCTGGGAGGTAATATTCAGCTTGCAGACTTCCTGACCTTAGCTCATTTTAGAAAACTAAAGTTTTAGTATATTCTAGCTGAAAACCAACTAAGTCAGTTTACAGGGTATTTAAAACCAAACTGTATTTATATTGGACTGGGATAAAGCTAATCAAAGAGTCCCTTTAAATTCTTTTCCTAGTATAAAACACTATTTTTTTTAAATGGCATTATATAATAGCTATTTTGAGGTACTCAGCTGTTCAGCTCATTCTTGAAGTGGATTGAAATTCAGATTGAATGGCCAGGCCCAGGGGATGACCAATTGCAGAAATTTTACTTGGAGGCCAGCACCAGCACCTAGCAGTGTACCCCATGGGTCAAGAGAAAGTCCAGTTCTATTCAACACCTTCATGAATGCTCTAAATGGTGGGGCAGAGTCTACCCTCACTAACTTTGCAGTTCACACCAAACTGGGAGCAGTGGATGATATGCCAAGCAGCTGTGCTGTTTTCCAGAGAGACTTTCGCAGCTGGAGAAATGGCCTGATGGGGCCTAAATGAATTTTAACAAGGAGAAGTGCAAAGTCCTGTGCATGGAGAGGAATAACCAGGAACAACCAGAGGCTGGGTCCACCCTGCTAGAAAGCAGCTTTGCAGAAAAGGATCTGGGGATCCAAGTTGACTATGAGCCAGAAATGCGTTGCTGCTGCAACAAGGGTGAGTAGTATCCTGGGATACGTTAGGAAAAATATTGTCAGTGGATCAAGAACAGTGATCCTTTTTCCCTACTCAGTACTGGTTACCCACAACTAATGTGCTGCATCCAGTTCAGGACTTCCCATTCCAAGAGAGACATGAAGATACTGAAAAGAACTCAGCAAAGGGCCACCAAAATGATTAAGGGACAGAAGCTCCTCACACATGAGGAGAGGTTGAGAGGCTTATGTCTGTTCAGCCTGAAAAAGAGAAGGCTTGGGAGGTTCTCATCCATGTGTACAAATAACTGAAGGTAGGGTGCAGAGAGTTTTCAGTGGTGCCCACTGACAGTACCAGAGGCATTGGGCACAACTTGAAAATGGTTTCCCTCTAATTATCAGGAAACAGATTGTATTGAGGTGAGGATCATTCTGCGGAGGGGATATTCAAGAGATATCTGGGCAAAGTCCTGGGCAATTTGCTCTAGGTGGCCCTGAGGAAACAGGAGATTGGACAAGGCAACTTCCAGAAGTGCCTGACAACCTCAACCATTTTTGATTCTGTGATTCTGACATACTTCCTGGACACTTAATTGAAAACTGTAGAAAACCTATTGAAATCTAGAAAAGAGCAGATGAGGAGTGAAATGCTACTGAACCTAACCAGTAGGAAAGATTAAAGAGAGACTGGGTAGTGAAACCTAATTTATTTCAGTCAGATAATTCAGTTAGGGTCAGAGGGAGCACAAACTCAGATACACTTTTAGGGACTGAATACCTGGAGCTGTCTCCATATCCTGAAGCTCAGATTTATGGCTTAGCCACACCCTTATCACCAAAATTTTCACTCCACATAATTCAAAAACAGCACTTAAGAAACTGTTAGCATAGTCAGCCTAAGACCCTTTCCTAGTGAGTTGCAGGAGCTCACATGAAAACATCTTTCATCAGTATGGGCTCACTGAAGAAACCTGACATCAATTCTCCATTTTACTCATTTTCACTGAACTAAGTTTTTCAACTACTAGCATGAGATTCCTCAAAGCACAGGTTCTGTGCTCCAGTCCAGGAGTGTTGCCTTCCTGTTACAGTGTGTAATCAAGATTTGTAAATGGTTCATCCCATTCCCCTGAACCCCCCTATCCCAACCCCTTGGTGGTATCACCCTGTCTTGTCAATCACCCTGGTTGATCCTTTCTTATTGGCAAGATGCCCAGGTGCCACCCTTCCCCATTGAAGTGTAAAATACCCTTGGCCTTGACCACTCCCCTGCAGCTCACCCATTGGATCTAGACCCCCCTGGTTCAGGTATCACCCGAGGTGACATAAAAGGTGAACTGACCATTCTCAGCCATTCTGCTTTCCATCCCACATGGAATAATCATCTCCTAACCAAAGCAGAATCCTCTCTTCATTTCACCAAGCCTCAGACCACGTGGAGCCTAGAGATTGAACCCCACGAATTATCAAGGGGAGCAGGGCAGAGAAACCTCAGCTAGCCAGTAGCAGAAAGCCCTGAACACCCACACCTTCCCACCTTCAGGATCCTTGCAATGCAAATTGCCAACTGGTATACAGCAAAAAATTGCACGTTTCAGAAATAAAAGTAATTCTTAAATAGTGAATTTGCATAACAAAATTGTCACATCGATACTTCAATCCCTGAATGGATTCAGCCAGAAGTAAGTCACACATGGCAAAAAGACATTGAAGCAAATAAGACCATTATAGCAAAATAAGCAAAGATACATTGCAAATTTAGTACCTGTTGGACTAAGAGTTGAGTAGGTAGAGAAAATGAATAGCTGCTAAATGAAAAGGCTATCACTTCATTATGAAAAAAACTCTAAATTTGCTGATATTTTAAATTCCCTATGTGATAGTCACAATTATTTTTCCTCTTCAGCTTTCATGTGATCAAATCTTGCTCTCAGGAATGTTTGTAGAAAATATAACATCATGACCATGACTGCAAAACTACATTCTTTCCAGCTTAGCATAGGACCACGTTGCAAGTTTCAGAGGAAATAGAGCTGGAAAGAAAACAAGTGTGGGTTTTGCAAAGGAAGAAAATTAATGAAAAAGCTGATGAACAGGCACTGAATGAAAATCACACAGTATGTGAGTGAAGAGCAGTGCTGTTTAAAATTACATATATACACGGATATTTTGAAACTAAAAATATTTTGGTTATGAGTTGGAGTGTTAAACATTTTTCAAAATGTCTTTCTAGCTTTTCAAAAGAGAGATGTGCTTTTTTTCCCAAGAGAACTAGGTCCAAGTTTGGGGGTTTTTTCCCATTTTTTTCAGTCCTATTTCATGAAAACACTTGACTGTCAGTGAACAGATCGTAAAAGACACACTTTGCATTACTTCACAGGTTATACTCATTTATAGAAAGGCAGAAAACATCTGGCTTCCATACAAAAGGTAGACTTTGATGACAAAGGGGAAAGAATATTTCCCCAGAACCAGTCTTTCTTTGAAGTCGTAACCACACACAAAAAGATGATGGGCTGTTTCTTGGGTCCTTATAGTAGTGGTAACATGTAGAAGGAAGACAAGAAATAGTTTTCAAAACTTTCTGGCCAGAGACCTCCTCATGGGGTAGTTGATTATAAGGAAAGAGTTTATTGTGGATCCTGTGTAAAGAGCTCTGTGTAGCAGGCAATTATGACTTGTCGGAATAAGAGCTGGCTGGAAAATGAACTGTTAACTGGCAATACATCAGGTTGAAGAAATATTGTAATTAGAAAACTTATAGAATGACTAAGTGCTAGCCATGCTGACACTATGATTTAATAATCTTTCTTGTGAAATACGTAAAATGGAAAAGTAAAAAAAAAATTCTTTAAGACCAAAATACCTTTCCCTGTAAAGTCATCCTACTTCATTTCCCCTACTGTCTCTACCAACTTATATTGTTTAAACTCTATTGAGGATTTTAAATGTGCTGTAATAAAAAAGGTCTCATATGATTGTTTTTACAGTTATTGATAATCACATATGAAAATACTAATAGTTAAGAATATATTGGTTTTGTTGTAATTTATCTTTAGCAGAGTTATGTGAGAAATTAATTCAGTGCAATCCCAAATGTGTTTTGGGTTTTTTAATTATTGTTATTAAATATATTTTGTTTCTTAAACAAACAAAAAAAAAAAAGGAAAGGCATGCAGCTATAGACTAGTTCTACTTGCATTTGCTAATTTTTCTCACTTCAGGATATTACATCAACATTAACTAAATTCAATGTATCTTGTAAATGAATATACTTTTTAAGGTGGATGTTCAGTGTGTGTTTTGATGTTTACTTCAACCAGTGAGGTAATTTACTTATTACATGGATTATCTTCCTCTTTCTAAATTATCTTATAAGTCCTTTCCTTACAGAAACATTCTTGCCAGCAAAATTAGTTGAATTTCACTTTGTGATTTTCTTCAATCATTTTGGGATTTTTACCCAAAACTATAATTCATCTTTGGTTAACCAAAGCATATCCTCTCACAATGAAATTCTTAAAGGGATGAAATATAAATAGTCAAATAAAAATGTAATGTTTCTTTCCAAACTGCTGTAAAAATTGTAGTGTTTTAATAATCTGTGCTGTTTTCATGGATCAACTGAGTGATCCTATTGCATTTTACAGGAGGAATGCATTTTTTTACATTTATTTTGCTAGTGCAATAGGATAATTTTAATATAAATGATACCAGACATCTCTTCCTTTTTTTCTTTTTAAGATTTTCCATTTAGAAAAACAGTGCTTTACATCACTTCTCCTACATTACTCTTTATTTTTGTTTATTAGCTATATGTTTTCAACTTAGTTTGAGAGCAGATTTTCATTCCCAGAAATTGCTCTCAATTTAATTTTACCTAATAATAACAATATTCAAATATATTCTCTTGAATGCAAAGTTAGAGGTACCTGAGTATTTTTCTTTGGTGGTAAATTTAGCTCTAAAATATTTAATTATATGCTGTAACTCAAAAACAACTGGTGCAACTGTCAGAAATTCTGCAGCTGTATCCCAAACTATACCTTAATTTCTGCATAGCATGATAATATTTAAGAAATAGAAGCATTCTCTTCTTCCTATTCCAAAGGTTTATGTTCCTAGTCAAATAGAACTATAGCCAGTAGAACTAGTGGTCATGAATTTTCTCATGATCACTGACAAGTGACAGCCCCTTTCACATGAGAGGTCCTTGGAAATTAATTGCTATTTCTGCCACAACTCTTGTGTTACACATCTGTGTTAAAATAATTTCTTGTTGGGAATTGCTTCAAATTTGGCTAAACCCTCAAAATTACTACTGTGCAAAAGACTGGTAAGATTCACCAGCTCTGCTCCATTTGCTCTTGGAAAAATGAGATGCATAAATACAGGAGCACTGATTACAGAACAACTCAGAGGAAGGATTCCCCTGCTGAGTCAACATCAGATGATAATAGACAGCCTAGATTTTCACCCATGTCTATTTTACTGTGTGCCCTATGCTGCTCACTATTGTTTTTGAAATCTTGAAGTTTTGTCTTGAAAATATAGATGTATTTTATATTGTCACATTGATGACATTTCCGTATGTGTCCCATTAAAGTCACATCCTTAATATAATCTAGTTTCTATCCTCACCTTAGATACAACTCAAGGGTTCCCTGGTTATTTGGCAAGTAGAGCTGGTTCTCAGGAGAAATTAGGAGCAAACCACCCATTTTCACCACCCCAGTGGTCCCATGCACTCACAGTTTGAGGTGGTGGACAGAAGTACTTTGGATTGTCTCTCAGTTTTGGTCAGGGTTTCTTCACTGAAAGTGGCTGAAAATGCCACAGGGGTAATTTTGAATAGGGAGACTGAGTGGAAAATGATAGTTAGTCAATCAGTTACATTTGCATTTGAAAACCAAGGGATGTGGTAATGGTAAAAGTATATTTTCTTCCAAGGAGCACACCACAATCCATAAAAGCATAGCATACCAGAATATCTCATTGCCATTGTTATTAAGAAATAATTCCATTGCTTAGAGTGGGAAAGACCATATAATAAACTTACATTTTTAAGTATATTTCATCAGTTACTCAATGAGCTCACCCTAAATTCCTATAATGTAAAAGAAGGAATTTCTACCTATTACCATTTCTTCTCTCTAATACAACATAGGAGGACAAAGAAGATATGAAGACACATTTAAAAGGGCCTATTCTCCTCCAAGACAGTTTGATGCTGAGGCAGCTGTTCAGCAGGATCATTTACCATAGTCTACTACTTACACATAATTTATTAATGTGTAAATCTTAAATTAAAAAGAATTGAAAACAGCTAATGAGTATGAGTATTCTGGCAAGGAAGACATACAAATTATAAAGCCTAATATGAGCAATGCAGAACTAAGTAAATCATTGTTGGCGTTCAATGTGGAAAGTTATGCTTTTACTGTTATTTCCAGTGGGTGAGGAAGTGACTTCACAGAAAATGAAAAAATAAAAAGAAAAAAGAAAAAAAAAAAAGGAGAAAAAAAAAACAGAAAAAAAAACCCCCAACACAAAACAAAATACAGCAAACTTCTCTTTAAGGTTGTACCTTTGCATACTGTATATTATGTCTAACCAAAACCAAATGTATTTGAATAATAAAAGTGTATCTAAACTGTAGCAATCTATTTTTACAGTCCCTCACTTTTAATTGCATCTACTTTTGATATCTCTCTGACTCATTTTACTTCTTGAGATGCTTCCTTTTAGTGCATCTCCTACCTCATCCTTTAATTTTCCTAACAATAATTCAAACCCATAAACATAGAAGCCAAATGAAGGTTCACCAAACCCCTCGTGCACTCAAGCTGCCAAGTTTTGCACAGCTCTACTTAAGACTCACATATGTGATCACTCACTTTGAACAAGCTACAATCACAGCAACCAAGGAATTTGCACCAGTTTAGAACAAAGCCTGTTTCTTTCACTTGAGCCAAAGCTATTGGCAAAGAACACAAAGTACTGGATTGGCAACTCAGCATGGATTTAATCCAGAATTCAATTTGAAGCTCCATTACCTACAAGCCTCAGCCTTCATACCAATTGAGGAAATGCCTCCTGCTTTTGATAACATAAAGGACCAATTCCCAGTGGAAATACATAAAGTTGTGCAGTGGCTCAAGAGCAGCTATGCTAATGGAAGAGCCTTACGGACTTTCATGAATGGAACAATTAGGAGTTGACAGCTCCACTCCTCTCCCCCAAATTTTTATTGATGTACTAGAGTGGCAATTTCCCATGGACAGCCTGGATGACCAGAACCTGTGTATTTGTTGGTCTTTGAGAGAAAACAAACAACTGAGGTTGGTATTATTCAGGTATTATAACTTCACATGCTACTAAACTTCTAGGATAGTTTTGCTTATGCCACCAAAACTTGGCTTTTACAGTACCTGAAGACATAAATCTCTTATCCTTGTAAATATCACGCTTGAGTTATTGAACTGCTGTGTTTATCACTGCATTTTTATAATTAAACCGGTCTGAAGAAAACACCTATGATTCTCAACTTATGTTTCCTGTATTTCATTTGTTGAAATATTTAAGGGTATCATATTCAATTTTCTACTTCTGCCCCATCATCACTTCACATATGCAACCAGAATAAGAGCAGGTGAAACAGGAATTATTGTACTCAAACAGGAAAAGTGTAGTTATAATCTTCACCTATTTACGAGCAGCAAGAAACATCTAGTAGAAACATAATACCACAAAACACATGCCAAAATAATAAGCATCAGCGTAGCTGCTCTTGCACAAACTATTGGACAAACAATTGCCAATTCTTTGTCAAAGGGAGCAAATAAGAAATTCAATTAATTTAGTTTGCTTTACAAAGTGGTATAAATCATAAAATCTCAAAATAATGCTGCATACCTGGAGGCATGAAACATTTTGAAATTATTTAATTCTCTAGAGGAAAGAAAAATACTGTACCATTTATCCATCAGTGCTTGGCTAAACTATTATGACCACCTACTATCTCTGCTAAGCCTGGTAGGTAAGAGTCAACATGGGAGAAGTCCTGGCCACTCAAGCTGCTAATTCAGACACATTTTCAGAATGAATTACCTTGCCCACCTCCTAACAGTTCTTCCTTACTCCCTAAAGCAGAGGGATACAAGCAGTCATGTCCACACACAAGCAGATGGTTTAAGGGCACTGTGGAAATTGTCTAGCACAAAGTTCTCTGAAGTTTTTGGGCTTAGCAATGTATGAACTTATCTGAAGTCTCCATCAAAAGGTGTGCGATGGAAAGGACAAACGCTCTCACTAATAACCATGCGGAACACTCTTGACCTGGTGTTGTATGCACTACTGACATGCAGATAGACAAATCCTGGCTTCTTTTATTACTTTAGGTTTAACGGGAAAATATCTATATGAAATTTGGACTTCATTCCTACAATATTTTGGTTTCTCATGCCTGCAGTTGCCTACCTGCTTCATCTGAAATAGTCAGTGTGGTCATCATTTTCTCATTTTCTCTGCCCTAAGTGAAGGTGCTATTGCAACTTTTGAGCAAATATCGCCTTTTAGGTGAGCTAGGAAGAAATGTTCTCTTCAAGTCTTTTTAGTGATGGCTGTGTTCATATACCACAAACTTCAATGGACAGGCAAGATTTTTCTTTCTACATATCAGAATGTTTTCATATGTTCTTAAATTGCAACTCTCATTTTGTTGCTCAAATCTTAATAAAATGAAATTTTATGTGCCTGTTTTGAACTGAAAGCTACAGTGCTTTTTGACATAATAATCTCCTTTTTTTTGGTGTTTATTTTTGTGTCTTGGGTTTTGACAACCCTTCATGCCTGTCATGAGAAAAGATAAATTATTAAAGTCCAAGTCCTTAGCAATACCTGAAAAAAAAAGTGATTTTATGTCCAAAATAATTTTGCCATTTTCTGAGTTTTCTGCATATATTTCTCTCTTTCGTCAACTTTCTCCTCCCAGTAAAGTTTAAAATACTTTCAATAAGACTGAAAAATAACTACGCAAGTGTTCAGTGCCCACAGTATGACAATAAAGCCTGTAACTGTTTGCTTTTGGTTGAGAACAAATATTTAAAAACTAAATATTTAAAAAAAAGTGCACAATTTTTTTTTTTTGGTTGTCTGGAAATTTAAAGCTTCACCTCAAAAGAAGATCTGTGTAAAACCATAGATCATACCTTTAGCTATTTTATTAATATTGATACACTGCAATTGAGATATTAAATTAACATATATTATACCAGAAATGCTTATGTTTAACCATAGACATGAAGTAGTTCATAATAATCCTTCTGCTTGAGCACATATTTTATCACAAGAAGTTGACGTGCCGTATGAGCTTGGAAATCTCAAAGATATTTTGCATTCAATAGGATTGTAGTTGAGTTTACATTTTAAGTGTATGTATAGTACTGAAAGAGAGATTCTGGGCCCACATCTTACACATATGAATAAATAATGTTAAAGCTAATAAGATCTCTGAGAGAAAATTATGATTGTCTTTAATCACTAACCTTAAGCAGCAGCAGACCATATTATCAAACACCTTCATTTCTTATAAAACTATCTATCACACACAATATAGACCTGATGAAAAGGAAGGTGGAAGTAATCAGGACAGAATGCCAATTACCTCATTACTTGTCATAGCACATTGTAACTGGAAATTGCTTCTTTCAGGTTCTGTTTGCTCAGGCAATTACAATAAACTCTCTGCTTGACATGTTGTTTGCACAGATGTAGTGCATTAATAAACATGAGGGCTAATCTGAATTATTGAACCAGCCGCAATAATTCCAACAAAGGATTTATAATAAGTCCAAGAAAGCTGAGGTATCACTGGAATTCCCTGTAAGCAACACTGACATACTTTATCACATGTAAAATCCTCAAATTTAATGTACAGTACTGGAATATGTCCCATAGGTATTTTATATTTTCTAGTACTCTAAGCCCTCAGCAACTTCTATTATGAAGGAGACTCAACACTGCTAAAGGAAATGGCAATATCACAGACTCACTGGAAAATTACTTTATTTGCCGTATGTTTTACACACCTTTCAGACCCTTATTACTGCAATTTGTCTCCCCACCCCCTAATTTTACTAAAGAGAAATATGCTACACAGGAAAGCATGAAAGAGGCTACATTAAATGTTCCATATTGTCAAACACAAGAGCTCTAATGCTCATGATATGAGAGGAATATTTATGTATTTATTCCTTAAAAGTTTGACCAGTGAAATTGATCTCTATATTATCCTCTATACAGAACAGAAATCAGAGCACAAGAGAGAAAACTACAGCTCAGCAGGGAATGGTTGTTCCACCCAGACCAGTGAAACTAATTTTTTTAATCTGATAAAGATTTTTTTTCCAAGCACTGTGAAGCACTGAAAGTACACTGGGAAATGTTCTCTTTGAGTTAACCTTATCACTGGTGTATATGTGCAGAGATTTGCTACCTTTTTATCAAAACAGCTGAGTTCCCAATGTGTTGTCCTCATCTTTCCCATGCGACTGAAACATCATCTTTGCAATTTTGATCTGAGAAGTAGGGTATGATCCTGGTTACCTAGGCCATATAGTGAAATCCTAACTTGATCAAATTATCACTTGCCTGTCCAGTTCTCTTGAATCAAATCTGATATAGAAACCATTGAGGAAATAAGTTTCTCATCTTCTATGGCTTGCTGCAGAGTGAGATCCCCACACTCATCATGCCACTCACAAAGTACACAAACAGCTGATTCTTGCCAGCTTCTTCCCTTTGGTCCTAGAATTCTGAATTCTAAAAGAGTGCATGAAGAGAGGGCAGAAGGGACCAAAGCAGGTCTTGCCAATGGCATATAGTTCTGCCCTCCACAACAAGAAATCTGATACTTAATTGCATCTACAGCAGTTTCCAATTCCAATGTGTATGTCACAGAAGAACAGAGGTGGGATAAGAGGACTTATTCATGACTCTCAAGCTGTTCTGGTTCTGATCCCCTTAAGATGTTAACAGGCTTACATTGAATACCCCAGGACTGTTGATGTGGTGGAGGTTTACAAGCTTGAATGTGCAAAAAACCACAGAATAAATTTGACACAGTCATCTGTTTCTGTGGGCTGCCCTCTGTGACATGGTCTCCTCCAAAAAGCAATAAGGACTTCCTGAGGTTTTGGTGAGAGAAAGAAGTTCCAGGTGATGTAGTTCAAACCTACCTACAGGTACAGATGAAAAACACTCTTTTCAGTCTGTAGGAATTTTCATATCTCATTTAGAAATGGGTGTTAATAAGAAAGTAGCCTTGTGGTTGATGAAACTCGTTCCCCTATGTTATAAAGTGTACTTTAATGCAAGGCTAATATAAGGATGTAGATTTATTTTTAGTATTTATATAATTATTTAATATATATCCTCACTGCCTGTCATGTAAAGTACTCTTTTCATGTAGAAGTGAAAGTCAAGGAACTTCCATATCCTAATGTCTTCTCTTTAGGCCTTATATTAACATCCACATTTTTCATAAGGATCCAAAACTTGGGATCTGAGTTAGCAAAGTAACCACCACCAGGGTGGTGATACCTGTGAAAGGCATGTGAATCAGGGCACAGTTTGATGATTCCAAGTTAGCATTTTCTGGCTTCAAATGAATAAAATAGCACCAAAATGATGGAAGGCATTGGTCTAACATACACTTGATTTCCTTATGTAATTTTACCCCAAATAGAACTGTTGGATTGTCTTTGAACCCCTAAAGTTCCTGCAGTGGCAAGCTGGCTGCTAGCCCACATCTAAACTGTATCAAAGCTGTACTGCCAATGATGAACATCTCATGCAGGCACAACAATGCAACACTGGCATTTACTGCATTTGTCTTCATGTTTGAGAGTGTGGGGTTAAAATCAAACACTTTGAGCTATGGGGCACAGGAGTAATTCTGAGCTCTCAAGCTCCTCGGAGGTATGCATCTCCCTGGCACACTGGGACACAGGCAGAGTAAAAGTCACTCTTCCTCCCTGCCCCACTTATCTGTGTCCTGTGACATCCATGTGTACAGTGAAACTTGACTGCAACAGTGTGCTTCATAAAGGTCCCAGATGGGATCACTGGGAGAGGGGTGGTTGAAGACACACCACCATGACCACTATCCACAGATCTATCTGGACACAGGCTGTGTGGACAACAGCATAAGCAATTAAACCTGCTGCTAATTCTTAGGCAGAAATTAATATTGCTGTAAAAACAAGTATATCCAAGACACCATTCAATCTTTAGAAATTATATTAAAAAGTCAAGTTTCTGCGGTTCATTCATACATATGATAATTCTTCCAGCCTCCACAAGGAAAACAGTCCAATTTAATTTAATTTCTAACATATTTCCTCTTGATTGCATCATCTGATGTTTGAGACGTCAGGTTGGATTAAGATTCCAGAGACAGGTTGATATATCTAGTCTCTGCCACAAATGTTTTCCACCATTTTAAAAGATCACAGAGAGTTCAACAAACCATTTTAGGTGCTGCTGGTACACTAAATGCTATGAAGTGTTATATGAAATGACCTTCCTCTCCTTGATACAGTTGTTGAGAGATTACTCTTCTGATCATCTTTCTGGTCTCCTGGATGTGTTCTTGATTAAAGTGAGTTATCAGCACACTGATGAGCCTGCAGCTGTTGTATGGGCAGAGGAAGATGGGTGGGGACCATCAGAAGTTGTGCAAGAAGTGGAGTTAGGGAGAAAGATGGGCAGAACTAAGTACATTGATGGTACCTGGCTAAGAAGCACTTGTTGTTTTGCAGTTCCAGAAAGGACTCCTTAGAGCTCGTGCTGGGGGTGAATAAAGCAATCATATCCTTGAACAAGTGTTCAAAGCACATCCTTACCCACTGGACTCCCTAAGCAGAGTCCTGATTTTGGTTGTTCCTTCCCACAAACTCCTCTCATTGCACAGAGACCCAAAATGTAGAGTAAGGCTTTGGATGCCAGCACAGGGAATAGGCAATTGAAAAGACATGTCTGAAACACTCAGGCTTCCACTCCATACTGTCAAATGAAAACTTTAGCCTAAGGGAACTAATCATCCCAGGATGACTCCACAAAGTGAGACAAAGAGAAAGAAACTCCAGGGGTTGATTCAAAGCCCATCTTCAAGTTCTGTAAATCACACTCTGGAAATGTCTGACTACAGCTACCTTTTGTGAATAGTCCTCAGATACCTAAGTTTACTCCTTAATCTCTTTCTTTCATCTTTGTAAAACAGATCTGATTGTATTTCTTTCCCTCAGAGGAATATTACAAAGATACCCTTATTCATGGCCAGAAGTCAAGTTTTCAAAGTAAGTATCCATATATCAATAGATAAATATAATATATGGATTTATCCAAACACCATTTTCATTCTTGCAGATGTCTAAATGCATAGCACTTGTAAGAAATACTGTCACTGAAAAAACCAAAAGACAAACCATGACCACTCAGTATATGAAATCTCTAGTTCCTCAGTAGATCAAACAGAGAGACAGTGACTCCATGGAAAGAATATTTCTGTCTTTTTAGTAATTATTTTGTCCTTGAATAACTGCTATGAGATTCTTACCATACAGAATGCTTTCTTTCTCAACTAAACATTTAAAATTCTATGATTAAAAAGCAGGGGATAAGATCACTATCCACTCAAAAATCTTTTTTGATAACTATCCACTAATATGAAGCAGGGACTAAGAAACCAGGTTGAAATATATAATGATATTCATTCATTATATACATGAGCTTTATCCTCTGTACACAGAAACTATGACAAATATCTGTCTGCCTTAATCTTTCAGGATTGTGCACATTTTGCAGACATTTTCTTCAAGTCCCCTTAGTACCTATAGTAATGATATTTTCTTTGGTATCTTCATCATCGATCTGGGTGAGGGGATTGAGTGCACCCTGTGTCAGTTTGCAGATGACACCCAATTGGGTGGGAGTGTTGATCCTGCAGGAGGGCTCTGCAGAGGGATCTGGACAGGCTGGATTGATGTGACAAGGTCAACTATATGAGGTTCAACAAGGCAAAGTGCTGCATCCTGTCTTGGGCCACAACAGCCTCCTGCATTTCTACAAGTTTCTGGCAGGGTGGCTGGAAAGCTGTCCAATGAAAAAGGACCTGGGAGTGCTGGTACACGGATGTTGAACACGGTCCAGAGTGTGCCCAGGCAGCCAAGAAGGCCAGTGGCATCCTGGCCTGTATCAGCAATAGTGAGGCCAGCAGGAGCAGGGCAGGGATTGTCCCCCTGTACTCAACACTGGTGAGGCCACTCCTCAAATCCTGTGTTCAGTTTAGGGCCCTACATTACAAGAAAAACACTGAGGTGTTGAAGCACGTCCAGAGAAGGGCAACAGAGCTGGTGAACTGTCTAGAGTGTGAGTCACATGAGGAGAGGCTGAAGGAGATGGGATTGTTCAGTCTGGAGAAAAGGAGACACAAGTGAGACCTCATCACTCTCACAAGTATGTGAATGGATGTGATAGCCATGTGAGGGCTGGTCTCTTCTCACAGGTAATTAGGAATAGGACATGAGGAATTGACCTCAAGCTGCAGCAGGATAGGTTTGGATTGAATAATAGGAAATATTTCTTCATGGGAAAGGTTGTTTAGCACTGCAACAGGCTGCCCAGGGAAATGGCTGTGATGGTCCCTGAAGGTGTTTAACACAGGTAGATGTGGTACTTAGAAACGTAGTTTAGCAGGGAACTTGGCAATGCCAGGATAACAGCTATACTCAGTGATCTGAGAGATATTTTCCACTTTAGAATATTCTATGATTATGGGTCTATATTAGGAGATGCAGGCTTATGCATTGAGAGAGTAGTCTGTGCCCTAGGGGGTTTGTAAACATCAGAATAAAACTGAGAACTGTTTTCTCCTTCTTTAAAGAGAAAAACTGCAAACCTTGTTGAAAGCATGGAACAAGGTGCAGATGTTACTGACAGAACTGAACCACTAGCCAAGAAATCAAAAAGTGCAGCATCTCTAGTGATGTTCCCTGATTATTATTCCATTTTGAAAAATAGCCACTGAAAGAGTAATCCAAGAAATAGATTTTTCTGTACATTCTTTGAAGTGAGTTGCCACTGTTTCACAGCCGTTCCTGTATGTCAAACTGGCTTGCATTATCTTACACTCAAGAAGAAAAGGACTGGTTTTACAGGAAGATATTGCACATATATCTGATATTCTAGATTACTCAATTTTTAAAATTGCTCAATTAAGTTGCACAGGAAAAGAACCTTTTTTTACCTCCTTATTTTATAATTCTTAAAACACTTAGATATAAGAAATTCTCTATTCTTTCTGGCTTTTCTCACAACCACTACTTACACTCATTGTAATTGCATTAAAAAAAAAAAAAAAACAACCCTAACCCCCCCACCAAAACAAACAAACAAACAAACAAAGCCAAACCAAAACCAAAACCACACCACCACCCCTCTCAAACTAGAAAAACAACAAGGAAGAGAAAAAAATGGTAAATCTTGAAATCAAAGCACTATCACTTCAGTCAGTCATTTAAAATTATGGTCTATAATCTATAATCTTGAATGTGATTTTGGGTATATTTTTGGGTCATTGTATTGAGATTTACTTAACCATAAAATGGAAACATAACAACAAAAAGCAGAATGGAGATCATTGAGGCATAGATAAGCTGATGATTTGCTATCTTCAGGTTAGCCTGAAGGTTAGGTAGTAAAAGTTCTTTTTACCATCCTATCATGTTTTTCTTTTTGAACCATTCTACTACAGGATAATCTTTATTATTTCACAAATTTTGTTTATTCATATGGATGGATGACCTCCTTAAATGGCAATCTAAGCAATACACTTTTAGATCTCTTACTGTACTGCTCAGCTGCAACAGTCAAAAATTGGCAGTCTTTCACAAAGCTAGGCAAGGGTAGAGCTGATTTTCTGTTCTGATTTCTTTCGTTTGCTCAAAACTTTTTCAGTTTTATTCTGATCTTGTAATTTTCTTTCAGAAGTCTTTGGATGATTAGCATCTTTTTTTGCAGCACTGAAATGCTGAACACATTCAAATCCCCCACTGAACAGCAGCACATGCTGGGAAAGATTAAATAATACAGCTAATTGCACAGCTAGGATACATACCTCTTAAGTGAGTATCACAGCCTTTGGTCAGTTAACAGTTAAAATGTGTAATCTGAACTCTTTTCTGTCCCTCTGGGCAATGTTTTCAGAAGTCAATCAATTTCCAGACCTGGGGAAATTTGCATCCCTATAGAGTTTCTTCAGACACTGAAGGCATTCACATAATATAAGCAAATACGCACAAAAATTACTATTGCACTTACACTTATTACTGTTAGCAATATTAATCATGACTTTACAGCCTCTACATTCCATGTTCCATAAAATGAAATGTCGGTGGTATTATAAAAGGTCTAAGCCTATTTAAAAACATTAATACCATCAATAAATATCACTATTTGCTCATAAGGCTAGACACTGTAAGTGCTAAGTTCAAGTCGTCACTTGATTATGATAAGCTTCTTCAGTTTCAGTTCGCAGTTGAGGAGAGAGAAGAACCTGCTTCTCAGTTTGTTTTCTCAGCTTAATCTTCAGTTAAATACTCCCTTCAATATTAAGCCTGATTAGCTTTATTGATGTTTAGAATATTTGGGCCCAAGTGATCCATTTGTCTGAGAGAAAGGTGTTTCTTTTTAACATGAATGTAATAGCAGGCAAAGGCAGATGTTTTCAAGACTCAAAAAAACCCCAACCCTATCAGATCCTATTTTGTTACTTCTAAATATACCATATATATTAATTATTTATTATTATTTGTATAATAAAAAGTTGTTCGCATAATCATAATAAAAGAAGCAGGTTGGCTGCTGAAAGCCAACAACCCAGAGTTTTTTACTTATGATTTCCAAACCAGATCTTTCAAATCTTTTAGTGTCTCAAGGCAATGTCATGTGGGTACTTCTTGTAAGACTTCTTTTACCAAAAATCACAATACCTTTTACCTGCTGGTTATGAAGTTGAATGACCAGCCTGTAAGCAATCCATTTACACATTTATAAACAAACAATCCAAAAATCAATATACTGATTTACAGATAACTAATGGACTTGTCTGAAGGCTCAAGTGATCAAAGCACATTCTTTTATCTCAAGCAAATGCAAATAATTAGAAGTGTTATGCTGAACCATGTTTCTGAAATATTACAGTAAGCCGTGAGCAACCACGATCAGATGGAAATTGTACTCTTTGGTATTGCTGTATATCCCATGTACCACATGCTGCTTTCCTTGTGTAACAGAGAATACTGCATGTTTCATGATAAAAAATAATGATAATATTAGTAAGAAAAAGTTTCATAGATGTTTTGGTGAATTTGTTTCCCTGTGACATGTTAGTCTACTACATCTGATGCAGTTAGACATTTGGATGACTGCCATAGATTAATGGAAACAGCCGTGGATTCTGAAAGTTTCACATGCATGGATCTCCACTGGCATTGTCAAAAAGTCTGTGAACTAAGCATGCCCCACTTGACTGAAATTATTAACAGCAACATAGGTATATAACTTAAAGAAAATTGTCATAGCACCATAACCTAGCAGAATTCAACAATCTCATGTAATTACCTTCATCCAAATTTGTCTTTTCATGCCCAGAAAGAAAATAAAAAAACTAATTCAAATATTTTAGGTGAGTTCCATCCAGTTGGACATAGACACATCCCAAATCCCCCCAAAAATGCACTAAGTTCATGTGAGTAAGTTATGTCTCTGTAGTCACGCTTGGAAACAGAGACTTGTCTAACTCTAACTGTTTGCCATTCAAAAGTCTCATGCTTGGATTTTGGGTAAGTTTTCATTCCTAAGAAACTCTTGACACAGGGAACACACAGAGAGAGCAGTGGATATTGTTCACCTTGACTTTAGCAAGGCTTTTGATGCTATCCTCACTGATAAACTAATGAAATACAGATTAGATAATCAGGTGTATTTATAAGTGACTGAACTGCAAAGCTCAAGGGTTGTGATCACCTTCCTGAAGACCACTTGGAGGCCAATCAATAGCAAGGCACCCAAGAGGTTGATAGTGAGACCAATACTGGGTAACCTCTTCATTACTGACCAGGACCAGGACAGAGTAGACCCTCAGCAAAGCTGAGTGGTTCATACACCACATGCCCGTGTTGCCATTCAGCAGGCTGGAGAAATGAGCTGAAGAGAACTTAATGAAGCACAGAAAAGACAAATTACAAATCCTGCATCTGACTCTATGGCCAGTACAGGCTGAGGGCAGACTGACTGGAAAGAAATCTTATAAAAAAATAAAGACCCATGGTGTCATGTTGGACATTCAGTGGAATATGAGCACATAGTGTTCCCTCACAGCAAAAAAGGCAATTGCTCGCCAACTGCTTCCTGGGCTGCATAAGGAAAGCATTGGTAGCCAGTCAAGGGAAATAACCCTTCCCCTCTGCTCAGGCCCTGTGAGATCTGGATCCATCTCTTCACTCACAGATACGATGAAGACACAGACTGGAGATTGTCCACAAAAGGGCCTAAAAGAAAATTAAGGGAGAGGAACATCGTTCACATGAGGAGAGACTGAGAGAGCTGGGATTGTCCAGCCTGAAGCAAAGAAGACTCTGGGGGATCTTATTAACGTGTGTATTAATATCTGATGAGGAAGCAAAGATTATAGTCAGTTTTTTCTAATTTTTACTCAGTGACAATACAAAATGTGCCAAGCATAAACTGAGATTTGGGAAATTCCACAAAAAATAAAAAAAAAAAAAAAAAAAAAAAAAAATAAAAAAGGAAAAAAAGTGTTTTAAACTGTTAGGATAGCTGAACAATGAGATAGGTTGTCCAGAGAATTTTTGAAGTCCACATCCTTGATGATAATCTGTTTACAGAATCACAGACCACAAAATGGTTGAGGCTGAACAGGACTTCTTGAGATCATCTGATCCACCTTCCCTGCTCAGACCAGCACTAACTAGAGCAGGTCATTCAGGGCTGTGTCCAGTTGGGTTTTGATTAAGATAGAGGAGCACCTCACCATTTCATAACTTAAAGTGAACCCCTACTAAACTGAATCACTTTCTTTCAGTCACAACACTTGCTTTACAGATGCTGTTTGCTCATTATTTACATTTTACAGCTTGCATAACCTTGACCACATCTAGTTTTCACTGCTCTTCTCACTCCTGAGATCTATTGATCTTGGAAATAATAATTGGGAGTGTTCATTCACCAAAAGGTGAGTACATCCTCTAGCAAATCAGACTGGAGTCTCATAATCATAATCTTCAAACCTTCTGGCTGTGTCTTTTTCTTATCATTCATTTTCCTTTTATATTATCCATTGTTGTAATTGCCTCATGGTCTCTATCTTCCTGCAAATAAATTTCAGCAACAATTAATTGTAACCCTTTATTAAATTTAGCTCTGACCTTGTACAGATTTATTTTTCTTCCTTTTAAACCAAATAGACTGGTGGAAAATGATGACTGTTGTGTTTATTTGTATTTTTAATTCTCATTGCTTTTCTTAGAAGTTTGTGCTAGCTTTTGTTTAATGATTACATCGGTCCCACTCTTGTGGGCTTGAGAAAGTTACTTCAATTTAAACTCTTTCAGAAAGAAATATCCACTCAGGCAAGAATGTCATAAAAATAGGTTTAGGAACAGTGGGTTATTTTCAGTTCCTTTTGATATTTTGATTAGAATATCGTGGTGCCCCACCCCCACAAAATAAAAGGAGAAACCACAACAACCTACCAATGCCAGCATGAACAACGAAACACTAAAGAATTTAACAAGTTATTTGAGTGCAAGATTTACTGGCTACATATAAAGTTTTCATTATTGTAGTCTTAGTAAAGTCACTTAAGTAAATACATTCAAGAGTGTTGCTAATTCCTTTCTCTGCCATATATTCTGTTTATTGTATGAATATCTTCCCAAACCCAAAACTTGAGCTCTTGACCATTAGACAACAGTAAAAAGGTTTTTGTTTTCCTCAATGGGCTTTGTTTCAGCCCTTCAGTTTAGCATTTACAGTGTTCAATGGTGAATGGAGCTTGTCCAGGTGATGTCTTGATACTGATGATTACATTTACATTCTACATGTAAGGAAATATTATTCTTGATACTCCCTACAAACCAACAAATGCTCCAGCCTACAGAAAACAGACTGTCTTCACTAAGAAAATGCATCTCCATAAGCAGAGAACATCCTGCCTGCAGTTGAAGCACTGTGCAAATGTAAAATCCTGTCTCACTAACAATGGTGATAACTGACTGGATCAAGATCTAGACATATTAGGACTAAAATGTTGTAACCAGAAGTTTCATTTTTTACTTTCCATGGCCATAAGAGAACAAACCAAAGAGAGCCATATTTCTACTGTCATCTCCTGGATACAAGTAAATACTTTCTGAAGTTCTGAAGTACTTTTATGAAGCATTGAGTTTCTTAATAGGAGAGAAAAGGAGAACTGACTATAAGCGTACATGTGACAGAAGACCTTTGAGCAAAAACAGAACTCTGCTCACAAGCACAGAGAAGGAAAAGAGAGAGAGATGGATACTTCCATGTGTTTATAAAGGTTCTCACAATAGGTTTTTATGTAGAGTACACTGTTGTCTGTTCTTCTGAGTCTCAGAAATGTTGGTTATACCTTGAGTGTCCTCTGTAACTAATATCTGTGATTCACTTCTCCACCTTTGAAATAGGGATACCACAAATTACCTGGGGATGTCATAAACTCCTTTGTTTGTAAAGCATTCTGAGGTCACTGTTGGGAAGTGCTACAGAAGAGCAATTCACTGATCATTAATAAAGTCTTTCTTGCTTTATTTTTAAAGGGGTTCCCCTGTTTCTTGCCACAGTTTTTTTTCAGCATGAGCACGTATGTAATTATTAAATATACATAAATGGAGTGAATTTCAAGCGCCAGGAGTGGGCACACACTCTCCTTACTCAGAATTTCATAGAGGGTGTTAATATGCAGAGTTGGTGTGTGCACTTGGCAGCTGCACTGACATGATAGAGTGTCAGCTCCTTTGTTAATGATCCGCATAGGAAAGTATCCCACATAGGCCTTGACAATTGACATACCATTACAGTCTATTGCTCCAATAATCCATGCATTCAAGTGCTCCCCACTCTTCCAGGCAAGCCTGACACAATAGTCTATAATAGCTCAGTGCAGCATGTGCACACAAGGCCTTGATATTAGACTGTGATGACTCTGAAAGAGACAATATGGTCTAGTGTAAAAATGATCCATGTATTGTTATAAGTATACTGATCCTCAAGGATCTCTGGATCTGATACAGTTTCAAGGAGGGTCTTCCTTCTTAAAAAAAATTACACAGAATATTTGGATTTTAA
Source organism: Pycnonotus jocosus (assembly GCA_013400435.1). NCBI lineage: Eukaryota > Metazoa > Chordata > Aves > Passeriformes > Pycnonotidae > Pycnonotus > Pycnonotus jocosus. The sequence continues at coordinate 84,953 of VWYP01007406.1, read as the reverse complement.
AACAAAAGCTTTTCTTCTCGAAAAGTTACAGCAGAAATGTAGGCTGACATCTCTAACATCTGTGCAGGGAACTGGAGCTGGAAAATGGTACAAAGTCCTGTTCCATCTTGATGACTTTAAAATAGCACCTTCTTCCTCAGTGACAGCTCTCTGTGGATTGAATCACACATGCTGGCTGCTGTGCAAAAATAACCTGTGACTCTTTTAGCGCTCCACAGTCAACAAGCCAAATCTGTCTCTACACCACCATCACTGCTGTGACCACAGCAGAGGAGGCACACCAGGATTAGTTATTATTGCCAGCAAGAGCCATTTAGCAACTGCACACAGCATGGATCTTTGCCTGCCCGAGCAGTAGGTGAATATTCACTCAGGAAGTTCTTACTGAGCTCCCTATTGCTCCAGCTAGGTTTGTGGCATCTGAATTAGCTAATTTTTAAGCTAGCTTTCATATGTTGACAGCACATTGCAGTGCTTGCAGTGTGGTCATACACTAAGCATCAGTGATGTGACAAGGCTTTACTACCCGTGCCACCTCTAAATCAACAGGTTCCTATGTCTGGGTCTTACTTTCCCAGCAACAAAAAGAAACATGCAAAGGTGTGAAAAAAGTACTCATCTGCTCATATTGTCTTTGTTAGGGTACCCGCAGAGAAATATAGAAAGCAGTAACACCTGATGTTAGCTGGTGTAGCTGCAGTGGTGGTAGCCGTAGGTGAAACTAAAGTTTCCCATTTGCTTTCTATCATATTATAACAAGATGCTAGTTTACTGTTTTTGCTGGATTTTCTGCATATCTAGATGTCAGTCTAGTTTAACTATAGTGCTATTTAAGCATCTACTAGAGGCACAAAGTGCCTTAAAATCTTTCATAGGGCATCAGCCTTTGATTTTGTTCAGACTTTATGCGTATGTTCATGTGTGTATGTTTTGCAGTGATGTAATGCTTTAACACAAGAAAAGCCAGTATCTAAACATGGATCATTGAGCAACTATCAGAATTCATACCAAGTAAGAGCAAGCCTTCAGACCTTTGTGCAGTATGCACCCTTTAGTGCATTACCTTTCTGTCATTCAGTCCAAGTGGATTGCAGTCATTTTACTTGCTTACCTACTGGCTTCATAAAGTTGAAGCTTCCTGACAGGTTGGAGTTTTGTGTATATTTTTTAGTTATTTTTTTCAGAAGAAATATGTTAGATGGTCATTCAGGCATTGTTAAATCGTGGGAGAGGGTATCAATGGCAGCAGCATAGGACAGAACTCTTTGGAGACAGGGTTGCTCTGGAACATGTGGCTTTATTGTAGGGAAGTTCAGGGGTACCCTGGTTTGAGCATCCAGCTCAGAGAAGGGTCCAAGGAGGAGAGGCAAAGAGAGAGGGAGAGGGAAGTTCACAGAAGGCAAAAGGGATGGCAAAAGAGAAGGGGCAAAAAGAGGGCAAAGAAAGAGGGCAAATAGAGAGGGCAAATAGAGAGGGCAAATAGAGAGCGAGGGCTTCTTGCATTACAGTTTTATCTTCTTCTCTATTGAATATTCTAACCTATAATAACCAATCGATACCGAACACCACTCCTACTACATTCGCCTATAGCCTATGAAAACTACTAGATTATCATATCACTCTACATTCTAAATCTTAAGGGTCACTTCTTAGTTTATCTTTTCTCTGATGCCCTGAGGGAACTCCACCCATGGGCCCTTGGGTCTTCCTTTGTGTGGTATTGTTCAGTCCACCTTTGCCTAATGGCTTTCTTCCTGCAGGATGCGCTTATATTTCAAAAGCTGCCTTCAATTCTATTCCACTTTCAGGTTTCATATTTTCAGAGTTTCCTTCTAAACCGTCATATTTATAAGGTCTCTCTGTCTCACCATTCCCAACAAGGCATGCCCTCTGTGTTCTGAATGTCTAGGAAGTGGAGAAAAGCCAATTTTTAAAAGCATTTTGTTTTTTCCCCTTCTCTGGTTTATTTGAGAAGGGTTCTTTGCCTACATGTTCTCTAAAAAAGGACATTTCTGTGACCCATACTATACAGGAAGGAGGTCAGGAGGTTTCTTTTCCATTAATGCTTCAAAGATTTCCTTTGGTCCTTTATTTGTCTGTTACTGTCAGCAGCTTTCCTGGAATGGGAAGAAATGGTGCTACAGGACCTACATCTTACCTGGGATGTTCAGTACATATGTCTCTCTTTTCTTAAAAAGAAAGCTGAGAGAAACTGGTTCTGGTGTCATTAACACATATGCAAAGTGGATGTTATATGGTGCAACTCTGACTTGCTCAAGAAAATGGCAATATCTATTATCTACTCAAACTGACTACCTTTTTATTGTAACATTCATATGATCATTGTTCAGCAGTCTTTGGAAACAAAGGTTATTTTTAGCTAGTGACTTTTGACATTACTTTAATATGCATCAGGGCCAGTCAGTACGTTCTTCTGGCATTTGTTCTAACAAAACTGTAATCCTAATCATGCTGGGCAGGATTTGACTCACCTGTCTACAACCTCCTGAAAGCTGGATCTTTTAGTCTCCATTTAGAGTCAGCAAAGAAGTAGGCACTTCCAAAGGACATTTAATAATATTCTAAAATAGAGATATGAGATAGAATTAATTGGAAATGCTGATCTTTTGCATAGTTATATTTAGGGGAAAGGGATTCTGTGCATTATATTATGATCCATACATATCTACTAGAACCTCAAGGTCCCAGCTGGGTCTGAGTTGTACTGAACACTGCACAGACTTAAATAGATGCATGACTCATGTCATTATGGATATCAATAGACTTGGGTGGGCTCATGCTGTCTAATTTTAGGCGCAATACTAGAGCACTTAAGGGCTTTAGGTCAGTGCCTAAGCAGAAGGTATGGTTGGAGACACTTATCCCCCTTTGTTTATGGTGGAGGGAGGCCCTTGCTCTCTTGAAAGCTCTATGTGTCTGTGGTTAAGCAGTGTGAATGCATTCCCCCCCAGCCCTTTGGTAACCACTCTGTAGGAAATGTCTTAAAGTTTGTTTGCTGGGTCAGGGCTACTAAATATCCCAGGTTCACATCCCAATACTATCCCAAAGAGGATCAGCAGGCCCACAACCACTGTTTGAAGAAGAAGAGCTCGTTTAGAATTTAGAAAATTGACATATAAAAGATTACAAAATGGATGAGAAATAAATACCCTCTGTCTTGCCTTGATTTTTCCCTCTTTAAATATATTATTTCATGCAAATAATGATATGAATGTTATGCTTAATGTTGAGTTTATAATTGCTGAAAGTCAAAAATTGCAGATTTAACCTTCCTATCATAATACAATGGAATATCAAACACAAAGTGACAAAACTCCCTACGATTTTTGATCCTGAAATAAAACATTATTAACTGATTTTTTTTTTTCTATTAGAACCACTAAGCTGTGTTCTCAATACTAGTAGACTGGCTTGGTATCTCTACAAAATTGTTTAGAGTGCTTCTGAGGTCTCCCTTTTCCTACAAGACCCTTCGGTAGGACAAGAATCCAACTAGTAGAATCCAACAGTAGAACCAGAGACTGAGCAGGGAGAGGGTGTGTGGGGTGAAGAAAGAAGAAGAAATGGCCATTGTGAAAGTTCAGTCAAATGGAACGGAACTGAAGGTTTTTGGTGCATCCTTTTTGTTGTTTTTTATTAATTTATTCTTCAATGAGAGTGTAAACATTGGTGACATGCTATTATTCTGAGAAGCTTATTGAATTAAGCATAACCATGAACTGACAATTTTGGAATGCACAACTCCTTGGCATGGACCTTGGGAAATTAAAATAAAATACAACACATGTTGATGCTACAATGAGCTTTACTTAGCTTTGAGCACAACACATGTTATTTCTTTTTCATTTGAATTACGTGGTGACAGATTGGTAAGAATGGAGGAAATATTAAAATTCAATTTCATTCAATATCATGGAGTTCCTAGATGCATAATATTAAAAGGTAACCATCATAGATATAGTAACCTGTTCAGTTTGTTCGTAGTGTTTTATATTGTTATGTAACAAAGCTTCTACCATCTATAGACTGCACTGTTTTGCTGAAAGCTTTACAGTCTCATGGTTCAAGGCACAGTGTGAGTCAAAATAAAGTTCAGGGAAATTATGTGATGGTATTGTTTATTTCTGTCCCCATGACTTCTCCCTAGGTATGCATGATATTTAGTATGACTATTTCTAAACAAGTAAGCCCGAGAAAATGGTGGAAGCTGTAATTTTACACAAGTAGGCCTTAATTCTGTTACAGGTGCTCCAAAATGATGCTAAGATGAGCTTCTCTAGATAAAAAACCTAAAAATTATCTGATAGCTGATAAGCAAGTATAATTTATTGTCACGAGTTACAGTTGAAGCCTACTATTATAGATGGAGCAGTATTCCAATTAATAACCCTCCTCAGAAAGGGGTGTTGACTTCACAAATTGTGGTCTGGATTCTACAGAAATAAATTAAAGAAATAAAGGCAGCTTTCCCTGTTTTATCTCCCTGGTTTGTCCAGAGTAAACCTGAAAGTATGGAGGATATGAGTGATTCTAATTCCATCCATGGGTATCTTTCACTCTGAGCTTTCATACTTAGATGGGCACTAAAGCTGAGTAGTTAGAATGCAGAACTGAAACTTATACTGGTTCATATGTATCTGCATACAAGGATTTTGTTGTGTTCTGATCTCTATAGACAGTCTTAAGAACCTGTTATTTTTCTGAAGCTGCGGCCATATGTTCTGTGGTACCATATAAAGCAAGCTGAAAATTATTAAAATAATCTGGAATGGCAGATGACTATATGGAACATATACACTGATTTTCATCACTCTGCTGGTTTCTGAAATGCAGTCAGGGTAAAAGGCTCCTAGGTAGTCATACAAAAGTGTAAGACATAACAGGGTTTCACTATTCAGTAAGAATTATTCCAATAGCATACATGGGAATTACAGCTGAGATTTGCTTTGAAGTCATATTCTGAAATGCTTGTATTTGTACTTAAAATGTACTTATTTGCCTTTATTATATTGTGGACTTTGACAGAGTCCATGCCAGGAGGCAATTACCTGTAAAAGATATATTTAAAATCTCTAACATATAGGAGATGGCAGGTAAATAATGATTAAAAGAGCAGCCCTTCGTCACCATCACTACACACCAATCTCAACTCATCCAATATAATTTGAAATGACAACTGTATTTTTTACAGCATTAATCCAGCAATCTGTATTGAGATATAATGCACTAAGGATGCTGCTATGTGTGAAACATAGAATTCACTTGTGCATTTTATTCTTAAAATGTCATAGTTTTTCTTGCTATTTACTTGATGTTTATTTACTAACTTCCCAGTAATCAGAGTTAAAATAGCAAATGTGTATGTACACCTGCACAAATATGCATACATGCATATTTGCAAATATTAAATAAGACTACATATACATTATCTTTTTTCTTAAAAAACATGAACACCACAACAAACCCACCAAACAATAGAATTAAATGGATCTCGTATCCAAAATAAATTGGCCTAACTGTAAATATGCTAAGGATCATATAGGATTAACTTTGAAGAAAGTTAAGTGTAGTGTAACACAAGCTGTGGAATGAATCTGGGCTAGAACATAAAGACATCCAAATGGTGGCTCACTCAGAACACACTTTCCTTAGGCGTACGCGAGGTTGGTTCCTTGACAATTGTTTACTAGCAGCTTTTAAGACACAAACAGCTGTGAGTGACAACAGTCTGTCACAAAATTTGTCTAAGTTCATGGCACAGAGCTGCAAACTCTGACACCTACTGAAAGAGGTATCGTATTTGCAAGCAGTCAAAAGTGATTGAAAACCAGATGAATCTGTTAGGATACCTCATGCCATTGAACACTGTTGCCTATGCCAAATATGCATTCGTAATCTACAATCTGTTATCTACTAGAACTGATGCTATAAGGTAGCATTGTTAAGTTTTTTAATACATAGCCATCTACTCTGAAATAAAAACTGATCTTTAATCAAAAAGAAATAAACATGATTCATAAGATTCAACCAACATATACCACAGATGGAATATTTAGACTACTCTCTCCTCTGGGTTGCAACACTTTTATGTGATTTCTAACAGAATATAGGAAAAAAATCAACAGGAGGGTTATACATCAGGGGAATATGCTGGAAAATCTATTGCCTTTAATTGTACGGAATTATGATTGGGACAACCACAGTTGTAATTACTTTACATGCATAGGCACTCTGATTGCATACCATGATGGGCAACAGATTTGGTAGTACTGTTTCTGTTATTTAATTATTAGAGTTGGCCTGGAAATGTTCCTCCTTGATTGTAGTTAGCTTAATCAAATATGACTTGAGCATCTGAGTTGGCACAAACCCTGCAGGAACCCACTGAAATGACAAGGAAGTGAAAAGCTACTCTTTTTATTCCTTTACATCTTAATTTGGCAATTTCTGGAAGGACCAAAGAACCAGGACAAGTGCCAGGAAGAGGCGAGCTCTGTGAGCTCCTTTGATGGGATCGTAAGTAATACAGTGGCGGCTGCTCGAGGGCTTGCTGACATGTTGGAAATCAGTGCAAGAAGCCATGCAGATCCCAAGGATTGCTGCTGCTTTTACAGTCAAGGGCATCTGCAATTAAGGCCATGAATGCCCCCACTGCAGACAGGGGAAACACCCACTGAGAGCATGACTTATATCACAGGGCTGGTCCTGGTCACCGTGCGGATACTGCTCCTCTGTCAGGCTTTCTCTGCATGGCGCCTCACATGATGTACTGTGGCAACTTTGCTGCCTCTCCTTGCCAAATCAGGAGGATTTTTTTCACAGTCTTATGTTCATTGTGCCGAACACAACCATTACTTGTGGATTTGGGTGTTTATGGTAGAGTGTAAAAATCATACATGGATCGAACTAAAAATGAAAATATTTCTTCGTTCAATGTTTTGTATCAGGAAACCAAACAAAAAACCTTTATTCTTACCTCTCCCTTTTTTTCTCCCCTTCATTTTTTAATCAATTGTCAAAAACAATTTAGTATTTTCCCACTCTTACCTATCCATTAATACTACCTGTGCAGTACTGCAATCAAGATCATTCTTGTGGTCATGGACCCACTCTGGCAGATGCAAAGGATGTTATTAAATAGAGAAAATCAGACATAGCAAGAGAAAACGTGTGTGGTCAGACAAAGCGAAGTGATCAGAATAATAAAGTCTTCACAGATTAGTTTCACAATTTCATTTATAGTATGATATTTTACTTCCTACAACAAGGAAACAACAGAAGAGGGTAAAAAAGAGCATCACCTCTAAAAATCGTTAATTTACTGAATGCATCTGTGTTCTGTATCTTACCTGAAAAATGTTTACCTTTTATTAATGTTGGTTACTGAATCAGCTGGGCTAATTTTGTTTGGGGTTTTTTGTTGTTTTTCTTTTTTTTATTCCATTACATTTCCTGAAGCATTTTTAATGGAAAATCATGAATAATCTATAATAATAGTGTGAAGCTTCCAGGATTATTGATATGTTTTAAAAAAGATGAAATATAAATATTTTTACAATAAGTCATTAGAGAGTTGCCAAGAAATGTCTTTTGGGGCACTTGAAATACCCTGATTTTTCATGTCACATTTTGTTTATTAATAGCTCTCAACTGTTTGCTCAAGAGACATTTCAAGACTGCATACAATTTGCTCCATGTTTAGTAGGAATAAAAATTTTGTGAGAATAAATGCTCAGTCAGGAACAATATTTGTGATGATGAGAAAAGTCTGATGAGTGTAGTCAGCAATGTTTTGGGGATGAGTGTTGATGTAATAGTCGTTTTCTTAGTATTTAATGATAGTGATATAAAATAGTTTAAGGTACTGAAAATTCAATCTATTTTTTTTTTTGATGAGTCACAAGTTGGAATGATCATATTAATTTTTGGCAACATTTTAATTAATTGGATTTTTATTAAAGTTTTGAGAGTTAAAAGATCTTTATATTTTAGTGTATTTTAGACTCAGATTAACTCAGTAAACTGCTGGCATAATTTTACTCTATCTACAGTCACATGACAAAAATAAATCAGGTATTACAAAAATTGGTTTCATGTATCTCCTTGACTTTCTTGTGCTTTCTAGATCACTACAAATATGAAATTGTCTCAGTGCTCTGAAGGAGCTTTATTTACTTAAGCCAATATTTGCAGCTTTGTTTCTGCCTGTGATTCCAGAATATTTATTAAACAGCTCAGAACTGCTTGCTAGAATTGTTGTCCAGATAGAAATGAATATTCAAAAGAGATTAAAATTTTGTTGGGAAAAAAAATCATATAAAACTTTGGTGGCCATCTTCTCACTGTTAGAAGTTTGTAAGAGCAAGGTTTCCAGGTCTTTAATTTAATTTGCGGGGATACTGACTGGCCTTCTTCATTGTCTTTATGCAGTTACTAGTTTCTCTCTTGCTTGTAAATACCTCCCTACTTGCACCTCCTGCAGATCAAACTCTAGCATAAATGTTTCAAATCTAAATTATTAACTCTGTAGCCTACCCCCTAGCCCCTCGTTAATTTCTCCCTCCACCGTCCACAAAACCACTTTTACTCAGAAGTATTTTACTTGCACAAGAGTATCTGCCGAGATCAGTGATGGCTTTGCAGAGCTGGGTTGATACAGGGTGCACTCTTGGGCAGTACTGCCATTGCAAAAACTCTGACAGAAGATAATCCCATCAGAATTCTTCAATAAAACACTGAGATAAAATATTTTTAGTCTGAAAGAAAATATGCACATTATTAAGCACCAGAGAAATCAGGGGTTTTTTTATTCTTTTATGGCTAGCTACAAATATGGGATCTTGCAGGTTTATCCAGTTAGAAAAAGAAATAAGTAATAAATGTTCTCAAGCATAGTTTTAAAATGTCTTTGCAAATTCAGTTGTGTTTCTGTTTCTGTCATTGACATATGCTGAGAGACACCAATTATTTCCAGATCCTTCACAGAGTTTAATGTATTTTTTACAACTTTCTTAAATGCAGAGCTGCACTTTCAGCCCTCAGTTTCAATGAACTATTTTAGACAACGAACTAAGGAAGCAAGAGTAAGAATAAGGAATAGGCCTGTCAGATAAAAAATTTAATTCCAAGTACTGATTTCTGTTATTTGTTTTTAAATCACTGCATTTTATTTTAAACATATGGGGAAGATTAATTTGCTTGTATTTCTCCATGTTCTCGTCAGAGGACTTACTGCTAAGATTACTATCAGTTATTGTATGCTAAGGTAGTTTCCGTGCTACCCAGCCTAAGTGATCTTATGACTCTATTGCACTTGGAATATACCTACATGAAAGTGACTGCAGTGTAATTCGTGGTGAAAAGCCTGACACAGATAAGTTTAAAATATATCATACACTTTGTTAGATGTCTTTGAACAACTTGAAGATCCCTTTTTATATGCCTGATGTTCGTATTCGGGCTCTCTACATGAGGATGGTATCTCTTGTTAGAAGATATTCCAGTTTAAATTATGAAAGCTAATATTCAAGCAGAACATTAACCTTAGTTGACTAGTTCTGCAATTGGTGGGAGAGACAGAGAGTAGCCTTTCCTTCTTCCTCAGTACAAGCCTAGAAAGGTCTGGATACCTAATGAATTTCTAAGCATAGGATCATGGGTCAAGGCTGAGTATAAATCTCACATTGCATCATCTGTATTTGGATGGTTTAAGGTGTCTTTTTGAATGTCTGAATCTTTACATTTGTGACTTTAGCAATGGAAAAGTACAGTCCTTTTTTTGTCACATGACAAATAGGATAAATACAATAGAATTCTGTGAAACTTGTGGTGTAACACTCTTTCAGTACAACGATTATCTTTCCTGGTTTAATAAGCTTGTCACCTGCACAGCAGTTTATAAAATGTTTAAGCTAATGTTACAGAATAACAAATTTAAACAATGATACTGGAGATGCATAATGGTAAGTGTACTTCAGTATGAATAAATTATGGGAGTCTCAGGGAGCACCAAATTAAGCCATTTTTAGAAGAAAAGAGTCTAAACATTTCCAAGTAAGAATATTTTCATCTAGGTTCTCCAAGTTGAAGCGACCAGGTAAGGATGCTCTGTTATATACATAACATTAGAGGCCTTTACAGACTCATATTTCTCAATTCTTCCTTTGGATGAAAACTTTGAGCAGAAAGAAAAAAAGGTGCCAAGCAGGACTCAGGGTTCAGAGCTGTGCCTTGATTCAAGTATTTCTCTACCCCAAGGACATGAAACACACAACCCCACCCTTCTTCAGAGACAGAGCTATAGAGACAGACTGCAGGGCTTGGAGCATCTAGGTTAGGATTTTGGTCTACCTTACAACACACATTTTAAACTGATAAAGTGATTTTCCTTCACTCCACTTAACCCAGATTCTGGCCAAGGGAAATCTCATTGTCAGTTTCTTGCCAGGATGAACACCTTGGAAATATAAATAACTTGCTGTGGCTTAAACTTCTGAGCTTACTTAGCTTTTTTCCCTTTGTTCTCTTGCCCACTTGAGTACTGTGCATTATACCTTGAACTGCCATCTGTTTGATGTATGTTTCACATTATATCAAATTTATTGTCAAGCCTTTACTAAAAAGGGCAACACAGGGCTGCTCTGACCCAGGAGCAGAAGTAGTTCTGTGTCCTGACTCTTTCCCTTAATTCATTGTAGCTGTTGAAGCAAAATAATAAAGCAATGATTTTGTGCCCAGTGGGTAGCACAATTAAGGTGCTGAAGAAAAAGCTCTTTTGCCTTTTTTTTTTTTCCATTTTTCCTGACTGTTTGTTCTCTCATCTCTTGGGAAATATTAAGTCAAAGTGGTACCCTGACAGGGTATTTCTTTGCTCCTGAGTTATTTGAATAAACAGATCAAATAGATAATGCTGGCATGGAGAATGACTCTATCAATTGGCAGACAATGAAACAGCATTACAAGTCTATACTTGCCATATTATTTTTTCAAAGATCAGTGCCAGGCTTTACCTGAGACAGGACAGGAAATTTAGATAGACTCTTGGTTTTACCTACTATGGCCATTCATGATTGTAGTGAAGCTGTTTCAGTCTCTTCTCCCAAGTAACAAGTGATGAAACAAGAGGAAATGGCCTCAGGTTGTGCCAGGGGAGGCTTAGATTGGATATTAGGGAAGAATTTTCACCAAAGGGGTTGTTAAACATTAGAACAGACTACCCAGGGAACTAGGTTAGTCACCATCACCGGAAATATTTAAAAGATGTGTAGATGTGGCGCTTGGGGACATGGGTTAATGGTGGACTTGGTAGTGCTGGGGGTTTGGTTGGACTTGATAATCTTAAAGGAGTTTTTCAACCTAATTACTCTACAATTCTATGCCTGCAGTGTTACACTGTAACAAGCCATAGAAATAATTACTGAAAAGCATAGTATCTCAAGTGTTCTTTGTGCCAGGATATCACTGTTTCTTTATCACTTTTCATTTGTTTTGTTTTGTTTTATTTTTACTTACACCACTTGAAGACCTCCTTGAAAACTTATTTTATTTTATATTTTGCCTGGCATATTGATATTCTAGTCCAAGTGCCTGTTCCCCCCAAAATGAATTTCAAGTGTGTAAACAAACTCTGGAAACTCTTTCATGGCTAAACATCACTGAATTGAGAAGTAGTAAATGAAAAAGGCGTGAGGAAAATTGCTCAACTCCATGGGATGAAAAGGGTCCAGCACTAATCATTGTCCAGTTAGTTTACACACGTTTCTTGCTACGTTGTTATTACTTCTGTCCTTTTTTTAATGAAGCAAACATTAAAGTAATATTATTTCGGTTGAGGGTTGGTATCTATAGCTTATACCTTGTGATGTTAATTAAAAACATAATTTTTATGTACTTATCACAAAGGAAATATCATTTCATTAAAATCCAATTAGATTCAGACAATATCTGTAAAGACTACTGAATAACTGCTGTTTGAACATAGTCTGCTTTGTTCTATTTTCATCACCCGAATAAAAGCAACCACAACAAACAAACCAAAGGATTTCTTTTATTAATCTCTGAGGTTACAGATCCACTCGCATTTAGAACAGTGTTTTATGTGAAAAACATACCAAAGATTTTATGTTTCACAGACTGCAGCATGAATGACCTTATTTTAGAAAATTCTTATTTTCTTTCCCATATTTATATAATAAAGTTTATTTTGTAGAATTGGTGTCTTTATATAAACAATTTGTCTGTAATAAAGTAAATCAACATTTTCACTATCACCAGAAAGCCGCACAGATTAATGAATTACTGTCTGCAAGGTAGTGGGGACTCAGCATAACACAAGTGGAGTGAAATGCAGAAGAATTGTTCCTCCATTTTGTCTCACTATAATTATCCTCTTGCTCCATAGGCCATTACCTTGCTGTTGATTTACTCGCTGAATTTCCTTGAATATCCTACTCTACAAATTGAATGAGAAAGATGTTTTAATGCAGAATGTTTTTTCTGCATGAGTAAAATTTTGTGGGATATTTTGGCTTTCAAACACAGGAGAGTTAAAAATTAGTGGAGTCAGATTATCACACCTTTTTCCAATGGATGAAGAGAACAGAAGGATAGAGAGGAACACAGCACTGAAATTGGGATTTGACTAAATGGAGTTCTGTGTGTTGACTCTAGGCTAAAAAAATGTTGATCGCAGTTGTAGCTTCTGTATTGGATTTTCTTTCTCTGTCTCTTAGTTAGTTAGTTAGTTAGTTTGTTCACTCATTTAGAAATTTCTTTTCCTTCTGCTACCAAAAAACCCCCCAAACTAAAACATCCTAAGAGGAGGAAGGCATCTAGTGAAGAAGTCCAAAGTGTCTGTGTTAGAAGGCTGTCTCTTCTGATTCAGCAGTTAAAAATGATAGTCACAAAAACTAAGGTGCCCACAGAGGAACAGCAGTTGCAGCATTTTTTATCTGGAGTATCTGTAGCCACTGACACAGGAATGCTGATTCAAGATGTTTGCAAAGAAAGACGCTGATGTTGATAAGAGCTGGAACAAAATGGGGTTTTTTGTGCTAAATAACTGAAATTACAACCAAATAAAAATGTGAAGAAAACCTACAGAAAGATCAATGTTTGTATCTTAGTATTTTGCAGACAACAAATGCAATGTTTGTTGAGGTTTGCCTTATCTTACCAAAAAAAAAAAAATCAGTAATTCTATTTGAGAGTAGATTGTATTTTGATGATCTAGATCATTGGGGAACAAGGAGAAATCTGCTTTTTGTCTGTCGTAAGAGGACTATGTAACAAAATGAGATTTCCTAGTTTTGGAAGCACTGGTAGCCTGGTGGGAATGAGGTAGCAATATCAAGACAAGAAAAGACTAAAAGGGAAGTCTGTGTATACTGAGATTGAAGAGAGGTGCAAGACTGAATTAAATAGGTTTTTAGTTAAATAAAGTGTTTATGAAACCAAACAAGTTATGAGACCAAACTTCCTCATGGCTAATATAGAAAATATGTTAAACAAAAATTACATTTTAATGGAAAAGCAAATCAACATAAAATTCTGTCAGAAGATGTTTTAATTGTGCAAGCATTTCTTTTGGTCTTGACTGAGCAAGGGCACTTGATGGCAAAAAAAGAGCCCTCTTCTTTCCAGTACTGTGCCTTACAATTTCTGAAATTAGAATCCTCTTATACTATCTCTCCAAAGTGGCAGATACTTTGATTTTAGCCTCAGTTCCTAACTCCTAATAAAACTTTGAAACAACTCAGTTCTAGACCTCAGCTTGAAACCAATTGTTTAATTCAAACTCAGCAACTAAGTTTGTAATAGAAATAGGTTCATAGACAGTTTCAAGAACATTATGGGATATAACTCTGGCAGAGTCTGCTTGGCTTTTCTTTGACATTGTCTGCAGAGAAACCTTCAGTGAATGAGCATGACAAGGATTGTTGAAAAGAAGAGTAACAGAGAAATTTCTTCAAGGGTCAGCCTCATGCCTGATCCTGCCATCATGCAAAATGGCTATTTAGAGAAAAAAACCCCACACTGTACAGCATATTATTATTGTAACTCTTCATTCCTGGAAGTCAGCATGGAATTGGAAAGCTACTGCACCATTAGTATATAAATAAAATCTAATAGATGGGCTTCACCAATCATTTCTGGCAAGAAAAGCTACATGAAGCCTAGTGTAACCTCTGCTTTCATTTAGAGAATTGTAGCTTTTGTTTCCCTCATAAAACTACATATTTTGCCAAAAATCAAGTTGCAATGGATATTTAATAGGAGTCTGACCTGCTAGAAATGGTTATTATGTATTGTCAAGGCAGAAATAAACCCTGGCAATACCAACATAGAGCCTGATTCAGTTCTCCTGATAGTCCAACTCGTCTTTTTCATTTTTACATCAGTGGGTATTTTTGCTGCACAAAACCCCTCAGAATATAATCAAATATTATAATGGGGACCCCATTACAAAGCAGTAGCATTCACGCTGACTTCTCTGAGCAGTAGGCAATTTTTCCATTAGCAAATTAAACTTGGAGCTGTGTGAAACTTGCATTGTTCACTTATTTGTGTGAGAGAAGTGATAATTTCATTACTACTGTATTCAAAATTTGATTCAAAGTGGAATGACATTTTCCTTTCTTCAGAACTGTCATATTTTATAGGGTATGACTCAAAGCAGAAATGATTGTGTTTTTTCTGTCATCTTGTTAAATCTTAGGGTTTCCAGAGTATTTGAACATTTTGTAAAGAGAAGGTATTTTTCTCATAGGTCATACTGTGAATACAAAAACGTAATGAGAGAAAATAATATATTTTAGAAAGATTCCTTTTAAAAGTATACGTGATTGTGTTAATTCAGTGGAGCTACAAACTTAAATTTTTAAGGAGGACAAATTTTCTGTTGCTGTGTTTTTCTTCCACCAGCCCAAAACAATTTGTCCATTAAGTTTACTTTCTCTGTTTGTGAAAGGAAGAGGACATGGCTTGGAGGTCACAGCCATAAGAACCCAAAATCATAAGAATGGTACACTTCAGGAGTCAGCTACACAGAGATGAATCAGCAGATCTAGCTAGGTTATCTTTACATCCTCTCTTCAGCATTGACATCTGATCTGCATTTTACTGTTGAGTTGAAATATAACCTGACCAGAATATTTAAGAGAAATTGAAAAACCTTGAACAAATTCAGTTCAGGTCCTCTTGAGAAAGGAAACCTTAATAAGCTATTCTAGTGAGTGCATTTCTGCATTTTAAACTTTTGATGACGTGGTCACTTACTTGCCTGGTTTTACCTCACACTGCCTAATGACATCTTTGATACTGAAGCGGAACATGCTGTAGGAAAATCTCTGAGCAGATGTAGAAATTACTGGAAATACTTCTAGAACCCTATTCCTGTGAGGTTTTATCAATTATAAATGACCACTGATATAAAAACCTCCATAATTTTGATAATTACCTTGATCTTTTGAGGTATACTCCTCTTTAGAGGGAAGCTAAGAAATCATGCTCCATGAAGTAAAAATATGAAAAAAAGTTAAAATAAAATCTTACCAACCACAACAACACAAATAATTTTAAAAAATTCTATTTGTTTCTTGCATTACAGAGTAATTACATAATCATGTTTTGGGGTGTATTTTTTTGTAGTGGTGGTGATGATGGTGATGGAGATGATGGTTGGTTGTTGGTTCTGAGTGTTGGATTTTTTAAGGTGTCTTGTAAAGCAAACATTCCTCAGTTAAAATTATCATGGCAGAGATATCACCACAGTTATGTCAGAACATACAGGTTAATCTAATAATCTAATCCCCTCCCCTTCTCTCCCCCCTTTTCTTCCTTCTTTTCTCTTTTCTCTTTTCTCTTTTCTCTTTTCTTTTCTCTTTTCTTTTCTTTTCTTTTCTTTTCTTTTCTTTTCTTTTCTTTTCTTTTCTTTTCCTTCATTTCTCTGAAAGAAAAAAAAAAGGCAGCCTAGAAAGAAAGAGGCAATTTGAAAAGTTGACAGATGGTAAAACAGTGTGTCAGCAAATTTGAAGAATTGCTGATGTAGAGAATGTTGTAAATGCTCTAAACTTGTGGCATTGCATCATAGACAACCAAACAGTTTAACAATATTGATGGCCAAGAAAACTGAGAACATAGAGTTAGCTATATCTGAAGAACAATTATGTTCCAGAAAGTTGTGGAAAGATTTTGGAAAGACGTTCTCCTTTAAGGTATGTTTGACAGGATATGTTCCCTGTAAGTGTATTAAAGACCTTACAAATGCAAGAAATTGTAATTTCTCAAGGTTAGAAGTGAATGGAAATGTCTATTTAGATTCTTTCTCCTTGTCTTCCATGGCCATCAGTTGAAAGACAAACCACATTTCACAGTGAGTAGTGAGTGTCAGGAGATTTACAATTTTCTCAAAAGTTTCCTGGGACTCCAAACCTAGCTCCACTCTGTGCCTTGATCTGTCTTTCTCTTTTCCCAGTGACCCAGGAACAGAAAGGTCCTACAGACCTCTAAGGTCCTCCTGCACTCTTGCCCATACCTATTCTCAGAAGCCAGGAGCTATGTAAGTAATATTATTAAGACTGTTTATTTTTAGGTCAAACTCTTTCCTTCACATGATTCTGGTGGCACTTCCCTACCATGAATATGTATTGCAGCATTTCCAGCTTCAGCTGTTCCAGAACCAGGAGAACCCTTACATCCTGTAAATCACCCTACAAATTGCAAGATTTTTCTGTTAATAAGGATTTTTTGTTGTTGTTTTTGTTGTTTTGTTGGTTTCTTTTTTAGAATTTGTATAAACGGCCTTACAGATTGCAAGATATTTCTATTAAGTAGGATTCTGTTTTCATTTCCCATCTGGGTTTCTTTGAGCCTTATATATTCTGTGGGGTTTTGTTTTGTTGTTTTGTGGGGCTTTTTTTTGTTCTTTTGTCACACTTCTCAAGTCTTAAAGCTTTGATTTTATGTATTTATTTATTTTTAATGAAAGCAGAGATTCTAATGTTACCAAATGAGTACTGGAGCTAGGGTTTTAAATATCCTGAGACTCCTGATAAAATCACTGTAGTTGGCAACACTGCTTGAATTTGGCACAAGATCCTAAAGCTTTAAAGGAAAAAGTGTGACTCATCAAACTTGCCTGGAGAGTTAAGGGAGCTGGGGGCAAGGGCTAATGGGGGTATCCTTCCATTTCAGTACTTCAGAGAAAAATCTACAAGATACAGTCCAGTAATTGTGCCAAGGAAAAAAACCTGCTTGCTACATAGAGAATAACGGTTTCTAATTGTGTAACAAAATGAGGGGGAATGTAGAATGGCAGACGTTTTTAAAAGAATGCAGGTATAAACATTTCCAATTATACAGAAATATTTTGGCAAAGAGTTAGTAGTTCACAGCGTGGAAAAGTCCCTCACCTTTATGTGATATAAAACATAAAATTCTAAACACTCTTAACACATTTGAAGTGTTCTTCCCTAATGATCTTTCCTTTCCAGATGAAGTGAAATACAGAATTTGATCTCATATTTTCTCAGGGGAATTGTACATGTATTTGTCATAGTTTTGATCTGCCACCAGAAGCTATCCTTAATTTACTGACTTATACATGACAAAGCATTAGATTAAATACATTTACATGTGCTAAGTCATAAAAATCAAGTCAGTTACTTGCTGCTTTACCTTTCTGTAGGTGCTATGGTCTTTTGTTAATAAGGCTACCCTCCTAAGCTAAACAAGCCAAACTATACAAGATAAAAATGGACAGAGACCTTTAATTAAAGTGCTTTTCTTCATTCTCAGTTCCTGAATTCTTGAGATGAAATTTTTTGCTAGAAAATATATTTTTATCAAAATTTCCACTGAGAAATCTTTTCCCATGCCCACAATATACACTTCAGTGGAAAAAAAAAAAAACAACCCATCATATTCAGGTTTTTGTAAGAGCTTTCTGGCTAAGCCATGGAAAAGGAAACCATCTCATGTTCTTCTACTCTATCTAAGATAGATCAAGTTATCTCATTTCTGATTTTCCTTCATCATTAGACATAGATGGAGACTCTTTAATGTAAAGCTATAGTGATTTGAATGCTGGCTGGTTGTTAATTTGCTATTTTTGTTGGGTTTGATTTTGGGTTGATTTTTGGTGGGTTTGTGGTTTTTTTAGCTGATTGGTTGGTGTTTTTTGGTGTTTTGGTGGTTTTTTGTTTGTTTGTTTGTTTGGATTTTTTGTTGTTTCATTTTTTTCCTACTGGACTTTGTATTTCTTTTGCAAAGTACTTCAAAAGATTTAATTTTGATGCCATATTGAGTTGTAAAATCAACATTCCAAGAGGAACCATAACCTATGGTTTACTGACTTTTGTAGTTTTCAGAGTTCTTTCTATTCAAAATGTCTCCCCTTTTTCAAAGCACTTGAAGCACACAGGAACTTGTAGCTCTATCCCTTTTTTTTTGTTGTTGCGGTTTTTTTGGTTTGTTTTTTTTTGTTGTTGTTGTTTTTAAGCATGTGTTTTAAAATAAGTATGTTTTGGGGTTTGTAGGAGCTTGTGTAGTTTAGTTTGCTAATAAGCACCAAAATATACTATAGAAGTGTTACTGTGAATCTGAAAGGGAAGATGTCGACCCTGTTCCTAGCTCAGAGGACTCACCAAAGGGTTCTAAGGATCCCTCTTTCCAGGACAGCTACCTGACACAGGCCAATAGTCTGGGGGTCGTAATTTACTGCCTGTCAAGCTGTAGACAGTCTCTTTGCTGGGTTTTTACCATCCCATCCTCCTGTAGGAGCATAGCACAGATCCTGTGTGGGCAACAGGCAGTTTTTATACACAATATAGAGGAAGAGAGGCTCTTTTTCTGGAAGGATGAGTACTGAGGGCTCTTGGTAGAGAAGCACTTGCCCCAAACATCCTGTTTCTTTGTGTGCCATGTGCTTACTCCATGCTGTGGGCTATTGACCTGAAAAATGTCAAGCTAAAAAACTGCATTTTTTAGTTGACATTGCACTGAGCAACATTTGAACCCGGAGGAAACAAACTGGTTTTGTGTAGTTAATTAAAAAATGCTCAATCAATTTATTATGAAAGAAGTTTATAGGGCATTTTCTTACAGTCTGAGAAGTTGTACATACCCAAATTTCAGTCCAGTGTGAATTTTATGACTTCAGTTTTCAAGCCTAGAAAAGTCTCATCCAGTGGAAGTGCTGATAGTCCTCTTATCACAGACACTGTAGAAGGTGCCACTGTAATAATCCCTGCTTCTATAGTCATAGTCAACTTTTTTATACCCTATAGAAGTGGTAAATAATATTGGGACAAAATGAGTTAGGATACTTAGGATTCACTGTAGCAAAGAGAATCAGAACAACAAAAGCACTCTCACTGATGAAATTGGAAATGTTTTTTTTTAATTAACACTTCTAATTAGAATTTAACATCTCACTAGCTTCGTATGGGATTTTTCGCTTCCTTAACCTCACGGAAACCTATCTATTGGCTCTAAATAGACAGTCACTTACCATGCACCACTTGAGGATTTCAATTAATCCCAAATCCTCTAACTTTGGTGTGTGAACTTGCATTTTTCTCTGCATGCCATTCCCTCCTGTTTCAATTTTCTTACTAAGAACCTTCTCAACAGTATTTTTCTTCTTCAATTCTTTGCCTCTCTGTTTACCTTTCTATCTAAAAACTGTAGTATTTTGATTTGAAAATGATGGGACAATGCCATATATATTTAGGCTCTGGTCAGGACTGCTAAACATAGCTCTAGAAAGACAAGCAGCTAGAGAAACTGTTCAGAAGCCAGAAGAAACTAGCCTCCATCAACTTTGAAGTGGAAAAGAATTAAGCGTCTTGAAGTTTTTTGGCTAAATTAATAAAAATATACATTTTAAACAAGACAAATATATATTTTGAATTGCATCTCTCCCTACATGATAAATTTGAGTATTTTTCTGCAGCCATCTTTGGCTCTGATGAAACTTACCCCTCAACCACTAGCTGGGTTTTAGATTTATCATGTATGATCTTAGTTTAGTTGAACTCTCACTGTGAAAGGATCTACTTTCTCTCATCTGAAGTAGAATTTCTATTGCAAAAGGAAACAAAAACCAGTAGAAAAAAATGGAAATGTAAAATAATTTAGGTTAGAATGGAATTAATTGATTCCCTGTTGTCCAACCATGGCCATTTTAAAGAAATAACAAATTTCTCATTCTGGGGATGTGATAAATTATAAAATTCCCTGTAGCAGTAGGGAAAAAATAAAAGACCAAAACTCACGGTTTCCTTGTATTTCTAATTTACCTTCCTCAAGTGTTGAGTACTCAAGTGCCTCATAGACAGATCACTAGTCAGTCCTCTTTCTGTATTAGCTGGTTTTGAAGTGAGTTAACTTTGACAGAAAACAAGGAAAAATGCTTGTGTACCAAGGGTTCTCTATGACTCTTTATTCACAAGTGTCTTGGAGTTTGTCTTAGAATTTGCTCATTTGTTAAAAATGCAACCACAATGGCACTAACTAGCACCACTGTAGACTAACACCTAAGATCCTGTATGAAGAAACACATTTTAGAAAATATACTCTGTGTTATGGGTTTTCTGGTTTGTTTTCAGTTGAAAAACTCAATCACTCATCCAATTAAAACAAAAGTCCTCTATTTATAAGCATATGAACTGCCAGCTTCAAAATTCTCCATAGAAATAGTTAGAGGACATCATAGAAATCTTTTTGCTAGGTATCTTAAAATGTATCCTGAAAATTCAAGAGAGAAAATTAATTACAGGTAGTTATCTAAAAAACACTGATGTAATTAGATCATGAGAACGTGATTACCAGTGAAATTTCATCCTATGATAAATAGTAACTTCAGTCTGCTTGCATTTATTATAATCAGAAAAAACTTGCAGAAATACACCTCAAATGTTTTATTCTTTTATAATGAAGAAAATCAAAAGGTGAGGTTTTATCCTCCTCATGTTAAATTGCTTACAAAAGTCACACTAGCCTGGAGATAGTGGACATCCCAGTCTACATCCATACAAAAAGATCTTCATCTGGAGTAATTTATCTGATGAAATATATCTTGAAATCATCTTCGTCTTTCCACTGAAAGTGGAAAGTCACTTCCCTGAGTCTAGATCACCATTGGTCACTACACATAGATATATACAGGCTCTCCACAAAATGTTGTATTAGCCTTCCATTTTCTTGTGTCTCTAACATTTTTTTCATGTACAGAATGCTCCTAAAGTAGAGCAACATCCACATTCTCATCACAAGAAAAGAAAGCCATAGCATCATGCAACTTTACTTGTAAATTCCAATGCATTACTTTGCCTTACACTGGAGGTTGAGATTGAAAAGTGAATTGTTTTTCTATGTAGGCACATTTTGGCAGGCTGATCACAAGAAATGTTGCACTAAATTGTCCTCCACGTGTAAAAGGACCACACAGAAGGAAAGGTGCTAACACAGTGATCTGACAGATGTTACACAGCCCTTTCCCTCTGAGAGAGACGGATGACAGCTAGAGTATCATTTATTTGAATCTCCATGCAGTGCTAGCTAGGCAACAAGGACAGACAACTGAGACACAAAGTGAATGCTAGAAGATGCTCATCAACAGTGCCATAGTGACTTTTCATTTGTCTATGCTCAGCAAAGGTATCCATTGCACTGCATTGTGTGGGCACTCCACGTGTGCACAGAATCATACCAAAGCCAAAACCAAAGAATTCAGTGGTCCACATAACACAATGTGGTGAAGAGAGAGAGAACACCATGTCTTGACTAGAGCAACATGACTGATCTCAGCTGTTGAACCTTCTCAAAGCATGTGAAGAATGGCTCATTCTATCTTTAACTTACAGGATGTTTCCCACAGGTCAGTAGAAAGCAGCTATGAAACCATCCATTTTTAAAAGTGGTCATAGAAAGGCACAAGTTAAACCTAGACTGGCCTTTGCTGAATATTGAGAAATTTGCATAACCCTGAACACACTATGACGTATTGATAAAGGACTATAATTGCTTCTTCTTTTCCATCCTGAGGAACCAACAGGATCATCATGAGGATGATATAGACCATAATAAAGTCTGGTTATGGAGTGAGACAAGTTTATCAGGGTTGTATGGGGCTTTTAACCAACCTTCCATCACTATAAACTTGGGATCTTCAAGGTTGGACAGATCTGTAAATATACAGAAAAGGTGAGACATGAGGAAGTTGTACAGTTCTAGTACTATGCAGAAGACATTTCTCTATCTAGAGTATGTGAATATTGGTCATGGGTACTGGTGCTGCCTGTTCAAAACTGATGGTTGGGATGATCACTTCTGAATTTTCGAAAAGCGGTGTTCAAATTACATCAGCAAGCACACTCTGATGCAGTTTGATCTGATGTAATATGACTGTCTCTATTTCAGCTTTTTCTGTACCACTTACAGTTCCTGAAGTCAGAGAAGAACTCTTCAGTGAGCTTGGTTTCAGCAGCATGCCTGTTCACCTTGTTGTCTTTTAACAAAATTATTTTGGTGTGAGATAATCCAAAAAGGTTGGTGCACCATATTTAACACTCTTTTTCTGTTCACCTCAGATTCTCACAACTGAAATTTAGTATTAAAACTCTCTTTCTTACAAGTCATAAGCATCTTAACACTAAGCTCTTTACAGAGAAATGGAGAGAGGCTGGAATTGCTAGCTTTGTTTCCCCCCCAAAAAGTGTATCTTTTAATCAGGTAATGAAACTCCTGCTTAATACATGTTAATTGTATTTTCACAATTCTAGGTATTTTCCAGCTATCCTTCACAGGGATGGATGTACCCCTTAGGAATTATTAGTCAGAGATTAATAGAAAGAGTCTGCTGAAAGAAAGCCTTCAGCAAAGGCATACTGGAGTCAGTCTTGGCATGAACATATCAGCTCAGGAAAACCAGCCTGCAAGATCAGAAAGCATCTCCTTCTTCTCTCACCTTTTTCCATCTCTAGTCAAAAATCATTAACCCATTTCCTACAATGCTAAAATAGCAAAGGGTAAAGAAAACAGGTCCAGTAGTTCTTTCATATTGATCAACCTCTACCCATCACGTTCTCTTGTTCCTTCTCCTCCTTATTAGTTCTGGTCACTCTCCCTGTTTGCTTTCTTCTTCTCTCATGGATACAGAGACCCTCTTGTCATCCCATTCTTTCATTTTATTTTGCTTACTTACAAGGAAGAATAATTTGCAGCTTCTTGTTGAGGACCTTTTTTAACTTATACTCAACCTCTTCTAGATGTTACAAGTGTCCCTGAGAAAGCCATCAGCACAGTAACAAATTCATCTGGCTTATAAAATCATCTTCATGGTAGCCTGTGTTGTCTACAGCTCTTTTGGCAGAACATATTTGCACTCCATGGGAAGGTTGGGCCTGACTCTGTGCATCTGAAGGGCAATATTTGCACATTCAGAAAAATTGCTATATGAGGAATGAGAGGTGAGGGATGGGCACTGCAAGCCTGACTTGTCTCATGTGCAGAGAGCAGCCATACCACCACCTTCCCTGATTCATAGGAGGATGCCTGTGCTGTTTGCTAGGGCAGCATTTCAGGCCAAATTCAGCCCTGCTGTGAATGGGCACAACTCCACTGGCTTTTTACAAAGGCTGCCTTCCTGAGAGCAGAACAGGGAAAGCTCTTTGAACAGTGCCAATAATTGCTTTTTTTTTTTTTTTTTTTTTTTTTTTCATTTTTAAAAGACAGTGGAAGATCAGAGGCAGCAGCTACAATCCACAGTCTACAAATAGCATTAGTAAGAACACAAATGAAAGGCTTTGTGCCACAGTTATATAGCACATCTCACACAAATAGCTAGGCAGTGAGTGGTTGTTGATTAGCTATGAAAGAGTGTAAAGAGCACAGGCAAAAGCTCTCTCACATAAGTCTCCTGTGCTGGGGAAGTAGATGCCATTCCTGATGAGGGGCCACTGGAGGGATGGGATGCAACTGTAAACAGTGTTTCGACAGAAACAGCAGAGATTTTAAGGAAAAATCTTTCCACTGCTAATTTTAGAAGGGCTTTGGACTGTGTTTTATTGAGGACTTGCTTGAGAAAGGCATGCTGTAATTTTTTGAGAAGAAAGCTAGGGAAACTACAAGTGGGAAGTAGGTGGAAATTCTCATCACGTGTCACCCATATCCAGCTACTTTAACCCAACATATAAATTGTGTAATGCATGTAAGGCAAATCCAACCACACTGCTAGTGTAGACTACCAATCTATTGAGGACATCTGCCCTGAACTTTTCAAAAATTATTTAATATTTGACCTTAAAATATCCAATCATTCTCCTTTTGCAAAAAAAACCGCCAGTAAACCTAAAATGTTTCCCCTTAAACAACATTGCAAATGTGATTGTTTTCAGAAATAAACAAACATTTCACAAAGTTCTTTCAGGTGTAGCTCTGGATCCTAAAAAAATTGGCATTATCTTGAAAAATTAAACATGGTTTTATACTTTTTCATTGTCAGCCAGTGTATTATTTTGTGTAGACCTTACTCATTAAAACCAACCTTACAATGAACTTTATATGGGAATGTGCTTTTATCAAATATTATAACCTCTAAAGGCGTAATTAAGTTAGTAAATATGTACAACTTTTTGTTTTTATCTGTTCATCCTTTTTTTTTTAATCTTTTCATGTTCTTCATGCAGCTATTCCTCCATCTGTCCCAGACAAGGGGACCTAGAATCTGGAATCTTTCATGGTCTTTGATATTTTAGTGTGCTGGAGTTCAGACCTCTGGGGGAAAATTTGCTACAGCCCTTGTTAGCAGGTGATTTACTGGCCTGCAGTTTCCTCAAAGACTTTGCTAAAACATACAAGGTAAAGCATTGTTTATCACAAACAGTGATACATAATAGCAAGAGCTGCCCAAGTTGTAATTATGTCACAAAAAAATCTCTCAAATTTATCAGACCATTAGTGAGGGGACACATTTGTCTGCTGTGTGTATTCATCTGCCACTGAAGTCATATTTATAGGATTGCTTTTTAAAGGGAACATAAAGAATGTCCGGGAAACCTGCACTCAGATGAAAAACTGCATGATTGCTTTCATTGTTGCCAGCTTCCGAACAGTGGACACCACAGATTTTCATTCAAGAGGAGCCAAGAACTCTTTACAAGTTCGCTCACAGCTAAGTCAGGGTTTAAAGGAAGATTTGAGGGTGGGATAAGTCATGGCAAAGTCTTCCTTTTGAGAATGAATGACCCAGTGTCTTAGGTAGTATAGCTCTGCAATCACACTTTTTATGTGTGGAGCACTTAGGAAAATTTCTTTTCTCCAGTCTCTCCCAAATGATTATTTCTTTGTGGACTTGAAAAGCAATAAATGCATGTTTATGTTGCATATAAGGTGTAAGAAGCCTCAACCCCAGGTCTATTCCAAGTTAATGAGGAAAAAATAAACAATTAGCTGGAATACATTAAGCAGTACCTGATACGCAAGAAACAAAAGACCCGCCACATGCTGCTTCTGCGGGAAAAAAAGATTAGCACCATCTTAAAAAGCTTTAAATTCTTCCAATTTAGTTATGCTGAGCCACGTAGAACACAGAGCCGTCAGAACGAAAGTTCTTCTGTCCTGGAACATTTTTTATAATAATTATATATAATGTAATACACTGGAGATATAATGATTCATTTTGATGCTAGATCATGTGGAGCCCCTCTCTTCCTTGCTCTTTTTGTCTAGTGCTGCTTCCTGACTTGTTCATCACGTGCTCACAATCCTTTTCTTGCAGATTTCAACATTCAACAGTAACAGGGCACATTGACTCTGCTCTGTGCCTCCTGTTTGCCTTGAAACACCTCATGCTAGCTTGCCCCTGCCATAGCTCACCTCTACAGCTGCAAAGGTACCTGTGTTCATGTAACACTTGCATTTTTTATCTCCTTACCACTGCAGGTAGTTGTATTACAAATACACAAATACCAATAAAGCTGGGATTTTTTTTTTTTTTTTTTTTTGTCAGGGCAGAAGATTGGTTGGTTTGTGCTTCTTTTGTTATATATTATACCATGCTGAGCTATATGGTCCTGTGGGGAAATTAAATTATGTATATAGTATTGGTATGTGTGCTAAACTTCTTCAAAATGCTTTGGATGTGCTCTCCTTCATTCTCTCTCCCTCTGGATGTTATTATTTTGTTTTTAACAAGGGCCTGTGCATGTTGCCTTTACATCTCAAATCCTCTCCAGCTGAAGGTGCTGGAATGTCAGGCACTCACTTCCAGCAGGACTTTCTCTTTCTCACTATTTTTAGGCTACAGAAAAATATAACAACAACTTTTTATAACAGTGAGCTTGTAGATAATCAGAAGATATATTACAGAATATTTTTGCTCTTGAGAAGGAAATAAATAAACAGTGACAAAAGTGACCTTCACGTCCTATGAGGAACTGAGCATACTATAAGTAAGAAAAATATGTATTAAGGAATTTGACTGGATTGGAATATGCTACACTTAACAGCTTGAGTGAACACAGGCATCAATCTCTTTGGTGCTGTTTGAAAGGGTTGTAAGTGATAATAGCAATATTTTATTTTCTTCTTTAATATAAATGATGTAGGCAGGACTTTTGTGAACATTATTAAGAAAAGTTCTGTATCAAACCCTTAATAGGTCAGAGTTGGAAGCAACAGATCTAAATTCCTGTGAGACAAGTGAGTGCAAGAAACATGAAAGCATTAAAAAAAATAATATATTTCTTGAACACTTCGAAATTTAGATAAGTAAACAAAAGTTTCATAGTACATGCCATGGGGTTTCATTGTTATAGAACATTTGCTGATTGCGTGGGTGAGACCAATTTACTTTAACTGGCAGATAAATCTGATGCTGAATTTTGACCTTCTAACTCTCTACAGCCAGTGAGGTATTAATTGCATTATTTTCTGTTTCCTTAAGCAGTAACTGTTGTGCAATTTTTTTCCCCTCCTCTTTGTGAAGACTTTTTTCCTCCTCCTTGTGAAACTTCAAGAAATAACAGAAGTTCTAATGTCTCATATTTGGAACCTGTCCAGAGTGTTCAGAGTAGGGTTTATGACTAACTCATGTTATTCTAACTAAATTTAACAGAGCAATTTTGTCAAGGTTATCATGCTTGTGCAAGAATGAAAATTCTGGATGCATCAAATCCATCTCAGCTTGAGACAGAATAGGGAAAACCTTCAGAAAGTTTTATAGAATCACAGGATCACAGAATATTCTGAGTTGGAAGGGACCCACGAAGATCATTGAGTCTAAATCTTAGCCCTGAATAAGACATCCCCAAGAGTCACATCGTGTTTCTGGGAGCACTGTTCAAATATTTCTTGAAATCTGTCAGGCTTGGTGCTGTGGCCACTTCCCTTGGGAGCCAGTTCCAGTGCCCAGCCACCCTGTGGTGAAGAACCTTTTTCTGACATCCTATATATACCTTCACTGACATGGCTTCAGGCCATTGCCTCGGGTCCTGTCACTGTCACCGCAGAGAAGAGATCAATGCCTACCCCTCCACTTCACCTCACAAGGAAGTTGTAACTGCAATGAGGTCTCCCCTCAGTCTTCTCTTCTCAAAGCTGAACAGACCAAGTGACCTCAACCACTCCTCATATGGCTTTAGATAGAATAAAGTCTCTGACAGGCTTTCCTATTTTTCTTATTTAGAGAGCTGAAGAAGAATGTTCTCCAGGCTTTCAAAAAACTTATTAATGGTTTTAAAGTAAGTGATAGTGTAATAAACTGCAGCAAAATTTTCTGGAAATTAAATTCTCATTTAAAGTGAACAAATATGAAGCAGCTCAAAACTGCTACTTTTGAAAACAAAGTTCAATGACCTCACACTTATGAGAATTAGAGGAACTTCCGGGCTCTGACATCCAGAAAATCCCAGACATCACACTCTCCAACTGTAAGCCGCAGTTACATTAACAATTTGGCTGTAGTTGCACAGTGAATGCCCACAGGAATTCCATAAATACACTGTCCATCTTCAGTTGGACACAGTGATTCACTCAGTTCTTGGCCAGATTGTTGGAAGCAGAGGCCCCTGTCATCAGTTCTGGACAGTTTATATGGAATTACAGCTCCTCCTTGGACCATTTCTCCCATTTGAAAAATTGCCATCGTGAGTTCTCCAGCCTGCCAAGTTGGCAGACACCATCCTCGAGGCTGGAGAAGAGCCAGAAATCTCTGTGCAATTGTGAACCTCCAGTCTCAGTCAGTCATAGCTTCTATCAACACTCTTGCTTATGTTCATGGAGGAACTTCCTGATCCTAATTTGGGCTCAGCCAAAATCCGTCTTCATTTTAGGAAAATGCTGAGCGGGATCCTATTAAAATATTTGGATAGACTTATACAGTAGACCTAGTCTCTTGATAGATTTCCTGGAGAGTAAAAGAGACTTGCTAATAAAATGTGCTGCGGATTTCTTTCTGGTATCTTTTCAGCATGAAGGGGCATAGTCTAAATAGCAATAAAGGACTGAGAAATTGCCTGCCACTGTGACTCTCATCTGTTTATTTTTAATAAAGTCAATCACTAATTTTGCTAATTTCAGCAACTAAAAACTTTCCTGGAACTTCTGCATGCCAGCTTTTTCTAATTGTTTGGATACTACAGGGGCATGAAGAGCTATTGGAATGCTAAGTGATATACAGCCACATGCAAAAGCTCATAATAACATTTTCCCTTATCCTGAAATGCATAGGTAATTGAAAAGGTAAGGCTTGTAGAAGATTAAGAAAATGGGTGGAATGCTGGAGATTACTAATAAAAATAGTGGGTCTAGTCGAGAAACTATGAAGATGGAATGGCAGGTTTTCCTCCTTCTGATTTATAAAATGCAGGGAAAGGACTTTTTTCCTTATTTTCTCCTTTAATTCTGCCCATCTGCTTTCTCAGAGGAAGTGAGGTGTGGGCCAGTGGATGCTCTGGGAGCAAACTGGTGCACACTTACTCAAAATAATTGAGTCTTCACTCAATTCAGTAGTCAGAGTTCTATACATTTCCATGAAATCAGGGCTGCATTACAGAGTTAGGAACAGCAGCAACTGAAAATCAGTCAGCAGCCAGAATGCTGCAGCCTGCAAGTTATATTTAACAAAACCTGACAAAGAAAAAGATGTAGATAACTAGTGTTAGGTTATGTGATTAGAGGCTCGTTTGAACAGAGTGTCCTATGAGATACAGGGGCCCCAGGAGCCCCAAGCACCCTGGCCAAAAGAAGAAACATAATTCCCTGCCCTGATCCATCACAGAAACACAGGCAGGGTGAGACCCACCATGGTGAGCTAATGGACACTGTCTCCCCAGGTGTTAACCCACACAGCTGCTCCCTCACTCCCCCACCAATAGGATCAAGGAGAAGATCAGAAGGGTAAAAGCTGAAAAA
The DNA here is from genome assembly GCA_013400435.1 of Pycnonotus jocosus. Classification (NCBI taxonomy): domain Eukaryota; kingdom Metazoa; phylum Chordata; class Aves; order Passeriformes; family Pycnonotidae; genus Pycnonotus; species Pycnonotus jocosus. Next base: position 55,517 of record VWYP01007406.1, on the reverse strand, counting down.
CTTGTGGGTTGAGATACAGACAGTTTAATTGGGAAAGCAAAAACTGTGCACAGAAGCAAAACAAAGGAAGAAATTCTCTGCTTCCCATTGCAGGCAAGTATTCAGCCATGCCCAGGAGAGCAGGGCCCCACTACATGTAAAGGTTCCTTGGGAATGCAAATGACATCACTCCAAATGTCCTCTCCTTCTTTCCCCCACTTTATATACTGAGCATGATATCATATGGAATACCCCTTTGATCAGTTTGGATCAGCTGTCCTGGATCTGGCTCCTCCCAAACTCCCATGAACCCCCAACATCCTCGCCAGCATGGCAGTACAAAAAGCAGAAAAGCCCTTGGCCCTGTGTAAGCATTGTTTGCAATAACAAATTGCAATTTGCAATATTGTCAACCATGTGTTCAGCACAAACTCCAAACACAGCCCTGTACCAGCCACTGTGAAGAAAATTAATTCTACCTGAGGCAAAACCAGCACAACACAGCACCTCATGGAGTGGGAGGGGACAGTCACTGAGCACAGGGCTCCTTGTGGGGTGCCAGGGCAGAGCATCTGGGGATAGTACCTGGCTTGTGATAGGAAATTTAGGAACCAAAGGTAGGGAAAGAATAAAGGAATGGGAAACATGGGGCAATAGAGTAAAAAAGGGTTAAAAGAGGCAGGGCTCCTGTAACCTTGGGCTGGTTCAGTAAGTATGTCTGGTAATGCCCTCTGCCTGAAGAGCACAGGTTCTCCTGTTTTCTCACTAAAGTCCACTTCTGACTGTTTTCCTGGGTGTAGGAACTCTGTCCTCTCTATGTGTGAGGTTGTATGGGTGTCTGAGCATCAGTAATGAGTATAAAACCACAAGTCAGAGGGAGTTGTGTGCCAGCAGCTGGAGAAAACAAGGAAGGGTGTGTTGGGGGCTGTGTGTATGTGTGAGCAGAGTGGATGTGTCAGTGAGAAATCACTAGCAAACACCAAGCTGGCCTAGATGCTGAGCAGTACAAAATGATTAGGAGCCAAGAACTGAAGTGCCCATGAGTCTGAGACAGTGACTGAGGAAATCTGAATGGCTGCATGATCCAGAAGGTCCAGAGCTGAAGGGACTTTGGAATCTGGCATTGGCTACAGGTAGGGCTAGGTACCAGAGACACTGTTTTGCATGCCTGCTCAAGAAGTAACTAAAGGAGACCAAAATATCAACGGGCCAGCTGCCTGCAATCTGAATGAATGTAAGTCTGCTGCCATGGGGTCCCTGAGAGCATGTGTCTGTGTGCTCACATAATTCTGAGTTCCAGCAGCTGCTCTTGGGTCTGTCTCTGTGGGTTCACATGCTTGAGTACCACCAGGTAGGAAAACCAAGGGTCCAAGGCCAGCTAGTGGATAAGGTATGAGTCTAAGGCTAACTATTGGAGTGATCCACACCATATAAATGTTTACACTTTCCACTAAGAGCCTATTGTTCTGATCAGCTAGAGAGAGCACCAGGATAACACTATCAGTGCTGTTTGCCTATGTGTGAGCACTGTGCTACTCTCTGTGCCTGGATATGTGTACATGTGCACTGATTTATGGTGTGAGGCTGCCTATTGGGAATACACGCTCAGCCTCTCTGCTGGATGGACCTGGATGCATGAAGCTGTGGCAGCCTAACCTGGTCTGCACTTTCAGTGAGTCCTTACTAATGTTTTTATGTTTAAGCAGACATTACTGTTTATCTTTGGATATGTGATAAGAGAAAAACAATGAATAGCAACAAAATTATTTCAGACAAACATTTTTAAAAGCCTCTTAAAAATTATTCCATATTCCTACAAAACGTGCAATATGCTACAATTCTCAAACATAGTCAGGAGTACACTATCTACCTCTGGAAGAATGAGGGGAAGTCCTATGCTTGCTGCTGAAAGTGGCCTGTGGAGCAGAACCCAGCTACAGCTTATTTGTCCCCTGATTTATTAATGCATATCCTGTCCTTACATCATTCATCCACATGACTTTTGGCATTCCAACATACCCATGGTGCTGCCAAACACGGAGGATGTTTTTCCAGGGCTAATGTCTGAAGTTATAGCACAGGGTGTGCTGGCTAAAGACTGCCAAACTGGCACACTGATCACTGATTAAAACTGTTACAAATACAAATGAATATCACTGTTATCTTGGCTGGTCCCTCTTCACCCTCAAAAAGAAGGTAAAAAACAACATAAAACTCTCATTTTCTTTCCAAAGCCTTCTGCTGGAGGTAAAAAACAGGAGCTGGTTCTTATTACTGTTTTCTGTGTCATTCACTCATTGTTTAAATTCTGCCCATAATGAATTGTTCATGCCATAACAAAATGTTCAGAGAATTATATTTTTAACACAGTTATTACAAAACTCTCCTCACAACTCCTGCTGGATTGAAAGAACCTCACTCTACAGAAAGGCTGGAATTCTCTTCACAGATTAAACACCTAAATCTGGTGTCTATCTGTGGATGATATGAGCTAGAGTATCTGCTATGTTATAGGCAATGGAGAGCTTTTCTGAAACTGAGTTACACCTCCTCCAGCTTTACATACACCTTCCATCCATCCAACTATCTCTACACTCTGTGCCATTGCCTGTACTTTTACGTGGAGCTATGTACATGCATCAGTCTATTTTTAGTCCTGTTTATTTTTTACCTGATAGCACACATGCCCTAAAAACAAAAGAAACCTTATTTGTTTGGTACCAGCTTGTCCCACATACATTTGTCATTCAGACCATTCAAATGCTCACTTATTTTTCTGTTTCTATATCTCCTTACAAAATATACAAGCCGCTCTTATTTTTCTCTGCACCTAATTGCTTTGAATTTCTTTATTTTTTCTTTCATTTTTTTTCCTGCCCTGACTTTACATTCATGCCATTCAAGTTCTTCAAGAAAAGTAAAATCAGAAATTAAGCACTATGACAGTCAGCCCTGAGAGTGTAGTGCTCACTGGCACATCTTCTTAGCTGGCTGCAGGGACAGCAAAACTGATTTTGCATTACAGCTAGAGGATTTATAGGAGCACGTTTTTGATTTACATGCTATAATCTTTTACAATTTTCTTAACCAGGCACAGAACATATTTTTCATCAAAGAGTCTGCAAATTTTTGTAATGATTTCATATTTTGTATGAGCAAAAAATGAAAATTTTTCCATATCTTTCAGTCTTATTCTTCTGCTCTGTCCTCACATCCAGATAGAAGTTTTAAAACTTGTCCACTTCTCAATTTCTGCTGCTTATGCCAAGGTTCATAATTCTATACCATGCATCTTCTGTTACACCCAACATATAGTTCTTTGACTGTGATCTCCAGATTCAAGTCTGTAGGTTTATTTTTCATGTTTACCATCATTTTATACAGATACCATCTTCACCTGTCAGGTACAGTGCCAATAAGAAATCTATTTGTGCTGTTTGGTAGAGTTAAAGCCAAATAAACAACTTATTTACCAGGTAAACATAGCATTATGCATTCGTCCTTAGAGAAAACCATTTAATGGTTAATTTTCAAACCAGGATTATTTCAGTGTTTACTTGTCATTTGTTGTGTTCTTCCAGGCTGAGATGGTTTTGTTTGGGCCAGAAGTCACACAAGTCTTCAGCACAGTCAAGAATAGAACAATCATCCTTAACTCCTTTTCCTGTGCTTTACAAGAATTCTGATATTTGTGACACCTGGCTTTCAAGTTAATTCCCTGTTCTATCCATACATTTTACTGGATGCTTTTATCATTTCTCAGCTTGCTTGCTGACTTGTTGTTGTTGTTTTAAAATCTCTTTACACCAGCTGACTTTGAGTACTTGTCAGGGTCATGATCTACCTATGTCATATTTTATTTTATAACTAAGAGAGACTCTTTTTTTTCCTCTTCTGGGGCAGATATTGGTTATGGAATAATTCATTTCATGACAATATTACCTTCATCATTTCTTTGACATTTCCATCTGCATTTGGGAGGCATCCAAGTGCTCATGCCAGTTGTGTTCATTGCACAAGAATTTTGGCATCAAAACCACTGATGACACTTTTTTTTAAGGAAAAAAACGCTAAAAAACAAAACCTAGCCAGTTTGTCAGTAGGCTTCCTTCTTCTTGTTTTCAGTTCTGGCTGTCAACCCATAATATCATCAAAGTAGCTAGGTCTGTTGAGGATCGAGTACAGAGAGAAAGAAGTCAAGAAATTTCAGAGGAATAAAATATCATAGTGCAAAGCTGCCCAGTCCAAAAGACTGGGCTGGAAGTTTAGAGAAGAGGCAGCTGATTATATTCCCAAGAAGAATAAAGGAGATCTGGGTCACAGTCTGGGAGATGGGGCACTTCCTTCCCTTGCCGTTGTAATCTGAAGTCTATGGGGACAGCACAAGAGCAGAGTTGTATTCCAAGTAACTGCATTTTTTAAATATTTGTAAATGCCCTTTGCTGAGGTTTCTGACTCTAGGCACTTCTGTTTGGCTGCCAACAGAGATAGCTGACTGCAAGGATTATACAATATTTAAAGCTATATTGCCAAATTCCCTTTCACCACTTTCTCTTTTCCTTCTGAAATGAAGTGTACAAAAATTACAGCTGTGTTGCCAAATTATGCTGCAGTGCTTCACTGTGAGTAAATCTGGGAAATAATATATATTTTTCCATTCAAATAACATCCTACAGCTTTTATAAGAGTATCTGGAACAATATCTCCATTTCCTTTTGTGGATGCATTGACAGTCTTTTCTGCTCAGTAGTAGCTCAGCACCTTCATTCTCAAGATGGACGTTGTCTTCTTTGTGCTTTGTGGTGCTCCTGGTGCTCATTTGCTTTGTCCTGTGTTAGGTCACTGCCACAGGAACAACCTGTTTTGGAATAAAAAAATGCATCATGCAGAAACTCAGTCATGGTAAAACTTTATTTGCACGTTCTTGTCATGCAGTAAATGTCAGTTAGTCAAAGTAAAGGTAGATTTTAATGAAAAATCACCAGATTTATGCATTATGATGGAGGTAATAAAAATTTTAGGCTTTTGAAATTCCTGAGAGGCTGTTCATCTAAAAAAAATGTAGGATATATCAACCCGTATGTGAGTTAGGCTGTTCTATTGGTCTGCCACTGATGGAGACTCTAATCCAGCACAGTTAATCTGATTTTGCAATTGATTTATGTATTTGGTCAGCTTTATGTTGTCCTGCAAGTGTTTATTTCTTCCATTTCAACAGAACAGCATCTGTGGAAATTACTTCTTAGATGGCCTTTCACATTTTCAAAGGCTGGGTTTAGGTGGCTTAATGCCCTTCTGATTGGTCTGAATCTTTCTTTGTAAAGAAATATAAAGCTCTCTTTCTTAAAATTAGCAAACTTTTTTGCATAGGATATGTCTTTCTTTGTTCTCAGTACCTCAGTATTATCCAGAATTTATCAAGAATCTCCACATCACATTTTCTTAGAACAGCTGAATTTTTCCAAGTTTTAATTCTGAAGTAATTTTTCCTATTTGTTCTGAGGTTCTAAATCAGACTCCATTTTAAGGCTCATCCCTTTCACTTGTAAAAACATGCAAATAACACTTCTCAATTGTTTTCTGAATTGAACAGTTTTAAAGATGTTACAGCATACTCCTTGGGCATTTTTGTAAACTCATGAATCTGAAATTCTCTTGAATCATCTTTCTAATGTGGATGTTGTTAAAAAAAAAAAGGGAAAGGGAAAAAGGGACATCTGCATGTGCTGAATTTCATCGGGAATAAACAATCATTTGCCTTGTAGGGCAGCAAAAGCAGAGCTTTCAGATGCCTTTTGCATTTTTCTGTCTACCTGAACCCATTTGCTTCCTGAAGACCGTTGCATTATGTTTTTACTGCAGGTCTTGAATGGCCCTGGGATCTCTTTTGAAGAGAAATTGTATTGTATGTTTTGAGGTTGAAACTGACCTCAAACATTGTTTGTTTCTGGATCCTCTCACTTTGGATACAACATGCTCACCAGTTCTTTTCTTAATCACTTACTGTCCCTTCAAAATGACAAAGGATTGTTAATTTTCTTAGGTTTTTCATTTACTTTTCTGTGTTCCATTTTCACTTCAGAACCATTAGCAGAAGACAGGATAGAATGACCAGTGGTTTGAGAATACACAATTTCATATAAATATCAACTATCATGTCGAAAGGATTGTCTGCAGGAGTAAAAAGGCTTGTTTTGACAGGCAACAAGTTACAGGTTTCAATTTCCATTACACTAAACCCTTTTTGAAGCTTTTCCCATCAACATTAGTTATTATATATTGTGCCAGCCTTTTGACACAGGCAATCCACGACTCAACTGAGCTATCAAACAAATCTTCATTCTTCAAAAGACAGAGAAGTTTAATTCTTCCCCCCCAAACTATATGGTATGTTAAAGTCCCAAGACTGCATCCTGCCATTTTTATTCCACAGTACTTTTGGTTTGGGACCTGTACTGACCCAGGAGAACATGAGCAACACTGTTCATTCTAGAATCCAAGTATCCATATTTATTAACTATATTCAAATACACTGACTATATTTAGTTGGGACTTCATTAGACAGCAAATTTTTTAATGTATGGCAATCAATTAAAAAAATCTGAAGTTAAGTTATTGATGTCCCAATTACTTCTTCTAGAATTGTGAGTTGCTGATGTCAGGCTGAAGAGAAGATCTTATCCTTCGACATTTGGATTAATTTAAATAAAACATCCTGGTGCAAAACTGTCACTTAACATGCCCAAACATCACTCAAATAAACTCCATCTGACCAGATCTCTAAGGCCTTGGAAACAACAGACACCAACTATATTGATGTATTTGGGCTTTCAGTTTTGTTTATATGTGTGTGCATTTTTGGTTTTGCTTGTATTTCATTCTCCTGCAGCTTTGGTTCAGTGGTGCTTCTAGTGCAAGCTGATTCCCAAGGACCCCACTGCAGCTGGAAGGAAAATTATCTTTGGGAGGTATTACTAATGGATTAGGTAAAAGGGAAAGGCAAGCACATGCCCATACTAACAAGTCATCATCAAAGAAAAGCAGCATTGTTCTTCTGTTTAACACAGGAGGACAGCAATTCAATCTAGTGTTTGTGCAAGGCAAAGCACAGGGATATATATGTCTGGGAATATAGGCAGGAGCTGCAATAGAGAAGAGTGCAAGGGAAGCAGAGGACATCTGTGGAATGGGAGGTGGTTTCAAAGACAGATGACTTACTGAGGGTTTCTGGTGTCATTTCACCATTTTTTTTGTTCCTGGGTAACTCACATTTTATTCAGGTATTTGGTTGAGAGTGTTATGTGTAAGACAGTATGCTTTCAAGCTGCCTGTGAATTAGTGCAACACAGTAGAGAGGAACATATCTAAGGGAAACAAAATAAAGTAGAATGCATCTTGTAATCTATACGCTAAAGGCGAAGGGAGCCACAAAGGCAACATTGTGTCACTGCTACCTGTTTCAGTAAAAGGTGAGGCGTTGGAAACTAATAAATATGCTGATGGAAAATGAAGTGAGTATACAGGAAAAACCTATCTTCTAATGACAGAAGTGTGTTAGGGATTTCTAGAACCCATTAGAAAGAGGTATCATCCCTATCTCTGAGAACAATAGCATTTACCAGTTTTTACCATTGTCATGAACACACATTTGATGGCATTTAGGGGCTGCAGAACACAGAATAGTGTTTATCTAATGTAAAAGGTGCTTCTAATCTCCATTTGATGCAACTATATACACCCAGAGAAGCCATAGCAGTTGAGAAGCATATGGTGGCCAAAAAAACAAAACAAAACAAAACAAAACAAACAAACAAACAAAAAAAAACCCCAAAACCAAAACAACCAAAAAACCCGGGAATTTGTACATATAAGAAAAGCTCAGAGATCTTTAACCAACCGCCCTTTCTTCCCAGGAAAAAATTAACAGATTGACTCGGTGTCAGGGTACAATGTATTACAAAGCCTATAGAGCTGCTTCATGTCTCCTGGCATGAGTTCTAGAAAAAACAGTCCATGTACATTTGAGCAAAAAGTGGCCTTCTGACATGTTGAAAATACAAAGCTTTGGTCCTATTCTTCTTGTGCATATCAACTGTAGCATACTAAAAGTGGTTCAGCCCTATTTGAAATCATTGAACTTCTTCTTCATGCACTGCAGACAGATGCTTTTACACACATCTGAGATTTCTAGCTGTCTGCAGCTTGTATCCATATATCTCACCTACAGTTCAGTGATAAATGTGCTTACATGAAACTGACGGACAAGGCACACACAGGGATTTTAACCACAATGCTGAAGTTAAAAACATTTTCACAGTCCTGAGCTCATGAAGTACTCTGAAAGATCAACAGAAATGTTGTTAAATATTATTTTAATTTAAAAGCAATTCATATTCCCCAGAAAGTAAATTTAAACATATACAAGAACCTGACTAGAAGTGATGAAATATGGAGCAGGAAATGGAACCAGAAACTCTCCCTCATCTACTGATCACTGCAATAACAAGTTCTATACAGGATGGGTCCTGTGTGGAGGAACAGAAACATTTACCATTTCAACTGGTTTTATACACAGAGGTGTTAGGAGTTGTACAAAAAACAAAACAGGTGGTCTCTATCCATTCAACTCCATTTTATACATGTGTATGTGTAGATACAAGTTAACTTATACATATGTGTGTCTGTAGTCATGTGGGAATGATAACAGGGTACACAAACAAAAGGGGACCACAATGCAATGATACATGTATGGCAAAAGAGAGAAGCATTTTAAGATGTGTCACACCAGCTCCCTGGCTGTTGATGGTTTTCTTGATCACATAAAGATCATAATTAAGGTGATCTCATAAAAAGTGTGCTGTAGTAACTCACATCTGAAAGAAGATTGTATGTTTCTTGCCCAGCAAGAAAATAACCTCATCCCTGGTACAAAAAGATGAGGCGACTTTCCATATGGATCATACGAAAATATGGCTGATATTAGCATAAGGGCTCATCTACTGCATTTCTTCAAACATCTTTGCACCAATCCTGTTTAAAAAAATGCAAGACACCTATCTAATGCTTTGTATCTGCTGTCAAGCATCACTCTGCTTACAGAGATTTGAAAATGGATGCATAAGAGAAGCTGTGTCATAGTTTGACTCTGTCACGTAATAGGGCAAAAGTGCTATGTGCTATCAAGGGTGGGGAATTTTTCTGTGTGCTGTGTTGCACACTGCATTAATTCAATTAATTGAATTTTCAGAGTTCTCTTGTGCTAACAGAGAAATGTGAAAACGCACTGCCTAATGAAGAGAAAGTCTTCATGCATTTTAACAATTCAGGCTATTACAATTCATATCAAATTTACTTCAAATTTTAAAGTTGAAACACTTTGAGCAATTGAAAATATTTAAGGCATTTTCAAAATAAAACCAGCTCCAGTAATATGAGCAAAGTTAATAAGAGTTCCTAGGTTTCAATGTTTTTGTTGTACTACAGCAAATATTTCAAGGTAAATGAATGACCTAGATAACTAAATCAGTGCTAGTCATCATTTAAAAAGGAAAGAACAAAGGACTGCAAGCTAAAAGGGAAAGTGAGGGTGAAACAAAGGAAAGAAAGAGAAAATTACTTTTGAAAAGAAAAAAAAATAAATGCCAATAAAATGTGGTATTGTGTGGATTAGATGCATTCTATTTTTTTCACAGTGTTTTATCTTTTTTATCTGGTTTATCAGTGCATGAGTCACTTTCCTCAAACCTTTGTTTTCAAATGTCCTTAACTTTATCTTGCTTTTGTCTTGAAATTGGACTGCTACTATTTCACTTGACAAAGTTTCTGTTTATGTGATAGTCTATTACTTGGCTGTGGGCAATTTTTGTCCTTCTAATTTAAAAATATGATTTTCCTTCTACCCTTGCCATCCTGAGGCTTTTGGTCTAGCTGTGTGGTTAAAGTTGTCATTCACCCTTGAATCAAAAGATCAGTGAGAAGACAAAGTACTTCCTGAACTGACTTTATGGGCCAAACAGAAAAGATGACAGTAAGGAAAGCATCAGTCAAAGATAACATTTGTGTCTATGGCTGTCATATGAAAATATCTTTATATAACTAGGAAAAAAAAATAGGTCTTTTGCTAGAGTTGGCTGAATAATTCATTGTGAATAAATTATCCAGCAGATGTACTCCCCACACACTGCTTTTTGTTTGTTTGTGAATGGTTTGTGAACAGACCTTTTCTTCTGCTAATGTATTCCTTATTTGGAAATGTTCACCAGAGTCTTTGCGCAAATCAAAGATGCCTCCCAGAAGGTATTTTGTAGTAATGTTATCCCTCTGGGTCAGTCACATGGTTCATTTGGGTCAGTGCTGTGTCAGTGGTGTCCATAAGAATGTTAGAGCATGAGGAAAAAACCTGAACTTCTCATTGAGATTCTTCACACAGTAAACCACTGATTTTCAAACTTTCATGAGGGAGATTGCATCAAGGTTTCTTAGCATAAGTGTTTGTATATTCATTTGCCATAAATGTGCCAAGTTACTTTTTGGCTCACTGTGGCTAGGATTTTTCCTGTTTAATTCCACCACCAGCAATCAGACATGCTTTTCCTGTTAAATTTTCTGCTTGGTCCATTTTTCTGTTGTGGACAGTCATATATGTTCATAGCTTTTGTGATAGTCATTGTCATGTAATCATAGAAAACCAGTTACTTACTTTTGAGGCCACTCATTGTCATCTTTTTTCTCTTTCTGAAATTTTTCATGTACCTCAGCCATCACCCTTTCAGTTCTCCCTTAATTTAAATAGCTTGAATCTTTCATTTGTTTTTTCAGTGGTCCTCTTTGTAGATTTCTTATCTTTCTGTCTTTATTCCCTGTTCTCTCTCTGATGTGAATCAGCAAGAATGTTGACCAGAGCTCGATAGAGTACTTCAGCTGAGCCTCTATAAAGTGGTGCAAATCAAAAAGATTTGCTCATACTTTTTGCAAGCTATATTCCACTTACACATCTCAGTATGATGTTCACCATCTTCAGAAGAGCATTATATTTTTGGTCATGTTCAGGCTGTACTCTAGTTAATTCCTTGGATCTCTTTCCAAAAACTGCTATCTAGCCAGCTGTTTCCCATCCTATGTTTGTAATGTTGATTGCTCTTACCTGTTTTTAATACAGCACACTTGTCGCTGTTGGATTCAAACCAGTTTTCCCAGACCTTTTCTCTAATTTACAATAGCCATGCCTTCTACTCCATTCTGGTGAGACCCCACTTGGAGTGCTGCATCCAGCTCTGCAACTCCCAGCATAAGAAGGATGTGGATCTGTTGGGTCCAGAGGAGGGCCACAAAGAGGATCAGAGGCCTGAGCACCTCTCCTAGGAAGACAGGCTGAGGGAGCTGGGGCTGTTCAGCCTGGGGAAGAGAAAGAGAGACCATATAGCACCTCCTAGTACCTAAAGAGGTCCTATAGGAAAACTGGGGAGGAACTTTTTACAGAGGCATGTAGTGACAGGACAAAGGAGAACAGCTTTAAACTGAAAAGGGTAAGTGTGGATTAGACATTAGGAATAAATTCTTCCCAGAGCAGCTGTGGAAGCTGCATCCCTGCAAGTGCTCAAGGTTGGGTAAGGGTGGGGCTTTGAACAATCTGGTGTAGGGGAAGTGTCCCTGCCCATGGCAGGAGGGCTGGAACTAAATTATCTTTGAGCTCCCTTCCAACACAAACTGTTCTGTGATTCCATGAGTCTAGGTCTGACTCCTATCTATTTCAAACATTCTCACCTTCATTTCCCATGCAGATTGAAGAATCTCTTGTGACTTGTTTGTTTCATTTATTTCATTTCTGTTGTCACACATTATATGTTATATACATATATCTCATATACATACCATAGCATATAATGGATATTGAAATGGATATTCATAATCTGGACAGACTATTTATTGAAATCTCTAAATTCTCTGCTTGTGCCTCCTTTCCAAGCAAAAAAGTCATAGCATATTTATTCTCTTCTTAAATCCATCCTCAAGTGAAAGCATTGAAAGAAAAAATGGATTTAGTATCTTTTCATACGGAAGCAATGATCTTTGTTCAACTTCTGTGATGCATTTTCAGCTCTGTGGGATCGCTTTTCTAAGGGGTACCTTGTAAAGAACACTGTAGATAATGTTTGTGTAATCCAGCTTCCTGTTTAATACTTAATCCTTTTTTCCTAAAAAGTCTTAATGTATATTAATATTTGTGTATCATACCATGATGAGTGATGTTCTTAGAGAACTATCACAATGACTCTGGTCAATAATAATGTATTTGGATCATTTACATTTAGCAGCTGAGTCATTGGATGCTGTTTGCTATGCTATCTGCTGCTGTTCCTCAATCTTGTTGATTTGTCCAGATCCAAGCTACAGCAAGAGACAGCTGCACAGCTCAGATAGATTTCTTTGAGCTTAAACTGTAAAAAATTGTGCTTCTAGTGCTGAAATTCTCATGTAAAACCTCTCTCCAGGTATTCCTATCTCTTTCTCATATAGTCAGTCACAAATTATTACAATGAAATTACTGCTTTTAAAAAATGACAGTTATAAAAATTAATATTGTGTAGCAACAAAGATAATGGTCAAATCAGTTTCCCAATGTAAGACAAGATCTCGCCAATATTTCTAAAAGCAGGAAACCACCTTCAAGTTCAGTCAATCACTTCAAGCAGGCTAAATGTGCAGTTAGAAATGGATTTATTTATGGATTTATTTTATCTTTTGACAAATGTTATTTGGTTCTCCTCCTGAAGGTTTCAAACTGAGTAGTGACTGTCATATGTGGGAAACACAAAACATACTGTATGCATAATGTCTTATATGCAATCAGTGTACTTTTGAAATCTAATACTAACTAGTAATGGAGTAAAATTAAAAAGGATTACAACAGTGGTGAAGAGGGAAATCCACTGCTGTCCAAGGGTTGATCATAAGCTACTACATTCTGGATAAACTGGGACATATAACTGAACTCCTAAAATTAGTTCAATGCTTATGAGTATTTTGTTAAGTTTGGTCTTATTATTGAAGAATATTTATGGTAGGTAATTACTGCCTATTAAAAATAGAAGCACAAAAATTTGTTGAATTATGTGAAAAATATTAGCCCTCTAAATTAACTTTTCCAAACCAATGGAACACTTTCACATTTTTACATCTTCTCTTGTTTGCTTAATAACCTTCCTAGTAAATTTTCTGTATTTTCAGAGTAGAGAATATATATCTGATTTGTTTATTCAAGCAAATAGTGGGCTTAAACTGCTGGTACAAATTTACAGTATCTTGCTAAAAGAACTTCCTATACCTTTTTTATCTTTTTTTTT